>CM031857.1:26267015-26361816 GCA_018697195.1 Certhia americana
GACATGACATGACATGACATGACATGACATGACATGACATGACATGAAGATTCTGAGTCTGGATTTGTCAGCCATCCCTAGCTTCATTTGGGATAGGATCCTGGGAGGAGGGGATGTTTTATGCGTATTGGTTCTGTCTATTTATCAAAAAGAGAAAGTTGAAGCCTAATAGGCATGTGGTACAAATCCCAGGGCTGTGGGGACACATTATCTCAGGAAGATGCTCCTTTAGAAGGCAATTCTACTCCCATCCTTGTGGAATTTACTTCAACTATCAGCCCTTTCCTGGTACATAACAGTAATCTGCTTGTGAAGTAATGAAAGCAAGGATTGTAATGGCACAGTGGCTAAGTTCCCACAAAAGTCACACCCTAATGCAGGTGGAAAAGCTGAGTTACTACCATCATATGAATGCCAAGCAGCTACAGAAAACATTTAGTTAGCTCACAGATGGGCATAGTTCAGAGGCTTCTCTGAATTATGCCCATCTGTGTTTTAGATCTGGAAGGATGAGACTGCATGTGCTGAGTTTTCCAAATACCTGGGTCTCTTACCATAGAGGAGCCAAAAGATACTGCCTGAAGCTCTGCACTTGGTTGGGCTGTTTAGCAAGGGTCCTGAGGAAATAAGATTGTAAATGCAGCCTGGGATGCTGTATAAGCAAGCAATTCCACTTTTAATCAGCTAGAGCTTATTTCAAGCTGGCACTACCCATCCTAGATATGGCTGGGTGTTCTGGTAGTGGGTCCATGACCCATCTGAACATCTGAATCTTCACTAGCAAAAAATATCCAGGGAAAAAAAAAAAATTCAGTGGGAAAAAATCTTCCTCTGTGATGGAGGTGAATGAGATGGATGTGTGTAGTCCCAGTGTGATTGGCACTCTCAGTTACCTCCTTTATAATTCCCACTGTGCAGTGTCCCCTATCCATTCCCAACATTGTATCAGCAGTCAGAGAGATTTTAATAGTTCCTTTTCCTGAGGAATACTGTTCAGTGTAAATATACTCAATTCAGTTCTCCAAAACAACCCTGAAATAAAAATCACAATATACCCAAGAAATAGGGTCATGAATCTAGTAATCAAAAAATGCCCAGGCATGTTTGAAGAAGTATGAATGTATTGATGAATATAGTGAACAAAAGGCTGTATCAATGAATATAGATAATGGACTCAAAATATTCATGTTATACAGTTTTGTGTGTTTGCAATGTCCCTGGAGTTTTCAAGACAAGGAAAGCCTAGCATAGGGTAATAGTACAGGGAAAAATGACTGAGCACTTTTAAAGATCATCTGAACATGCAAAGACTAGGTACCTGTACCCCCCATCTATGTTTTTCTGAAAGCCAATTTACAGCTTTTCTGACTTCACTTTTCCTAAGGCTAAAGCAATCCCTGTCTTACTATTTTGACATGGTTGAAGTCACTTTAACCAGTAAATTAGTTTCTCTTTAGTTACAATGAGATGTGGGGATGGAAGACAGCAAGAGACCCAAAAGTCATGGACTACTTAGGGCAGAGAGGAAAATGTTCACAAACTGCTGACAAGATTAATATGCAGTTGATGGGAAACGCTTTCACACCAGGGTGCCAACAAATAAACACAATTCAAAAATATCATTCACGCTGCACTGGATAAGGGTGGATTCCCAGCAACAGAGAGGGAGGGAGAGAGGGAGGGGGAGGCATTTAGAGGAGGCGGGAGACCTGTTTGCTCTGTGAAGCTTCGTGGCCAGAATTCCTCAGTTGGAATCTGATAGTGGGGGACTAGCTGGGCCAAAGGGTTACTGCTTTCTGCATAAAAAAAAAAAAAAAAAAAAAAAAAAAAAAAAGCAGGGAAAGAAGGCTTGGGCAAGGGAGGTTGAGGACTGTGTGTGAAAACCTGCAGATCAAGTCTGTGCACAGCTGCTGCAGGGCTGGGAGCTTCCACCTGCTGTGAGGGCTGAGCTGACTTCACGAATGCCGCAGGATTTGCAGAACCTGAAGATGAACAAAAGGGTAGAGTGCTCTCCTTGCTTGGCACATAGTGGGAGGCTGTGCCTGGTTTAAGGAACACAAACATGTCTTGTTAGTGTGGGTTGTCTCAAAAGAAAACAAAAAAAAAAAACACTTAGGGGGGAGGTGAGCTGGAAGAGCATGAGGGGAGGCATCTCCACAACCTGAAAAATGTGCTGTGAGACTAATAGTTTACAATCACTTTACCAAAAAAATTTCCCCAAAAGCAACCAAAAAAAACCCCAAAAAAACCAACCCAAACCCCACAACCCCCCCGCCCCACCAAAAAAACCCAATTAAAAAAACATCTGATTATTTTCCCTTTCCCTTTTCTGTCTTCATTCCCTGCTTCCTCTGCCTTCTCTTATCTCCCTTAAATGCTGCTGAATTCTACTATTGAGGGAAATGCTGCCATTTCACTGCCAATCACCTGTTTAAAAATGCAATTTAGATAATATTTCAGTTAAGCTGGGTTGAAATTGCCAGGCTTGAAAATTGAACAGGACTGGATTATGTGTCTATATATATCAGCCGAGGAGATTTAATGAAATTGTTCACTAATGAAATCTTTAGCTTTAAGACTTCACATCCCTTCAGAGAAATGTGACATTAAGAGCCCTCTGCCTCTATGACAGCCAAGAACTTTTACTGAGATTTTACTTAGTAATTTTTTACAGTAGATTTACAGTACTCTACAGTACATTTTATTGTAAATAAAATAATATAAAACATTGTTGAAGTCAATGTGAATGTCACCAGTTACTCTAAAAAGGAGTTTTTAATCTGTGTGTTCATCTTCTTGTGGTTGAAAGCACTGACGTCTTAGTCCTGTCCAGCAACTTTTCACTCTTGCAGTCCTAAAGCCTCCATCCCATGCTACTTATTTTCCCCAAGCCTTTCCACTCCTGGCATTCCTGCTGGGCAAATCTACTTCCCACACCCTTCCAGCCTCCATCCATTCAACATCTAGTGCAGACTTTGCACCCAACAAACTCCACAAGGGTTTAGTGATGTGCAAAAATGGGGACTATGAAAGGCAATAAGCAGAGTCCCTCTCCTTGCCTGTTTGAAAGGGAATGTTTAAATTTAGGTTTCCAAAGGGAAAAGGTGCTGGAGGGACTCTGTCACACCTCTAAGTCGCTGTTGGATGAGGAGGGACGGTTTTGCTTTTGGGGCTGATCCAATTGGTCTTGTAACCTTTCGTTTCCCACAGGAGCATGACAGCTCTGTCTCTGTAGCAGCTAATGCCTCGCAGTTGACCTCCAGGGTCAAGGACATTGTGCTGATCTGATGACAGTAATAGTTCTGTTGACAGATGCATTTCAGCAGCTGTACAGCCACTTGGTGGGACTTGAAGTTAACTCTTCCTGTGCCACCTGGCACTGATGACTCAATTCTAACTTGCATGAGACAGATTGTCTACAGCCCCTTTGCCCTCCACTCCACAGTATAAACCTCTACAAAATAAATTGCCTCATCACTTTAAGGAAAAAATATGCAGATTCTAAATACCAAGCTCTCCCTACAGCCTCTCCTTCTCCTTGACTTAATCTGTCCAGCTTTATTCCTGTTCCCTCCTCTCTCTATTTGCTTCCTCTCAAATCCCTGCTTGATTGCTGAAATGCTCATTTAGACTTTGTGATCTTTTTGTGATTCTACTCCCTGCCACTGAGACCAACGTCTTCCCCTGATGAAAAGACTGGCTCAGCTGCTGCACTGATGATCCTGGATGACTGTTCCTGATGAATTTCCTTCTTGCTCTGTTTACAATCTCTCTTCCTTCTCTGAACTTTTTTGTCTGTCTACCTCTTTCTTCTTTATTGATGCCCAGTCTTTATGTTGAATGACATCCCTGGTTGCACTAGTGATGTTTTGAACTTAGATTTCTTTTAGCTTTCATCCTCTTCAATGCTGGTCCAAAACCCTTATGCACCCACTCAGATGCTCTTACAGCACATTTTCTGTGACACACTGCCTTCTTATAGGTCTCTAAGTTTCTTTCTCTTTATTTTGTTTCTTCCTCACTTCTCTCTCAGCTCTTTGAGAATCTTGCTGGGGTCTTCTTCTCTAACAACATCTCTAGCAGCTGTGCTTACACCTACTCTGCTTTGTTTATCTTTGACATGTTTTTTGCCTTGTTTTCCTGTTGACTCCTTTGTTGTCCCAAATGAGTGTGCTTTCAGCCCTTTTCTCTGAGTTTCCCTTAGGACTTGTGTAGGTGACTTAGGAAAGGAAAGCTTTTCCCAGCTTTCCTCACCTAGGAAACTGCAACAGCCCCTGTTTTACTTGCAGTGACTTACCTGAGAAGCACCACAAACATAGCAGGATGCTTCATGGAGGCCACAAATCAGGCTCAGCTCCATCATCCCTCAGCTTCGTGGAAGATCCCTGAGGTCTTGAGCCCACATCTAATTACCCCAGGTACAACAGGTTTGTTTCTGTGGACAGCAGGAGAGCCTCCCAAAAGGGCTGCAGCCTTTGATCTACAAGTCTAACAGTCTCAATCTGCAGTCCCATAAGATGGAAGCATATATTTGTGTTTCAGGACTGGCTTATAAAAATTGAAATAGATGGTTATCCTGCATCTGGAAAATAACAGTCTGGTGCTTTCTGGCCTCTCTCACTCCTAGACCTTTTTTGTCCCTTCCCTTCCCTCTCTCATATTTTAAAGACTGAAAATTCTGACACAATTGAAAGCTCCTTCTTGGGTGATAAAAGTGGCTTTGGAATCCATTCCTGTAAAGGTAAGAAAATACACAACTGAGGAAAGAGAAAGAAACATAAAATGTGTAAAGTTTTTCAGCACTTTTGCAATACATACAGAATTTGAAAGGTCAAAATGCTTTTTTTTTTTTTTTTTTTTTTTTCTCTTGCTTTTGACATCATGGTTCCATTTTAGATACACATTATCATTTTTACATGTTTCTGTTACTGGACCGTTTTTTCTTATGCTTAATTTTCCATTGACTTTACTGAAGTTCTTTGACTGCTTGGGAACTTCTGTGGAGTGAACTGGACATCTTTGTCCAGATCCTAGCAAATATAAGTTGGTCATGTGCCTAAAATCACCAACACAGCCTCCTTTGGCACACAGTACTCTTCCTGTCCTAATCGTAAGAACAATCTACAACTTAATTTCCCAGTGAGACTGCAGCTTTTCTTAACACCCATTTTGATAGAGTATTTGTGAAGGGTTTGAACTACCAGAATGATATGGATCAGTACAAGCACCCTCCTGCTGCCTCTCAACTTTATTAGATTAAGGAAAATTGATCTATCTCCAAAGTTACTCTCTAGGCTTACTATTGCATATGACTTTCTCCTGCTCTGGATTTAAAGAAATAGTGCACATATCTCCATTGTCAACTTTCAGCCACAGTAATTTTGTCAGGTTTGGAAAAAAAGAAATAGTCAAAAAGAAATGAGAAATTTTGAGAGGCTTGTATTCCTGTATTTCACATATATTGGATACATATTTTTAGTGGACAGCAGTGAAGTGGTAATTTTCTTATGAATCTAAATTCTGCTAATATATATATATATGATATAATTCTGCTAATAACCATGATGCGTGTACATCCCTCCTTATCATGACTGTAGTGAGTAAGTGATAAAAAACATTTATGCTCTTCCCTTCCTATGGGAAAATGTAAAGTTTGGTATGGTTTCCTAAATGAATGCACCACAAAAAGTATTATTACTTAAAAACAGCAACAAAAACAACAACCTCCCCGCAAAAATGACAAAACCCCAAGCCTTTCCAAATATATAGGTATTGCATTTATTTCTAAAGGTGGCAGGACTGAACATTCGCTTACTTTTCACCAGACAGAAAAATTCTGCAGCCTGACCTGGGTTCTGGCCAGGCTTCTGCTTCCCATGGTCAGAAGCCTCCCTCTATCGACCAATAATCTCACTGTTCAGGAGGAGGGAGCTTTGGCTAGAAGCAGGAACACGACCTGATCTGCCAGATATCTGGGACCTCTTGCAAATGGCCTGTGAATCTGCCAACAAAATAAAAAAAGTAATAATTTTATCTGCATAGTTTTGAATAGTTTCTACACTGGCTTCTTTCTGTTGATTAAATGTATGCTTGTACTGTTGAATGAGTTGGTACAGCAGGACTAGGAAAATTAATTCTTTATGTTGATACAGAATAAATTCTCTTTGTGCTGTTGTGTCTCTGTTCCTAATGATTGTGAAAAAAGGAAAAACTTTGGCCTACATATTTCTTACCTGAAGGGCCTTCAAACAAGAGCTGTGGAGAACTGAATCAAACTGGAGAACTGGGTCTAGCATTCAGGGATGGCTGCACCACCTTGCCTGTATTAACACAATTATTTGTAGCCATTAAGAAGAACTAGAAAAAATTTTGAACCTGTTTTTTATACTTTTTTGTGACAAGCAGTCAGTATGCATTGTTATCTATAAAAAGCCACTTTTCTGGCTCCAGTAATAATTTTTTTAAAAAAAATACGTTAATAAATATGTGTTATAAAAAGTCAATAAATATATGTTCTGGGTTTTGGTTTTTTTTGTTTTTTTTCAAATGAGATTATAATGGAAAAATATAAATTGGCAGAATTGGACTTACTAACAAATCCCAGTCTACCAGACAACAGAAAGCCATACTCAGGCAAGCAAATAAGCAGGACCCTTTCTAAAACGTGCCTTGCCTTGAGTTATGGTAATGATGGAGCAGATCCTCACATGGTGTAAACCATAGTGGTGCCATTAACTTCAGTGGAGCACTGGTGAAGTACCACGGAATGCCTAAGCTGTCTGGGAGAAACTGGCATGGTTCTGGGCTTTGTCATGTGCACTGACATGCTGATTTATTATTAAAATTTAGGGCTGAACAGGAGAACTGGACAAGTATTCTGTGATGCTTTTTTTGAGTTCTTTAGGAAGGCTGCAATGTGCACCCAGGGATTTTAACAGGGTTGCTCAGAAGGTGCGACTGGGGAGCATGAATTAAGGAAATGTAGAGAGTGAGCAAGCTCAGGGAAAGAAGAGAGTTTGAACATACTTCTAGACTTGCAAGACTACAGCTGTGGGAATAATTTAAAAAGCACACTTTTTTGGATAATTTATTTTTGAAACTCTGCAAAATTTGTCAAATCGTTTATTTGATGAGCATTATTTGACCAGCTGTACAGAGAGCCACACTGGAGTGCTGTAATGAGTGCTTTGGAATGCAACCAGCGTTAATGTGCCTGTGATAGTTGGATAATTCTTTTACCCAGCTCATTTCTGTGGTTTGCCTGTAGCTACGGCCCCACTTGATTGCTGTTATGATGTGAGCTTTGAATTCTCTCTCTCCTTTGGCCTTTTCCTTTTGGCAGTTCCTGCCGAGCTGAGCCCTGATTAGAACCACAGCAGGTCATTTGATCTTCAGATGGCTATAAAAGGTCTGTGCAAGTGACCATCTCGCTCCTGTCCCAAATGGATGATCACGCATAGCACACATTGCCGCGCTCCTGGCAGGACTTCAGCAAAACTGGCGAGTTTTTCCTTCCAGAGCTAAAGCATAACACAAGGCACAAGGAGCAATTCCATTAAATGTCCCTTTAAACTGTCAAATTTAGCAGGAACTTTAAAACAGATCAGACTTTAAAGTGACGAGGGAGAAGTACTGTTCCCCTGCTTGAAACTACAGCTGGGTTTGTTACCATCAGGTGTGATATGAAGTCAGCATTTTCCTTGATGACTTTTTCCTTTGCCATTGTTGCAATCTGGCACTGGAGATCAGTGCCTCATTCCAGGATTTTAAAGGGAACTATAACTTTTCTGAAGGATTTTATTCCTTGTCTCCTTCTAAATGCATTTTGTTATTTTGTAATTTCTCAAAAATGAGTGAGTTTGATAAAATCCAGATATTTGGAATCAAGATGGAGAGTTCAGATAATAACAGTTTTACTGCAAAAAAAATAGAGGTTTAAATACTCATGCTATTAAGTAAAGTTTATAGCAATGTGCTGTTCTCTTTCATTCATGGGGTTCTTCAGAATACTGATGCCCTTTCTTGAGAAACTTGTGCTGTTCAGGTGCTGGTAGCATTTCCAGGTGAAACAGCATCTAGATTATCTTCCCGCCTGGGTGGGAAACATTCACAAGAGGGATCTCCATATCTCAGTATCTGCATGTATGTACCTTGCTTTGTTCAAAGACACGTTCTCTGGAGCACAGGCCTTTGAGTGCTGGACACAATTGTTTCTTTGGGAATCTCAGCCTCTAATGCAATTCACAAAAGACAGTCTTTAAAGAGTTCACTTCGGTCAGACATTGAAACAGAGGGGGAATTTTTCCAGTGCTGTCCTTAGACACAGATGATATCAAAGGCTGAAATTCATAATGCAGAAGATCTTCATATAATTAAAATGCTCCCTTTTTTTGCTAATTGCAAGTATTATCTGGGATGCCTGGTGCAGGAAAAACACTAATTTTGGTTTCGTTATTTGTATTCATTATTTCAATAATATTCAAATGGTGGGCTTACAGAAGTCTGAAGTTTCCATCCCAGCTTGAAGATCAGCTCATTGACACTAGTTTGGACTCAGCTTGTGGCTAAAGGTCCCAGTAGGAAAGAAACATTATTTTGCTGTTCTGCCAAACTGTCCTTTAAGATCTCTCAGTTTGAAAATATTAATAGCAAATGGCTTATGAGATTGAAGTAGCCCATTTTAGTTTTTCTCCCCCCCAAAAAGTTATCCCTATAAATACTTCTGAATATCACAATTCTTAAAAAAATATAATGGAAAGAAATCATAAAATATACAGCTTCTTGGAACATATGATCTCATTTTTCGGTTTTGGTAATTTTGACTGATCAGCTGATACTTGATGTTCAAATCAAGGTGTTTTTCTACTTTCTTTGTAAAATATATTGAGAATAAGGATCATCTAAGGAAAATAAATGTGTTTCACAAGGTGGCCTATAGAAAAGTGATTTACACTGAAATAAACTGACTATTTATTTAATCTTATATGCAGATAATTATCATTATCATTAACAGTCCCACTTCAGCATGTCATGATAGCCTATAAATATAAAAAGAATATTCTTATTGTCAGTGAATTAATTAAAAATTTTTCAGGTATATTTTGTTTTCATATTGGTAGTATTTTAGCTCATTCCAAACATTGGGGCAGAAATTAAAAGCTAAATGCTGGAATGCCCACACAAACTCAAACCTAAATTCCTCTTTTATTAGTGTTCAATCACACTTACATTACACATAGTTATATCACAGAGTTCTGCCAGATGTCAGGGAACAAAAAGGCACACACTGCCAGGTTAGGAGAGGGCTAAAAAATCTGTGTTGCAAAACCAAAGGCCAACCACAGAAATATTTTGGCAGCAGCTTTTATGTGAGGGGATCATATGTGCCTCTTGGAGCGCAAGTCCAGCAGTAGAGCAAGCACAAGAACTTCATGTGCTGAGATGGCCAAAGATACCACTTTCCCCTGGCATTTCTGCTTCGGTCCTTTCTTGGAGGCATCACCTGTTGTAGCAGAAGTGCGAGGGTAGGAAGTACATCTGTGCTTAGCTGCTGCAGTCCACACACTGGCAAAAGCTTCAAAGCCACTTTGTGATGGGTGGTAGGAACAGAGATAATGTCTGTCCTCCCAATTCAGAAAAATTCAGCAGAGCTCCTCGGTTGGTTACTAGTGAACAGTTCCCATCAGAAGGAACTGTAACAGGATACAATTTATTTACACTGCGTGACATTCTGAGAAATTCTAATGTTTCAACATTCATTTCTGTTCCCAAATCAAAACACAAATCGTAGGATCATAGAATATCCTGAGTTGGAAGAGACCCACAAGGATCATTGAATCAATCTCCTGCCCTGCACAGGACACCCCAAGAGTCACACTATGTGCCTGAGAGCACTGTTCAGATGCTTCTTGAACTCCCTCAGGTTGGTGCTGTGACCACTGCCCTGGGGAGTCTGTCCCAGTGCCCAACCACCCTCTGGGTGTTAGAACCTTTTCCAATATCCAATCTAAAGCTCCCCTGACACAACTCAGGCCATTCCCTTGGATCCTGTCACTGGTCACCACAGAGAAGAGATCAGTGCCTGCTTCTCTTTTTCCTCTCTCAAGGAAGTTGCAGACTGCAATGAGATCTTCCTTCAGTCTCCTCCAGGCTGAACAGACCAAGTGACCTCTGCCACTCCTCACAAGGCTTCCCCTCAAGGCCCTTCACCATCTTTGTGGCCCTCCTTAGGATATTCTCTTAAAAAAAACCAATTAACAACCAAAATTTTCCCTTTGAAAAAAAAAGTGATTCAGAAATAGTAAGTGTTTATATATTTATTTAGTATCTTGCCCAAGCTAAACCCTTAAAAACGATGGCATTGTTTTGAACTGATGTGGTTTGTCCTGTGAAACATTAACTCATGATACACTGAATTGTCCACACTAAAGCAAATGCTGTCTGGGGAGATCCTTGCCTGATGCCCCTCTGTCACAGCTCTGAGTATTGCTTAGTAGCTGGATTGCAGCCTGCACTTATGATCAATTTTTGGTGTAGAAGGGAAGCACCATGACATGAAGAGGAAGGTAATTCAGAGGGAACTTGACTGACAGAACAGACTCCCAAACATCTCCCATTGCTTGTCTAGGAACATGTGAAGTAACAGGAATGGCACAATAGATTGCATTCAATATGTATCACTGTCACCATTGTGCCAATGACCTCGGAGGCCTTTGTGATGGGATGAAGATCTCTCTATGCTAAATGTCATACAAAGAACACAAAATAATCCCCTTCCAAATAAAATTATGATGGAGACAAAGAGTGGAGGCAGAAGAAGGATCTGAACTGACACAAATTGCATGTACTCTCCCTTTTATTAGCACCAGCCATTAGCACCAGTACTTTCTGCATATGCAGCTCCTTGCACCTTGTTCAGATAGGACCTGTAATTATCCCCAAAAAACTAAATGAAGATACTATCTTTTCTTATACAGGAGGGATCTGGATCCAAGGAGGCATGCCATAGACAGTACTAGAGATGGCTCAGAGGATGCATGGGTGAAGGAAGTGATCATGAACTGTGGAGACTGAAGTGAAAGAAGCTGCTGCTGGAAGACAAATGGTTGCTTCAAAGGGATAAACCCATTCATTGTAAAATTTTATTATTTTAAAATGTAAAAAGAATATTCTGCTACATGTCTATTAGAGAAGGATGTATCAAAAAGCATGGTGGATACGTGGAGGAGCAGATGTATTTATCCTAATTTCCTATATCTTGATTCAAATTTTGCACATCTTTGGAGTACACACCCAGAGCGCAGGGGGAATCAGACATCATGGCTCACCAACCTGTATAGATGAAATGATAGCCTGTTCTCCTCTATATGTAACCAGAATTTCCTATGGGTTAAAGGCTTCTTCATGAAGTCTGTGACCTTGGTATAGTTCAGCCATATGATGATGAAGACAGAAGACACAGCCAAGGCATTCTCTGCTAGGACAGCCTCCCAGCCGCCCCTTAGTGGAAAGAAGTGTCACTTGAAACTGTTTTTGGAGGTGGCTGTTTTGGAAGAGGGAGTGTTCTGCAAGCTGGAATAATTTTTCTGTTAGTTTTTTCTTTGCTATCATCTTTTCCAAAGTCCTCACAGCCCTTCCTTCCACCACGTGTCAAAGAGGGAGATGAGCACATGACTGAATGTTATTCCCCATTATGCCACTGCATATGTGCCCCTCACATGATGTGGGGTGGTGGCATTTTTGGCACATGGCCTCTGTGCATCTGATCATATGACAGGAAAGGAGAAAAGGGAGAGCAGCTCTCCCATATGAGGCTGTGTAGCTGCCCCCACACTTCCCCTATTTAAAACTTTACCTTGGTTATCAGATAGGGAATGGAGAGTGAAATTTTGTGAAGCAAGGTAGCAAGGAAGTCTCCTGAAGGGGATGAAACATCCCCTAGGAGAAAAAGTCAAGAGGCTGTTTAATTTATTCAGATTTTTAAAACCTATTAAGCAATGCTCAGACCTCCAGTATAAATACAGAAAGCACAAACTGGACCCCAGTGAACTTTTTTCAATTTCTTGTTTATTTCTTCTAAAACAAACTCTTGGTTTTCTCAGAAGATGCATGAGAGAGATGGCAGTCCTATTACGAGAACTGGACAACAAAATCAATTCCAGTGGTACTTTCAGTGTTCTCACTATGAACAGAAAATCTGTTTGATACAGTAGGCCTTACTAAAACTATTTCCACTTTGTTTTACGTGAGGCATCATTTTACCAGTCTGCCATCTAAAGAAAGGAACAGTCTCCAGTTCACACCAGCCACCAGATTTCTATTTCAATTACTTGTGTCACAGGATCTGATTTACTGCTGGACAGAGGCTTGATTGAGATCAGCACAGATCAGTTTAGCATCATTCTGGAGAACTCCCTCCCTTCCCCCACCCTTATGCAACCCTTCTGGACAAGTGTGACCTGCTTAGCATGACAGTGAGTCATCAGGTTGGCTCAAATTGTCTCCCAATACCTTTTAGATGGATGATTGAGATCCAATTGCAGGCCAATTGAAAGCTTAACTAACTTCAGCAGTGCCAGTGGTTAAAGCTGAAATGAATTAATCAGTGAAGCATCCAAGGATTTTATCAAGGGTCATATACGACTTATCATTGCTGTATCAGTTGTCCACCCAGACACATTTATTTCAGTTGTGACTACCTGTCAGAAGGAAACAGTAACAATATTTCCTAAGCCATCCTCTGCTAAGGTTTTGGTTATTCTGAAATAATGTGCCTAATAATCGCAGAAGAGCCCTAAATGGAACTCTATGCCAGTTTGTTTTTGCAGAAGGGCAGGTAATCAGGAGTACAATACTAATGAGAAGGCATCAACATCTGATGAGAGGTGGGAGCAAGGCTATGGGGCATGTTTGCTTTTATCTAAGTCAATATGAAGGACGTAAAGAAAATTATGTTCTGGAGTTTACTGTCTACAGAAGTAACAAATAGTGCCTCTTTATTGTGTTTTAGTTATATATTTGTTAGTCCCCTCCTTGCCACTCTACCTACATCACTGCTTCATAACATGGTGGGTCCCACTGCAGCCCTCCCTTCTCAGGATGCTCACAAGTTAATTCTGATTTCACTTTTGTAACTGTGTACACAAGAGATGTGAAAATACTGACTTTGTCCTTTTCACAGAAATGTCAGAATTTTTCACTTGAGGTCAACTTACAGCATGGAATTACAATTAATTGCATTATTTGCTTGAAAAAAAATGAAATAGGACTCTCTCCTACTATGTCTGTTGAGAATAAAAATATGGAGGAAACATGAAGATGAAAAGCTAGCAGTATGAAATTATCTTAAGAAAACAGAGGGTTTTTATTCAGGCTTTCCTTTGAAAGTTTGGTCATGAGGTGAGAAAAAAAAAATCTGATATTTTACTGGGCAAATTCCTCAAATTACTTTTCTATGGCTTAAAGTTTCATATTTGCAGTATCAGCTGAGAGACCAGGTATTTGTCATTTGAATAGTGATGTGCAAACATGAACAGCTATCATTTATGTTTTGCACATACTGTGAACACTGGTAAGGGACAGCTCTAGGACAGGCAAATATAACTGTGAGCATCTGGATAATGCCCAGCTTAGCAATGACAGACCAAGTGGGCCTCATATGACTGGCAGTTTCCTCCGAATTTAACTAAATCTAAACTTAAATTGCAATATAGTGAAGCTATTCTTCAAACTTCCTGTGAGGTGCAGGATTTAGACCTGTTATTGAATCAAGGAACCAACTTTGTGGGTCCAAGAACATCTGAAATGCACGAAAGAAGGATCATAACACTGAGATAGTTCCTGCAGCTGGATGGTGAAACTCATTTAAATTGCTCTGTGGTATAATGGGGAAGTTTTCTTTGGCCCATCACTGATGCTTCAGGAGTTTCTTGAAGGGCTTCTTTATAGGAACATCTGGGTTGGCTGCAGCAATTTCATCATCAGCTCTCTAGCAATATTTGCAAAGCTGGTTGTCTCCGTGGTTCCAGGATGAGTCATGTAAAAGAGTGCTGAGCTTGTCCTGTGTCAGAGCCTCCCATATGTGACTGATCCCCCTCTGCTAGCTCACACACCAGACTCCATTTCATGGCTTTTCCTCATCTTTCATGGTTTAGTCACATCACAATATTCCTTTACTTGCATGGCAAAAATAACATCTGCAGGAGCTTTCCAACGTCCTGTGATTGAAACTAAGATACAGCAGGGTTTCTGTGTGGGTCTAACATGCATGTGAGGATAACACAAAAGAGTGCCTTCTCACAGCTTTCCCAGCAGGTCATTTTGATTGACATATTTGTAGAGGCTTCAGGGTGGATTGTAGATTCAGCTGGTATGTCAAGCCAGATGGGAGAATTCAACCAAATGCACAATGAAATGAGGAGTGCTGTTGTATGGCTTTCTCTGCTTCTAACAGATGGATGGAAGAATAAAATATCTCTTCATAATCTCCTTTTCATTCTGAGGGCCACCTCTATTCCTCTCATCACCTTCCCCTCTTCTCCTTCCCCTGTGTTTTCCTTCTCATTTTGCATATCCCTTCAGCTTCTCCTGTCTTTGGGCTTTCCCACATAACCATTCTTTTGTCTTTCTTTCCCTTCCCCAAGTGTTCTTTATTGCTTTTATTTTTCTATAACCAGAGGTGTTTCGAGCAGAGAAAGAGCAGACAATGCACAACAATTTGTGCAGCTCTGGGAGGGGTTAGTGAAATTTTCTATCCCAGAGTGGAATGAAAAACACCAGGTCAGATCAGGGAATGAATGAACCTTGTGGCATTAGAGGTTTGGCAGAATTTTCTTGCTATTTTGGGAGCTCATTGAACTAGATGGAGTCAATAAGTCTTTTTCTCTTGTAATTTTATTCCCCTTTTTTTTCTTTTCTTTTGGCGATTCAGTTAAGGAACCCAAAGATGTTTTCCTAGCCCAAAGGAATCTTCTGTATATGTCAGGGACAAAAGAAATCCTCCATTTGCTGGGCTGGTACAAATAGTTACCCTATATTATAGCCTTCAACACAACAGAAGCTATCATCAAGGTTATGTTTGGACTTTTATTATAATCTCCCATTTCAGTACGTGGTCTTAGCTGTGGAGGTAAAATGTTTTAGAAAGTTTGACCACAATCTCATTGTATGTTTCTTACTTATGCTAGTGAAAAAGGTTTCCCATCACATGATATGTTGAGATGCTTTTTAATCAAGGAATAAAACAACAACAAAAAAATTACAATAAAATGAAGGCACTTTGAAATATGAAGTAAATTCTAAATCACACTACAACAATTCTCTGCAGCAAAAGCAGTTATCATGTTTTAAAACTTAGCCTTCTCCCAGCTGGATGCTCTTCTGTCCCCTGGCTGCTCATAACCGTCTATATAAAGAAGGTAGCTGAAGAAAGCAGTAAAAGCATCCTTCTCTTTCCACAGAGCTGCACACACTGTCTGCAAGATGCACCTACACTGCTGCAGGGCTGTTAGTGTACCCAGCACATTTTTCTTTCAATTTCAGACTCCCCTAAATGTAGCATTGCAGTCCTTCAAGCTGTGCTCAGGAGTCTGACCTGTAGAAGTGAGGCTGTGCACAAATACAGGAGAACACACCATCTATCAGCCATTGAATGCAGGACAAGGGAAAGAAAAATAAAGGTGTTCAAACAATCCTGATCGCCAGGACCAGAGTTGTCCAAAACAGGGATTTCCTTGGCTTCAGACTAAACAGAAGGGCCTTGTTTACATTATTTTGACAGGATGGGAAATGTATGGTAGAGCTGACTGCAAGTCTTCTGGGAGAAAAATAATGCACAGAGGTCCTTTGCCTCTGGAGGGCCTCAATGGTCAGCTGTGGATCAGGAAGGATTTAGAGAAGATGGTTCCTTTGGACTGCTGAAATGCAAGTGATACAGGCCATGACCTCTCCTCAGCTGAGCACCCCTTGGGGCTTCCCATGGTCATGTCCTGCCTTCCTTCCAGCCATGGCTATTTCAAAAGCTTCTCCTCTATCGGCTGTCCAGTGACTATCCAGTCCTTTTTGACCATTCCATGTTTCTTCTCAAAAACTGACCAAAGTCCTCAGGGCTTCTTGCCATGGGGACAGCAAAGTCTCTTGGTAGTGCCAGAGGGAGGGCTTTGGGGTGTGTGGCTGTGCTGGAGCAGGATCTGCCCACTCATTGAGATTCCTGAGAATCTTTTAAGTGTGAAAACCTGAGCTGTCTCTGAAGCTCAGACTTCATCCAGACCCCAAATTTTCATCCACAGAGTATTTCATCAGTACCCTCTTTGCTCTTCATATCTGTTAAACGAGACAGTGTATGTGAATGTCCAAGCAGTTGTTGTTAAGCATGAAAATGAGGCAGAAGTTCCCCTACAAGCCACCAATGCCCCCAGCTGCCCCTGGCCCCACACGTCTCATGACATCAGAAGTGCAAAGAGTGTGAGAGCAGGCATGTGGTGACAACATCACAGCCATCATTGTTTGTTTTGAAAATGGTTTAGTGATGCACAGCCAGTTTACTGTAGCTGTTCGCTGATGTGGCAACAGCTGAATCTTTTTTTTCATGCTAACAGATTTAGAGTGAGGCACCACTGTCTCAAACTGTCTGCCTGCATCTTTTTAGGGATTTGTCTCCAAAGCTAATGGCTGTCCCAAATGTTGTTTAATAGTTTCCACTTCCACTGAGGAGAAGTCTCAAATTCTGACACGGTTTTGCAGAGTTCGTAAGCTCCACAGGAGGGAGTCTTTACCTATATTTAAATACCACACCTAGTTACTGAAGGTGTTTGCCACCTACAGTGATGATATGTAAGGGCTGATTTGTGCTCTTTCTGCAAAAGAGTAGTGGATTAAATGGGCTGCACCCTCTTTGGTCATGGCCGAATGTCTTGGGATTCGAGTCTGGCAACCTTGGAAAGTCCATGGAAAATTTTTCACATGCACATTTTAACATCATTGATTGTTTTCCAGTGAAGTGTTAAGCTCAGTTTTCTTCTAGAAACTGTAAAATGATTGCTTTCCCTTTTCCCTGCCATGACTTTATAAAAGCAATTTAACTTTGCCATGTGTTATGTAAAAGAGAATAAGAAGACCCAAGGTCTGGTAAAAGAGTCGTGGAAATTTAAGCAAAAATAAAAACCACCAGGGAGATAAAAAGCAAAACTCCTAAACATAGACAGTCCAGGATATTTTGAAGAAGACAACAGGATAGGAAAACACATAAACTCATGAGGGTAGAAAGCATTTGCTGTCGGCAGCATCCGACAGCACGGTGCTGCCCTGAACTCGGAGGCTGAGTAGTGCCAACTACTTCAGGTGCTGCAAGTCTATATACAGGGACAGACAGCTCTAGTGGAAAGATGGACAACTTTTTCATCCACCCCACAATTCAGAGTTTATCAAACAGAATCCTTTCTGATTTGTGAATGAGACAGAATTAAAATCAGAGTTATGAAGGTGGAAATAAAGCACATAGACTTACTGTGAAAAAAGAGGAGGCAAAAGGTGCAAGAGTTTAGCTAGAGAAGGGTACTGCAAACAAAGGACATGGAGCACAGGAACCAGGAATGATAACTGCAGCCTGCAGTGCAGCTTGGGAAGGGAATAAGTGGTAGTTTTGAGGGCACCCAACACAGAATGAGAACCTCCAGGTAGGT
This sequence comes from Certhia americana, assembly GCA_018697195.1. NCBI lineage: Eukaryota > Metazoa > Chordata > Aves > Passeriformes > Certhiidae > Certhia > Certhia americana. The sequence goes on from CM031857.1 coordinate 26,284,694, forward strand.
TTGGCTGGGTAATGGGTGCAAAGCAAACAAGGACTTCATGGAACATTTCTGTCTGCCACATTTGAAGTTTAAAGTTCCTGGTGGAGAATGCTTTGATACTGCTGCCTTGATACTACTGATTTGAGACAGGGAAAAAACCTACCTGTTTTAAGGGCAAAATTCAAGTCCTGTCATTTTACCTGAATTTCCTTTGCCTTTACTGTGACATTAGTAATGGAAAACTCATTTGCATGCACATTCTTGCTGTGAATCAGAGAAAGAGAGGAGTAATCCTAGTGATCCATGAACTTATTAATCAATAAGTGCAAAGGAGGTTTTCCATTTCTGTTTCCTCTATTTCCATTTCCATTTTCTCCATGTTTTGGATAAACAAGTGGCCTGCTTTCTAGATGAGCAGAAGCTCCCTTTCTTCTTGCAGCCTGGCAATATGTGTGTTATATAAAAAACACTTTCTTCCTATTTTGTGTGCCATAATCAATGGAGTTTTCCATACAGGGAAATTATGTGGGCTTGACAATACAAAACAGGTTTCTTAGACAAAGCTTGGAATAGAATAAGACAATAATCCCAGATGCACAGTCTGGTGGTCCCTGCGAGAATAGCTCCTATCTTATCTGCCTATTCTGACAGCCAAGATTTTTCTTCCTCAGGCATCCTATTGTATGCTCTGATAACTAAGCAGAACAGAAATGGTATTTCTTTCCCTAAAAGGCCTCCCCTCCTTCCTGTCTCATTTCTCCACCTGCAGCTATTCTTCTGATAGGCGCTTCTCCTCTAGCAGAGTGATTTCTATCAGATCAGGTTTTGCTGGATGCCCCTGAGAGTGGTGTAACCCCTGCCCTGTGCTGATGGATTGAATAAAACCACTAATCGTTAAGTGAAAGTCACACCAGACTTTGTATGGAGTGAAAGCAGGGGGCACAGTCTTCAGCCTCTAGGGCTTGGCAGATTTCACAACAAAACAGCTGGCTGTGAGACATGGGTGCTGATGGAATACATTAATTACTGTCGTCAAGGTTTTAGACACACTTGTGTGTTGCTGGTAATACCAGCATGCAGGATTATCAGAGGAATCACTTGTGAAAAAGAAAAGAAACGGAGAAGGGAAGAAAGGAACTTGGAAAGAAGGTTGTTTGACTCAGGTCCACACTGCATTTGCATGGCCAAGACAGACTTGTCCACTTTGACCAGTGCATTTCATGGTTTCCACAACAGATGCATAGGATTTCTCTGAACATAGTGATGCAGCTCAGCCCTCTTATGACCTGTAATGGGTTTCCCAAGCCAGCCTGTGGCTGAGGGTCAAATTCTGGAGCATTTTAGCCAAGCTCAGTTGCAGTTTGTTCAGATGTGATAGCAGGTTCTATGCTTCCTCCTACAGCATGCTAGAATTTTGTGTTTCCATCTCATGTCTACTGTGGTCTTGAAACAGTAAGGGAAAGTGTTTTTACTTTCAGTCTATGCAGAATCAAGTGCAGGCAAGGCTACATTTGCAAAGCAATCAAATCAGCCAGTGGAAGAACTGGGACTAATTGTCACAAGTTTCTAGACAGGATGCCTTATCTTTGAATTTAGAGCTGAGTGATGAGTCTCACTGTCTTCTAGCACCTGGTGAGGCTGAAAGGATCTCTTAGCTTTGTAGTTCCAGGCAGGGAGGCCTCTGCTGCCTGGTGGACTTGTTCATTACTAAGCTGAGCTGCCTCTTTTTAAGCCCCACCTGCCACTTCACATGCAGTGGGGTAGAGGTCAGGCCACAAAACTCCAACTAGTCATTAAGAGAAAAAGTAATTGACCTTTTTTAGCTTGCATTAACTTTGCTGATCTTCAGCCCTGAAGTGTTTATTTTGCAAAAGATTCCATCACTGCTACTGCGCCAAGGAGACAGAATAATGCCATTAATATTGTTTGTTTTGGTTGGAGGAAAAGCACTCTGAACCTCTAACAAATATCCTCTTGTTAGCAATTGGAAACATATAATTAGGACAGACTCTACTGTTATTTTAACGAGATTTCTGTTCCCCCCCACCTCTTAATGTTGCTCTCTTTCCCATTTTTAATGAGATACCAATTTCCTCCCTTCTCATTTGCAGATGCCTTTCCAATAAAACAGACAGCTTTGATTTTCATCTTAGTGTGCATGCTTAGCCTTAATTCATTCATCTACATGAGCTGCCCAGCACACTCTTCATGTGCTAAACGGCTGTTAATCGCTGAAAAATTAACAAGGTGTTTAACACCAAAAAAAAAAAAAAAAAAAAACAACCCCAAAAAACCAACACAACCCCCACCCAAAAAACCCCAAAAAATCCAAAGCTAAAAAATTCCTTTTCTTGTTTGGTGGAAAGTCTTGTATTTTTCTCACCTGCCAAAACTCAACTAATTCTAGGCACAGAGGGCAACACAGGACATTATTTTGCAAATCCACAGGACATTTGCAAATCCAAACTTTCTTCTGCTACACTGCTTCTGCTCTGTATCTACCACTCTATCTTTCTTCAAACCTCTAAGCCAGCCTTCTGTCCCATAACCTGTAAAGAAATCCTCCACTTTCCTTTTGTAAAATTGACTGTAGGCCAGTATATTTTAATTGCAGAAATACTGTCTGCTTGTGGGCAGCCCAGGAGGCCCTGGAAGATTTGTAGGTGTTGAAGGCATGAAGAGAGGGACCTTTCTCAGTATAGCTGATTCAGTAGAACCAATTTGTCCCCTGAGGTTTGGGGAGATGCAGCCTTGGCAAGTTTGGTCAATATTTATTTATGAAAATTTATTTTTATTTCACTTAAATAGCTCTTTAAGACCTGCAGAAATCCTGAAACAGCACAGAGTAGACATCACCTTGCAGCAAAGAATCTGGGCTTTGTTTTAGTCAGCCCAACTACCAGATGAGATTTTCTGTAGGTCTTATTTGTCTTTCCTGTTGTCTGATATGCACCATCATGGAATGCTAACTCATTAATTCTTGTTTCTGTAGAACTGAGGTAGCTCCATGTTTGGACTTTGTCTCATATGCAAGGGAGACAGCAGGTGCTGACAGTCAGTAGCTGGCAGTGTCCTGTACACAGCTCCTGATACTACCTGATGCTGGAAGTGTTGCACTACAGAAAATGGTCCTGTTGACTGTGGACCCCTACTGGAGCATTTTCCCTCTCTTGCTCAGCTAGAAATGGAGAAGTAGCTTGCACTCATTGTTTCATCCCAGTTTTAGTCAGATATCATACCACTGTAGTATCAGAAAACCTTTTGCTCCCTTTGCAAGTAATCTTTTGTGCTAGACCTTTCTTGGCTGGTATGCCTTAGGCAAACCAGAATCACTGGGTAGCAGTGCCAAAGGGCAGCAAGGTGATACAATGAAATCTAATAAAATTCTCAGCAGGAGATGGAGTAGCTCAGAATTACCTCATTGCTCTCTGGTCTGAATTCTGTGATTTTTTATTGATGTTCTCCTGACTTCATCTTAAAATGGAGGTTGAATCAGCCTAGGAGGTGAGTTACAAGCAATCTCTATAGTTTGACCAGTTCCTTTTGTGCACAGTGGATTTATTATGCAAGCCCCATCTTAGGGATGATTGTCCTGTTGTTTTAGTTAAACATCCAGTTGCACCCAGTCTCTCACTTGTATCCATCTTGTCCTGTGAAAGATGGGCTGTTAATAGTTGGACAGGATGGGTGGAGGAGGTGACTCTGCCCTTGCAGAGTGGGACAGACTCTACTCATATATGGCCATTGATGCATGGGCATCAATGTGTGATCCAGGCCCGCACAGACTGCAGGTGGTGCTTCGGGGAGTCACCTGTGGTGAATGAATTCACACCTCTTTCGATTGGTATAGCTTAGATCTTTACTAGAGGAAGATAATCTATACCAAGATAAGCATGAAGTGTAACTGTATCAACAGCTGAGGCAATAATTCAAAGGTAAAAATAAAGTCAAGCCTCAGATTATGCTAGTACAGAAATGTATGTCCAACAAGACCAAATGTGTAAACCACAGTGAAAGATTATTATTATTATCATTATCATTATCATTATTTCTATCATAAAAACTATTCGGGTGCTTAGGATAAATTCCCTTCTGTTTTGCATGTGAAAAGGATTTTGGGAGGAATCCTTAAGAGCTGGGATCCTATTTATTCAGAGTTGGTAATCTGAAAAAGGCATATGTAAGTTTCTGTAAAAAACAATTTAACTTAGTAACAATAGTGTTCTGCGCAAAAAGGGTTGCCCTCTCCTCCTTTCTGAACTGGTGCATAAATTCATCAGACCCTTCCTTTCCATCTCCCTCTCTTCATGAAAACAAATTCTGCATTTAATTGTTCTCCTTAGGACAGATAATTTGGATCTTCTGAATGAAAAGTGACACAAAGGTAGAAAAGAAAAATCGGTAATGATTATTCATTCAAAATTAATTTTCTTTCTTTTGGCCATTTTGATGGAAAGACAGGAGGCTGGAAAGACAGTGGGCACAAAACCTGATCTTTAAAGGTATGGGGGGAAGATCAGTCATGAGTGACATGTGCTGGGTAGTTCTGAGTAATCTGGAGACCTCTGTTTCTCTGATGACTGCAACACTGTAGTCAGACAGCATAAAACTCACAACTAGTATAAGCTAAATGAAAACTAACGTGTTACTCAAGCAGAGTTGAAAATAGAGAATTCTTTATTGGCAAAAGTTTTAGCAAGTGTTGGTGACTCAGTGTTCAGGTCACTAAAACTCAGAATTAAAATTGTAACCATAAGAATAATGATCTGTTGTAGCGCTTTACCCAGGGACATCATAAATTCTTTGCCACTTGAAGTCTCTTAATGGGGACTCATTGTCTTTTTAAAAGTTATGCTTTGAATCTGCCAAAAATTAATGGCTGAGATGGAGCAATTGCTTCACATTTTTTTCTATGTTATATAGAAGTCAAACTAAATCATCACAGAGTTCTCTTCTAGACTCTATAAATCTGTGTGAGCAATCCACATGTAATTCCAGCATCAAACACCAAAGAGGGTAAAGTATTACGGTTTGACTAATGAGATAAGAATGAAGAAACCTAAACATTGGTGGTCTACTAAGGGAAAAAAAATATCTTCAGTGACATTTATTAGCTGTGGAACTCCATCTGCAAGAGATGGTGAAAGCCAGTTCTTGAGTCATTTGAAACAGTGATGCATTTAAAAATAGTACAGAATTGCTGAATATAGCAAAAGAAATATGCCTTCTTTTGTAGTCTAACAGACTATTAAAATAATAGACTTTTCCACTTCTACTCCCCTGATTGTCTCACAGTGTGGAAAATTTGGAGAATATTAATGAAGAGCTAGCTCATGGAAAAATTACTGCTGGTGACTGAGCATCCATGGACATATTCATCTTACGCCTGTAGCGAACTTTTGTCAACAGCATCAAAGTTCATATCATCACTGGTTTATTTGCCTTCTTCATTTCTTTTGCCACAGTAGATCAGTGAATTCTACTGGTTACTTGACTACTGTGGAAAGACAGAGAAACTGACCTTTCAGTTTCTCAGGTCAGTACCTGAGACTGGCAGATATAACCTTTGTAACTGAGGGCCTCACCACATCTAACCAATGTTTAGGAGCTAGAAATTAACTGGCTGAATTGAGGCCATACCTCAAAGCAATGTTAAAAGGGATTCAGATGGTAGACTTCAAGTGACTTCTGCACTTTACAATGTATTTTACAGGAGATGATAATTTCTAGGTTTAAAAATTCTGTAAGCATGACCAGTACATTGATGTGGAGAGAGGGGAACAGCAGGGTAGGATAAGAGGGTAATTTGCAATGGTTGACTAAAATTGTACCTTACATCTCATATTTTGGAGGCTTTTTGGGCATGCCAGAATCACTAAAAGGAAGAAAAGTATAATTTCTGCAAAGGTGGCTTCAAGCCTATGTTTTTTCCAAGAATGATCCTCAACTGGTTGTGTAACTTTAAGTTGTTCTGTGCTAGTATTGGAAAGGCCCAGGCTTTTCATTAACACTTTATTAAGCCACAGTGGCCCTTCCTTCCCACCAGGGGCTTCCCTCATTTGCAGATTTAGTTAAAGGGGTTCTGTCAAGTTGGTTAGGCTTATAATGTGACTGATCTTTACAGCTGCATAGTCCAGCAGGAAATGCCCAGAACACACCCCTAGGGCTCTGTCTGTCTCTCTAAACTAAAGCCCATCCTTCAAAAAGCAGAGAACTACCATTTTTTCAAGTAGCATTTTATAGCCCTGGATGTGAGTCAGGATGTGATGGAGGCACACAGGCTGCACCCTTGTGCTCTGAGTGCAAGCACTAGCCAGTATTTACACATGTGTGATAGTCAGGCCAAGCTTAAGCTTGCCTTTCTTGTAAAGAACAGAGAAATACTGAGATTTGAATGGGACAATCTGAAAAGTAATCCTGCAAATGTGTGCAGGAGAAACAATAGACACAATTTTCTTACTGAGTGGGTTTTCAGGCATGTAGCCACATGCAAGCTTGGTTCAGGCTAGGATGAGTGAGGCAGAGGTTCAGGAGCTGTTTCACTTGAGTGGATTATTCACCCAGTGTATTGGCCACAGTTGGAGCTGCAGGCAAGGAGCACATCTCTCCCCTTCTGCTGCTGGTTAATGCTGGCAGGAGAAGTGGCCACATGGCTACCGCTTTTGCAGAAGTTCATACTTGATGTGCTTCTGTATGCCCAATTGTGTAAAAATATTAAAAGAATAAAAATTCTAAGAAGTTATGTACACAAAAGCTAAGAAATCATGGGATTAAAGCTGCCTGCCCAAGCTTAGCTAGCTCAATCTTTTTTGGAAGTGTGTTGCAATGTTAACTTTGTTAACTTAACTGTGAATTTGCTTTTTTTTTGCTTCGTTCAGTGCACAAAAAAGGATGCTTAGGGACTGGATCGGGGTGAGGTTATTAAGGAGGTACCACTGCTTGGGTCTCCCTTCTTGTAGATGGTAGAAAGTGAAAAACAGATTTCATAGTCTTCCAGGTCAGGCAGTAGATTGTTGTTGAAAAAGGGAAAGCAGGTGTGGGTAGGCAAGGAAGCACTGCACTAGTAAAACCAGTTTGCCTCAAGGTTTGGGCAAGGATCGACAACTTTGTTGTTATCTGAATTTCTGATAAGTGGTTTGTACTTCCTCCATTGTGCACATCTAAGTTTCTCTGTGCATCATAACAAGCAGAAAAGTTATTTTTTCAATCAATAGCCAGTATTGTCTCCAAATCTGAACAACCCCTACAATTTTAAATCATGAACTGTTTTAAATCATGAGCTGCTTCAAATCGTGATCAATTTAGAGTTTGTAATTCATCAGGGCACTCTCTGCCAACACTTTCCACATGGCAGAAAGGAAGACTGACTTCTGGGGGTTCTTTGAGCACATTGTGGAAAAGCGGGCTTCCTGGGAAGGCAGGAGTTCATGGACACACACTGCCTTTGGTAACAGCCAGTTAACAATGTCATTCTCTTGTGGTGGTGAAGATAATCACATCCACTGGAATCCACCACACAAGAAGCCCCATGCAGTCAAATATGTGAGTGGCAGTACTTGCTGCCAACAGCACATCCTCCTGCTACTGTGTCAAATCTCCCTGCCATTTTTTAGGCTACCTTCTTGTCACACTCGTGACCTAAGGGTTTGTTTAATTTGTGTCTTTTGCATTGATCTGCCAGGCCTGATAATTTCTCTAAGAATCACTCATGCATCACAAAGTTTCCAACTCAAGTTTGCTACAAATCCATCTGATGTCATCAGTTATCCTAACCCCGAGCAATGTGGGAGCATAGCATGTTGTTTTCCTGGCAGCATGTCAGCAGATTAGCTCAGAATGACCAGAAAAAATATTTAATAACATAACAGTGGCCAATGTGCAGTTCTGGACATTCCTTTTTTAGTCTATAAATCAAACAAATTACTTATCAGCCATTCTAGCCTTAGTTTTGTTTTGGGTTTGGTTTTTTTAATTTTGTTTTGTATTTTTTTTTCCATATAGTTAGCATGCCCATATAGAAAAGTTTCTAAGAAGCTTAGCGTTGCTCTGACGATTTGTATGAAGTAATGGCTGTAGGACATCTGTGCTATCATATGACAATGTGACAAGCTTGAAAGAATTCTTTCCCACAATGATAGAGCATACTTAATATGGCTTATTTCATAAAATGTTTGTGAATGCTATTTCAAGAGAGAGAAGTGAACTTGCTACAGGCAATATGGTGGGTCACAGAAAAGAAATAAAACAACGCCCTGCACTCTCTTACTTTAGAGGTGTTGCAATGGATAGAGTATTTTCATAGTGACATGTCACAGCTATTCCTGTAGAATAGCTGCAGTTTGAGATACACTCCATAAGCGTCCTTCCCTCAATTGTAAGAAATCCTGGCCCATGCAGGTGAAAAGTGTAGGTGTTTCACTCTAAATGTTAACATTCCGCTGTAAGTGGGAACATTTCATGTTCACAACTGGTTTCTGTGTGGGACTTTGTCTTAACTGACATGTACCAGAAACCTTCGCGTAGATCACTACCAGTTAGAGCTGAGAGACCTAGTAACATCCTGTGATTTTTGTCAGATGTGATATTAGAAACTCAGAAGGTCATACAAAGCAGAACTAATCCTTAACATCAGGACTCCTGGGCTGACATAATGGGAGTTGGATGAAGGCCATCCTTGCATTGCTGACCTCACACTGGCGTGTGTCTTCTCCTCTTTCCTTCCCCAAAGTGCCCTCCTCACCCTCAGAGGGTGACCTGGCACAGCTATTTACAAAAACTGGCAAGGATAGGCCTTTCTAAAACTGTTTTTTTTTAGTGCCAATTGCAGCAAAAAAACCCCAAACAAACAAAACAACTTTCTTCTTTTCAGTATGAAAACCATATCCATGTGATTCAATATTTTGGACTTGAATGAAATTTCCTCTTTTGGGCCAAATGGCTTACCACATCATCAGCACATTTGTTCTCTGTACAAACAGTGTTTTGAGATGGAAGCATATCTAAGGAACTGTTATCTATAAGAAGTTGAATCTCTTTTTTCTTGGCTTGTTTAACAGCCTACTTTTAGGGCATTTGAATTCCTTTCATCCTTATGTTCCTGTCACTGCTTGGAAAAAATATCTAGGAAATTATGAGTGACAGGTAAATGCAACGAACAGATCTCAAGGCCAGTGTCATCCTTGGCACTGGCTGTTGGTCACTCTATATAGAGTCCAGCTTGAACACTGGGACAGCCTGGTAGTTTTGGTTCATGGACATTAAAATGAAATAATCAATGATGTAACCATTGGAGCACAATTCTCCCATGACTTCACCGTCTTCATTGACTCCTGACTTCAACAAATTAGTACCATCTAATGATTCACTGAAAGTTCACTTGCAGACTGACATGATCTCTGTATTTTCTCCCCAGGTTTACTAGAATTTATCCTTTTAAACAGAATTATTCTGCTTTGCCTGTCTGTGCACATGTACTTTCCTGGCTGATCTCAGTGGTGCTTTTTGAACTGAGACTGTAAGTCAGACACAGTCTGTGTGTCTTAGTATATACCTCTTCCAAATGATCATTCTCTAACAATCAGGATGGTTCCTAAAACATTTTTTTCCTGAATTAGCCTAATTAATGAAAAAGAAATCAGTCAGATTTGCCTATAAAGGTTTCTCTTAGACTTCCTAATTACAGAAACACATCACTTAAGGGAATGATTGCAGATTTAACTAAGTACAAAGAAGATTTATATATGCTGCTTCTTTTTTTTTTCTTGGAATATTTGACTGGACAGACTGCCTTATGCAAACATGAATGTTATAAATAAGTGCCCTGTAGCCTGACTGGAGAGACCTGCTGTGAGTCTGTAAAAGGATTTTTTTATTCTTGAGGCAAAAAGAGATGAGGCATTCTGAAGGGAAAAGTTTTTTCTTGATTACTGTTTTATTTTTTCCTCTTTGTTCTGGAAAATTTGCTGTTTCACAGTATTATATGTTTTTGAGTTTCTTTAAGTCAGTGCAGGTATCATCTGACTGTAGCAGAGGCTATGCAATGTGTAATCACATAAAACCTCACATTTGTGTCTGCCTGTTTCTTGGATTCGTATTGCACAGGTGTGACTATATTCAGCCATTTCTGTATATGTTTTTAATTTGCAAAAAGACTTATTCACACTTTTGACAAAACAATCTCCTGTATTTATTCTAAACTGTACATCCATGCATCACTAAAGCAGAATCAAACATTTTTAAATGGGAACAATTTTTTCAAAAATCTATGAATTGCAATGTAAGAATGTCTAAATTCAATATATGTTTGTTTAATCTTCATGTTATTATTGACTCCATTCAGTTTTAGGATTAATTGTAACATCCTTTGTCTCATTTTTGTAAGATTACTGACCAACTTAGCTTTAAATCAAGTTTAGGTTAAGGTGTTTTCTTCTTGTAAGTATTTTAAGAAACATCACAGCCTGAATCCTCTGAGTGACTAAGTTTGTGATTTGAAAATTAGTACAGACACTCTGATCATTCAAGAGGAGTAGAGACAAGAAGTAAAGAAGAAAAACATAAGCAGTTCAAATGATTTTGTTCTGAGGTAGTGATGAAACCTCTGTGTTACTCCAAAGGTTACTTCTTAGGTGCTGTGCTTGGTTTTGGTGTTGGTTCGCAAAATAATGTTGGAATATTGAAGAAGGTATGAAAAACAGAAAGGAAGAATCATGCCTTAAAATGAGAGATTAAAAGAGCTTAATTTTTTAAGCCCATAAAAGGGAATATTAACAGGTAAATAAATCATCATCAGTAGAAGTCTGCAAAAGGCAGAGATTTATGTCATTTTGAGACCCTTTAATCTAGCTGATGGTGGTATAGTAAAACGTGGAATCTGGAAACTGAGGTTACAAAAATGCAAATTTGAATAAAACATACAGCTTCTCAGCCTTTAATATAGTTGATCAGCTTATCAATCAAGCTTTCAAAAGCTAAATTTTTAATGGATTGGAGACTTCAAATTAAGAATGAATGTCTGTTTTAAAGTTGCTTTCCAAACCAGTCCCAGGCTGCTGGGCAATTCCTTCATGAAAGCCTTCTCCAGGTCATGGAAAAGAGAATTGTTCACCTATTTAAATAGAGGATTTTACATCAGTAAGGAAACAAACCTTCGAGTGAGGATGTGATTTGCATTACATCAGATTCAGTGGTAACAGTCCTTCGGTGTTAACATCTACGAAGCATCCCAATAAACAAATTGACAGATACATATTTAATTTTGCCCAAGTTTAAGTTTTTCCCATTCCATTTATGTAACTGTTCAGATGTAACACTTTGCACAGGCCATATTTTGGAAGAAAGCACCAACCATTTAGTGGAGCAGGGAATAAGGGATGTTCCCACTTTTGGATTATTCTTGCAAATTTTCATCACATCTAAAACAGTCACCTGATTCTGAGATATGATGTGAGGAAAATATCTAATGTGGTTTTCAATGCTACAGTGAAATTCTGTTTTGGCTGACCCACTACACTATCTCTGATAGAAGTTTGTCATTGTGGCAGTGCATCACGTCCAGATGCCATGTGCTTTGTGCGGGTCTGGTATATCAGTGTTTAATCTCCAACCTCCCACCAAAGCCAGTGCAAATTGATTTCTGTATTTACTGATGAGCACTTAATCCTATAGGCTTCCTTCCTGCTGAGTTGCCTTGGCTAATGACATAGGAAAAAGAATGAGGAAGTAAGAATGCTGGACTCCAAAGTTGGTTCTTCATTTTGTTATTGCAAAAGCAGTTACAAGAAATGTCCCCTGTGTGGTTTTGGTTCCTTCTATGGCCATGCTACTTGTTCAAGATGCTTTTGATTGACAAAAGCTGAGAAAGAATGTCTTCTCTGTTTCCTCATCCTGATCTTGTGGGCTTATACCATTGTAAGGACAGCATCTGAGTGTCTCCATGGGCTTCTTAAAATACAGAAAACATTTGTTGTAACACAGCTTAAATGAAGTATGTAAAACAAAAAAGTGAAGTCTTATGCCCCAAATTCTAGTTTATGTATAGCTCAGTCTACAATGTTTATTAAAGTAGTAGCATGTTAAACTGAAGATGCCTTGTCAGAGAGATTTGGGGGGTTTATTGCTTTATTTTAAACCTTGGAAATATTATGCATACAAGTTCTTGATTTTCATGCTTTCTAAAATTCCTTGCTGGAAATACCCAGAGATAGTGATTCGATATGAAAATATGTTGAATTTTACCTTGAGCTGATAAAAAAACCTCACTTCATCAAAGAAGTCATTTCATCATTTTGCAGACAAAATCAAATAAAAAGTGGTCTTTCATAGCCTGAGTAGAAACTACTTCTCCTTTCACCCTTTATGCCCAAGTATTTTAAGTGGTGCCTTTGCCTGGCAGCTGTCCTGTGTCAAGCCCAACAGCCACTTCATAGGACATGAGGGTCTCCTGTCATCTGTGCCCCGCTGGCTGTAGGACAAATAATTGGCCCCTAGCTGGAAAGGCCCCTGAACAATGGGCTTACAGCTCCTCATTCTAGCACCAAGCTGTGACACTGGGAGAGTTACAAGACACCTGCGTTGGACGAGCACTCCTGCTGTCCCTAAAGCCCTGCACAAATGGGGGTAAATCTGCTGCTACCACTGGTTTTAAGCAGCATGTCAATTAGACTTGTTCCAAGCAGGGTTCAATGACATGGTACATAAATTGGCAGTAGCAGCTGGTGACATAGCTATCCCAGGTCTCCACCTCAGCAGTGAAGCAGGACAGATGTTTGCAAGCAGTAGTCCAGCCTAGTGTTCAGGGCACCATTTCTCTCCCTGGTTCTCCTACTATCACTCTGTCATCAGAAAAAGACTCAAGGCAAATATATAGAGTGCCAAAAATGAGCTACTGGTCCAGTTTTTAAGGGATGTGAGGAAACCCTACTTTGAGCCCACACCCAGAAACGTGGAAGCTAAATGTTTCTGTCCAGACAGAACCTGATGTCACTCTCTCTTTGTATCTTGTTCATAGTTTGTAATCACGGTTTGCAGGATTTAATTTGTTTTCATTTGAATCTTTGTTCCCGCCTCAGTAGGAAAGGTTCTGTTGAAGAGGCTTGTATGCCTTTCTCAACTCAGCACAAGGTGAACATCCTTCCCTATTGCTCTCACAAAGTGTTAATCCTTCTTACTGCTCTGTGCTGACTGATCTGTCAGCTGCTTCTGCTGTGCTGGTGGCCACCTCCAAATCTCTCCTGCTGTGCTTCAGTATTTTTCTCAGAGGTGAATGAGTGACAAGCAGAGTCCTGATGCAACAGAGCCACAGCAAAGGTGGTGCAGGAGAAACTAACAGAGGAGGTTCTCTCATGTGAGTTTTCTCTCAGCGGGAGTCCTCAAGGGTTAAACCTCACCACTTAAAGCCCATTTCCTTTCCTCTGCTCCTCACTTCTACCTACTGCCACCCCTTTGATTAGCAGGACCAATGAATGGATACAAAAGGATCAAAAATGGGGTGGCAAGTCTTATAATTTCTTGCAAGAGGTTGCTCTCTGTGGTGAAAGAGGAGGAAACAAATCACCTAATTTTTACCACAACAGAGAACTGCCTGATGGGATCTGGGAAAATGAAACTTGGGTAACCACTTTAAGATAATTTACCTGGTGCTCTCTCATACTCTCACAGCAGCTCTAACTGTTCTGTTTTACCATGGGAACAAGTTCGAAACCCTGATGCATCCTGTAGAAGCACAAGTGTCCCTCTGGGATGCCCAGCTCCATAGCAGGCTGAATGCCTGTGGAGAGTTCTAAGCAGAGGAGCTCTGACAGGTGTGGACTTTCATTGCCCAGATATTTCCCATTTCAAGCAAATTGAAAACAGCTTTAATGGGCATTTCCTGGTACCTGCTTTCTCCCAGTTTTTCATCTCTTTTGTCTTTGCTGCCAGCCTGTGAATCCAAGTCAATCATATTTCTCTATGACACCTTTAATCTATTCATTGTGTTCCCAGAAATATGCAAGGCCCCTTACAATGCTGAAGCTATGTCTGTCCTCAGCAGAGACATTTAGACAGACTCCAGCCCCTTTCCCCATACTGCAGCATACCCAGTGCTTATGGAGCACACATTGCAGAAAAATAGCCATTTTGTTGATGGAACAAGAATACCTAAATGCTTCCTTCTTTGTCCTTTCTTTTGTCTAACTACCCTCCAGATGTTTCAGATTCTGTGGTTCACACATAGCCAAGTAATGCTCTTGTTTTTTGCACAGCAGGAAAGAAAGGGATTTTGAAAATGGACACGTAACAGTTCCTTAGGTCTGCTGCTTATCAAATATTTCCTGGCAACTCTCTGTAATCCCTGATCCCTCTTTCAGATTTTCCCTCTGAAGCAATTGAAGCCTTCTGTTTTACAATCCGTTCCCCTTCCATTTGATAAAGTTCAAAATGGCCTTTAGTGGAAATATTTCACTTGGTAAAACCAGCTCTGGTGTGGCACCCTGCAAAAAACATCTAACCCTACAGTCAAGCATGTGATATAAATGAACTTCCTACTTCATTCACTATTAAACATGTTGTCCTCATCCAATTTCACATTTTTTTCTGGTGGCATTTGTTAGTGTGCATTTTCTTTTCTTTATGAAAATGTCTTCCAGGAATAACTACATTTCTTCTATTTTCCAGATGACTACGAGGTCAGATTACTTACTAGCTATCTTTATTCCCTGTTGTTCACTTTCTTCAACTATAGCAGCTTTGTACTATTGCAGTCTAAAGCTGAGACCTTGATGAACTGGAAAAGTTTTGCTAGTAAGCTGTCAACGTTGCCTAGCTACCCATCTGATTTTACAGATTTTATTCCTTTTGAAACTTTCCAAATGTTTGGTGATAGACCCATATACGTGCTAAGGTTTAGAGCTTTACTGTTTTTGGGAAATGGCTCAGTTTTGCTGTTCTCTTCTTCATCTTGCTTTCAGCTTGAGAGCAAAGAATAAACTGATTTTATGCCAAGAAGCATTGTGTGTTCTTACAATCCCAGTCAAGTTTGAGACCCATAAAAGTGATAGTTTTAGCATTATAGAATCATAGAATGGTTTGAGTTAGTAGGAACCTAAAAAATCATCTAGTCTAACCCCCAAAGATCTTTCCTCTTCAGAGTCTTATCCACTGTCTAGCAGCAGCTCAGAGACACACTTGATTTTATAATTTAAAACCCTCAGGTTTTTACCACTGAATGATATTGGGGGATAAGTGTTTAAATAGGATTTTATGTTTTCTCTGCTGGACATGAAATGCTGATTTAGACTCCCATTCTCAGATGTTTATTCTTGCAGAAGCCATGTATATTTTAGGCCCTTCTTAAATCTTCCATGTCTGCCTTTATCCAGCAACTCCAATGTCATTCTTTGTCCTCTCAAAGTATTTAACTGGCATTATCTACACTTGTGATGTGTGTTTTGGTTCAGCATGATATCATGCTAAGATACTGCAATATTTAGGTTTTATTCAGTCATGCTCACATAACACTCAAACACTCATTATTTCTGTCTAGAATTAGAGTGCAACTTTTATATAAATAGTTCTGCTACAGATCATGGGATTTTTTGGGTTTTTTTTTTTTTTTTTTTTTTGTGTGTTTTTTTGTTGTTTTGTGTGTGTGTGTGTGTGTGTTTTGTGGCACAATTATTTGGAATAAAATAGAACACAAAGAGGATAATCTGTTCACATATATAACATTGGGTAATAGTCCCATAAAACCTATTGTGGCTGATGTACATTAAAAAAGGGACTTTTTTAAAAGTCTAATTTAAAATTTTAATTTTAAAAGAAATTAAAAAATTTCTCTCATGTTGTACTGACAAATCCAATGGGCTTTTTTTCTTCTGCTCTTGTTCTGATTGTGTGTTTGAGTTTTATCTGTGCTTCCAGGGAAAAAGACCATTCACTCTCATGTTTCTGAACAAAATTTTGTCTGTTTGACACCTGGGACTTCTTTTTTCCCAGGATGAAATTTCTCCCAAGAGAATAGTTTAATCTGGGCCATTTTTTGCTCAGATATCACACCTCTGGGACATCTATTTTCTCTGGAATAGCTTAGTAAGTAATTTCTGCAACTTTGAAAGAATTTTAGCAATTTCAACAGTGTTCCTATTTGATTTGATGGAGATAATCATTTTCACAGATAATTTCTGAAAGAAAACCAAACTATTTTGCTTTTTGGGTATGCCATGCCTGCTGAAATACCTCTTTGCTTAGTCTCTGCTTGCTACTGTTTTAATTTCTGTCCATTTAGCTGCCAGAAGTCTATGTAGCCATTAACAGTAGCAAAGTAGTTTGCATGGATTCCTGTGGGGAGAAAAAAATAAAAACAGCAGCACATAGTACATTTCTTCTCTACTGTAGTACTCAGAATGATACTGTATGTTTCCTTTTCTTTTTCCTTTTTTCTTTCTACATGAATTCCATGTTTGTACACTGAGTACAGCTCTTCAATATGTCTCTGGTACTAGTATTCTTATTTTCTCACTGCATGGCATATGTGACCAACTTGTTTTTGTTCCTGAGTTATGTGCTCCCAACCGGACTGTTCTTTTTCTTTCAAGCACTATCTGCCGTGTGTGTACCTTAAATTTTTCGATGTTGTCATAACACAGTGACCTCTCCTGGAGATCCACTATCACTCTATCATTGCTGCTTCATTTCTATGGAGACTTTTCCACTGTCACTAAAAACTGATTTTTTCATCCAGCACATGGAAATACTGAATTACATGTGATTCTAGTTTTGTTTAATCTCACTAGATCTTAATTTTTAATAACCTATTAGTAATTTGTCTCACCTTGTTTAGTTGCTGCAATCCCCAATTTGTTGTGTAGGTAAATACCTCAGTATTCTCGAGTCCTTTCTCTTAAATGCATGGTAATTGTTATTTGACATTCAGCAACTATAAAGGTTATAGCTAAATCAATTGCCTCCTTAACTGTGTTTAGGGCACTTAATCTGCTCCAGAGAATTTGGGGATTTTCTCAAGTTCTCCTAACACCTCTGGCTGGGCGTAAAAAACACGTTATATGCGAAGCCTGCTGCATCAGGCCCGTGTTGTCTCAGTTCCTTGCAAACTCCCTCCAGATGTCAGAGTAACCTCCTGCTTCATAAAACTAATCAGATTCTGCAGAGAAGCACATTCCCCCTGCACAGGCTCCAACTGTTGCTTTTTGTGCTTGAGTGGCCGATTCCCTGCCTCTCCCCTGCCTCTGGTGTGCTGCCTGGCACAGGTAACAAATGCTTTGCCACTGACCCGTACTGGTGTGAAGGCCCCTGGGTTCAATTAAATGGAGCAAAAGGCAGTAAATAAACCGCATGGGCCAGGGCATTAAATCACTCAGGGCGGGGAAGAATCAGATGCAAGGAGGTTTGGGTTGGAGGTGGGCTGCGTGTACTTGCACCCACACTGCAACTTAATACCCCTGCTGCAACTTAATGACAATTGCAATCAGGCAGGATGATGTCCCCTTTCTTCCTTCCACTCCACTCTTTTTACATTCCCAGTGCTCTCCCCAATAAATTAAAGCCTTTCTCCCCCTGCTGCCCCCTCCCTCCTTTTCCTATTTTGTTTTACTGCCTTCATGCTGTTCTTCTTTATTTCCAGCATTTTATTTCAAGGAGTGGGTTTGAAGTGCTCTCAGCCCATCTGCTGGTTTGGTTTAGAACAAGGACTGGAATGAGACAAGGGCTTTTGGAAGTCATGAACTATTTATAGCATATTTGTTCTTTCACATTGGCACTAAACTTTGTTTATAGAATCACCTGCAGTAGAACCTGGGCCAGGGGACCACAGCTCACTTGATCTAAAATTGGCTTTATTTCTTGGGTTTCTTAACAGAGACCACATGTGTGTGTCCAGTGCGGACTAAGGTGTGTTTGATGCTCACACACATTTCAAAAGCACAAACACAAAGTGCCCATGAGTGCCTGTGTGTGTGTAAAGGGCTCGGAGTGTGTCCTTATGAAATATTCTTATGGATCATACGTGTATGTAGAATAAGAAGTGAGTTGTACATGTGTGTTACCACTGTCTGAAAATAAAGGCTCCCAAGAGAAAACTTGAATGAAAAAATTTTCATTACAATTTCTCCAGTCGGTTTTCATTTTCTCCAAACCATATTTTTGTCTTGGGTAGGCCCGTTAAAGCATAATGCTCATTTTTGTTTTCATTCTGTGTTAAATATTTTTTTCCAAAACAAAACAACAATTTAAATTGAAACCGAAGCATATCTGTCATTTTAAATTGTTATTTTGACGTAAAAGCATTTCATTTATTTTTCTAGCCAAAAATTGACATTTTAATTTGAACCCAAACAAAATTTTTCATTTACTTTCAAAGTATCAATTACAAATGAAAATATTTTCGTTGCTTCTACTGAGAAACTCAGACTGTTTTGTGCTTCCAAAATTGTAGGCGTGCGGGTTTGCAGGGTTTGCGTGTGCATAACTGTGGTGATGTGACTATTGTGCAGGATGCCTGTTGAGTATTTGCAGGTGTTACACTTTTGCAGAATGTGCCCCTCATCCGTAGAGTTTGTACATCTACGTTTGCACAGCGGTGGTAAGATATGCACACATACGTTGGGCCTGTGCCAGTAATATCTACTTGTATTTATGTTTTTAGGTTTTCCTTGTGAATGTGCTTTTAATGTTCATGGGCTTGTTGCAGTGCTGCCAACAGTGTTAAAAATAACAGAGGAAGACTGAGTAAGTAACTCATAAGTTTTGAGAAACTGATAGATTTTGGTTTCTTTTGACCACTTTCCCCTTTTTCTTCTTAGCCTGTTGGATTCATGTTTTCAATCTGATCTTTACAGCTTTGATGACAGAAAAGCAATGTTTTTGTTGTAAAAGTAGATTTCCGATTCTGCAGTGACCAGTTTAAGAAGAGGCATGAAGAAGATAAGCAGGATCTGCATTGAATTTTGGGAGCTGGTGAAAAGGGTTTCTGTTTCTGTTTGCAGAGTAAATAACTGGGTATGTGCTTGTAATAACAATACCATATACTCATGCTTTGTGCTTGCATGCATCTATAGGTTAGCTAAATGTTTATGTGTTTTTCTTCATGTTGGTGTGTATAATGTGCAATTTCTGTTATATTAAAGTTTATCTTCTAGCTTAAATCAGACTTTTAAGTACTTCATAGCAAATGGAGACAACCTCTCAAAGCAAGAAAGTCATCCTCTTCTAAGTCTCATCTCCTCTAACAGTAGGGGCATTTTGGGCCTGTGGTTGGGCTGGCCATCTGATTTTTGAGTATGCTGACTGTATGTGTTCGGGATGTGTGTTTGCTTGTGATTTGTATTTATGTTGGAGTTTGCACGGCAGTTCTGTTTTGATGTGCAAAATTCATGTAGACACTCATGCAATGTCTGTGCCCTTACATGTCTGTGTGAAAAGCAGCCAGCAGGAGTTTCTGCAGAGTGCTCTGTAAGTATGAAATACTTCACTCATCCCTCAGCCTGCATCAGACAATTCAGATATGCTCTGCTTACCTAAAATATTTCAGAGCAGCTTGGTACAGCATGAGGCCAAATGTCATAACTTAGCCTGATAACCTTTTCCCAGAGCTAAGCTCCCAGAAAATTCCCATTTCACCCAGTGCCCTACAGGTTTCTTGCTGCCCTGTTCCTCCTTGGCCCCGAAGGCATGAGCCAGCTGAGGAAAAGGAGCAGGGCTCCAAAAAGCATTGGGCATGTTCATTAGGCTACCAACCTGCAGTTCCTGACAGACAATTTACCATAATGAGGGAATGTAGAATCACAACAGCACTGATCCACATGGAAGTGCTTTCATTTGGGAAACAGTGATCTGTCTGTCCTGAAGGATATGAAAACAAAATGTCCTGTCATTTTGTGTAAAAATGTCCTTTTCTCTCTGAAAAATGTTAACATTTCAATTTTTAAGCTGGGATAAAATAAGAAGGTGAAATGTCAGAATTTTCTATTGGATAAATACTCAGAATTTTGCTTAGTTTTGCATTTACAGGTAGTCTGTGTATTTGAATAGGTGTATGAATAATCTATATTTAATGGGAGTGCTTGTAGTCAACATAGTGAATACTTTCTGTAAACTGAATACAAAAGATAGGAAAGTAGAATGTGTTTGTTACACACCTAAGCACTTTCTAGTTTGTAAATATTTACCTTAGTATTTTAGGGATCAAATCCTAAGGAGACGAGGCCGGGTGTAGGTCCTCTGACTTCAGCTCCTCTTGATTCCTGTCAGGATGGATCGTGGCATGGAAAACATGCTTACTATGAGACATTAGAGGGGATCTGTTTGTTTCACTTGTAAAAGAGCTTAAGAAACAAGTCAATCATGTTCGATGATTACTTATGTGAAGAGGAGATATCTGATATTACAGGGCTCCTTGGTCCAGCTGACAAAGGTATAACAAGATTTGGCTGCCAAACCATTCAAATCTAATACAAGGTACACCTTCTCAATAAGGTTTTTTTAACTGGATGCATTTAGCTTTGGGACAGAGAAGGTAAATTCTGTATCCCTCTGGAATTTTAAAATAAGCTGAATTGATTCCCTAAAAGATGTGACTCTGAGCTGTTGAGTCAGAAACCAAATTACTGGGGGAAGATTTGTGGTGGTTGCTGAGCCACTGAGGACTGAAAGGATCAGATGTAAAACCCCAGTAAGAGCCAAATGGGTCCTAGCAATTGGTTATCATCTGAACAAGATTATCCATTGCATCGAAGGATGAACTGATTATCTGTTGCATCAAGTGCAGAGCTGCCCCTTGCCCCTCTGTGCCTGCATGCACACAGGGGACATGTGCATCCATGCTATTTATTCTGGGCTGTGACGTGTGCCTAGTGTTTGCTGCCGGCAGCCTGGGGCATATTTTTCGGGGTGCTCCTATACACAGCATGTCAGTGACAGGGAGTGGAGCAGAGATTTATGCAGTGCCTCCAGGAATCCCCAGCGGGGCCCCTCTGGTGAACTTTGGCTCCCCGGCTTGCTGCCAAGCATTAACTACAATACTCACACTTGTTTTTAACAACAGCATGCAGGTTGTATTTCACCAATTGCTATTTTGGTTTGGGAGTTATGGCAGAAATGTCTCTGGGTTCTTGGCTGGTATAAGCAGAGCAGGAGATTTACTCTTATTGTGTAATGTCACCTTTCAGTCAGTGCTTGGGGTGAAAATTATGGAGTGTCATTTGCTCTCTTTATTAAATTTCAAGGGCATGCACCTCCTGTGTGGGAGAAATATCTAGGGAGAAACTTGGCCTGATTCTGCCTAGAAGGGTAGCCTCATCTACTGAACACCTTTAAAAATGTGAATTATTCCTTTTTCTCTTTTCTTTATGTCAGTAAGTTTGGAACAGAGGCAGCAGCAGTTGCCATCTTCCAAACTGCTGCCTGTGATGATAGATGAATTCGACCCTGGTAGCACAGAGAGATACTGGACTCAGCACAACACAGATGTTGCAATGTGGCCAAATTAAGCTTTAGTGGGAATGTGCAAGTTGGGTCTTAGTCAGAGTATCTCATGCCTGCCTGCTCGCTGAAAAGCAAGAGAGAAATATTAGCAGCTGACCTGGTGGGATATACACTTGCCCAAAATATTCTGTTACTGGCTGCAGATGAACCAGCATCTGATCTGCTGTGTGACTTTCCCCAGGATCTCACAGCTGTGGGGTGGGGAGGCAAAGGAGTCCTCCAAAAGAAATATTGATTTCTTCAACCTTCATTTCCCAATTCTCCATAAATCACGACATAGGAGACAAACAAAAGATATTATGATGGCAGGTCATGTTTTTTTCTGGTTCAGTATACTACAGGAAACAAGTCTGAATATTACACCGTGAAAAATATTCCTGGGAGCTTTGGGGATAAAATAGAAGCACGTTGCTTAATTAATTATTAAGATGGAGATTGTAACTGTGGTTATGACATGAATTTCTAGTCTACACAGCTAGATATGTCAACTAAAGTTATTCTTCTAAACCAACACACCAATAAAACTTAACAAGGAAGTGTCTAGAGACTCCCAGCTATAGATGGCAAAAGCTGTCTCTACGTGAAGGTCCTGTGCAGCACTTTCAGCCTAAGAGCTGGAAAAAAAAAAAACAGGAAATAGGCAAAGAGTCAAGTGTGGATACAAGGAAAACAGTATGAGGAAAAGATAAAAATTTCTCAATAATGGCTTCATGTTGCAGGATGATAAGCATGAAACACAGTAAAGATGGCAAAAAGTGAAGGATGAAGGGATTAATATACATTAGTTTATTTATTGTATCACACTTTCTATAATCCTGAGATTGTAATCAACATGTTCTTGATCTTAACATGATAGGATAAACCAGAATTAAGATGTTAAAGGAGACAAATATATCTCGCAGTTTTTCTTAGAAATAATTTAAATTTTTTCTAGCTGAAGATAAAGAAGAAGAAATTCAGAGCCTGAGATAATCCCCAGTAGAGGAGTATTGGGAATATCAGTCAGAATCTCCCGACAGGATATAATTGAATTGCATTGAGGGCAGTGGGGATCTAAAAATTGCCTGAAAACAAATTCTTCCTTGTGACCAACAAGGGGGACAGACTGTAGACAAATATAGTTTCTGAAAGGTGCAAGTTAAAACTAGATTGGATGCCAAGCACAAAACTCTGTTAGAGTGTGTAAATAAAAAAATACAAATGAGAATGTGCTAGCAGATATATATTCTTTTTTTTTTTTTTTAATATGACCTGTCTGTGATGTGCCTTTGCCACTCAGCACATGTGAAAATAAAACTGAAGGAGATTTAATTCTTATACACGCCTAACATTATTACGTACATTCCTCTTTTAAAAATACTCTCCTATTAAAGAAGTGAGTGTGTGTGGAGGGTAGATTTGTTTTCAGTTTGTACAATAAAAAAGTGTATCCGCTATAGGCACCAGGAAGGACAATTTCCACTCATGCTGGAGAAAATCAGAGCAGCTTTGAATGTACCTTTATTTGGTTTGGTTTGGTTATTTAACTGCAAAAATGTATGCATGGATTAAAGACGTTACACAAACAGCAAAAGTATTTCACATAAAAGTCCCAAATGCAAAATTACTTCTTCTTCAGGTGAATAATAGCAGAATGTTTTATATATTTTAATGTTTGTACACCTTCTATTTCTCCCAAAGTTTTTTTTTTCTTTTTTAAATTTAGATCACTGAAAGCAAACAACATTGAGAATGTCAATGCTTTTATTTCACTTTTTAGTTTCTAATTTTGATTCATATGACTTTTTTGACGATTTAAAATTACAAAAACTGGTTTAAGAAGGGAAATAATTGAAACTGAAACTGCTAACAGGCAGCTTCATCAGACTTGAGAAAGAGAAGCTAAATTGTAGATTTTTCTTGTAAATTTTCCAGTACTGTGAAGAAAAGTTTAAAAAAACTTTTTTTGAAAAGAAAAAAATCTTGAAGAAAAAAATACACATCAAGAAAAAAGGAAAAGTTGAACAACATAGATATCAATAACATTTTAAATAGAATCCACTGCGTTGTAACTCATATTCTAAGGGTTTGAAATGTTTTGGTTTGAAGCATTTGGTTTGAAACATTTGGTCAGACAGCAGGAAAAAAAAAAAAAAAATCCTTCTTTTAAAGAAAATCCTGCTTCTAAAAAAGAGTTATTTTTTGTGCAACACGAATTTTCAATGGAAATTTTTGACTGACAAGAATTTAGCGTCATGTTTAAAATAGATAAGGCAAACCAGAAGATGAAATATTATTCCAAAGTTTGTGTTTTAAAACCGGTACCCACCTAGACTCCAGAAAGGGAATGGAATGTGTGAGAATTGGGGTTGATTACTCTAGGACAGGTTTTTTCATGGGCTCATAAGACACCTCTGAGCACACAGCGATCCAATGAGTGTGACAGCTCTCCGGTATTATCCACTCCTCGGGAGCCCACTCCACTGTTTTTCTTCTTTCTCCACTTTCTTCTTTCTCATTCTCCTGCCAGGTTTTCCCTTTCAGTCTTCCTTCTTGTGAGGTGGATATGAAAAAGCTTAGTGCACAAAAACTCACATAATGATACTCTGAGGGCAAATTATGTCCTTGCTGCCCTAGGCGGCTCGAAATTGCCTAGAAAATAGGAAAACAGTGGAGATTTAGGCTCTAACAGTAATTTTTATCGCTGCTATTTAGGAAATGGTTCTGGAGTCTCTATTTGGCAGCTCTCTTTTGCATCCATCAGCAATGCAGCATAACCATACCATCAGCAGTCAGAACAAATTCTCGCACCCTGCTGGGGACTCAGGACAAGCCTCCCACAAATAGCTTTCCATTTCCATCCTGAATTCGGCATTAGCCAATTTAGAGGCAATATATGGCTCTAGGAATAGGCTGTCATGTACAGTATGCACAAGACAGCTCTCCCCTAATCTCATCTAATTGGCAACAGAAGTGGCTGTCATTAGGCACAGAGTGTGAGAGGCATTAGAGTCATTAGCGTTTTTGCAGGCTATAGGAAGGTCAAACATTTGGGGAGATTCAGCCACCTTCCCTAGGTGAATTATTGAATTACTCCTGAATTACTCCTTCCACTAAGTGTATTCCTGCAGAGAATTACACACTTGCCCTAGTAAAAAGTATGAGAAAATAGAGTTTTGGCTCATACAGATAATAGCTTTGGGACATGTGGAAAAAGCAGTATCTATTATATTTTTTAATATAGAAATTCAGTAAGTCAGGATTCACTCCTCTGCCTCTGAAATAGACATATTCCTGTGAAATAATATGCTAGAAAATGCTGATTTGTGATAGATAGAAGCATTTCATTTTGACATGATCTTTTAAAAATACTGACATATATGCTGCAAAGAAAAACATTACAGAAAGTAGATTCAAGGTCACACCTCAAGGTTTCATTCAGGGGAACCTGGTCTTTTGATAGTGCAGGATAGCTATCTCTTTCAGCTTCATCGCTGAAGCAAAACTTCTATGAAATCATCACAGACTTGTAAAACAATTCCACTGCAACAAAAATTAATTCCCTAATAGCTAAGAATTCTACTAGACACCTTCATCAAGTGACAATGCAATTTGAACTGTAGCTCTGGTACCCAGACAAGGATAAAATGCTGACTTGGCTTTTGAGAGAGGCCCCAGGACTGCAGAAAGTAATTTGCAGCAGAGACTACAGTTTCTGTGTACTTAGTCAGAGAAGGTTGGTGTTTGTTTGGCTGGCAGAACTCCTGCCTGTGGGTCGAGAGGGTTGACGCTGAATTGTCCCCTGGGGCAGCACCAAGGACACCCTCCCACAGGCCTGACCAGGGCTTGGGAGGTGTAAGAGCCATATCTGCTCTAGCTCGGGGCCATGGCTCATCCCCCCATCTCCAAGGCACTGACAGCAGCACTGACTGCTGGCTGATGTCCCTCCTGCTTCTCTGAGCATCCTGCCCTGCCTGCTTCCCCGGTCACCCCAACCTCCCCATCCTTGCCCCAGGAGGCTTCTCTTCACCAGCCCTGAGGAAAACTTCTTGTCGTTTCGGTTCTGTTTAAGTGGAGACTGTCTCACCACAAACACCTCATTTATGCCTTTCCTTTCTCTGGATAATTTAGAATTCATGCAGGGTTGTGGTTCAAGGAAAATCCAAGTCCAAGCAGAGTGCTTGGTTAAACTGTGGTTCAGGCAGGCAGTCTTCACTCAGCAGTAGCATTTCATCTTCCAGGCCATGGCGCCTTCACAGAAGCAGGGAAAAATGTGTTTTTCTGTGAACACAACATTCCTCTGCCATGTTTTTGTTTGCACCAAGATTTTTCATATCACAGGCTATGAACAGAAATGGCTGGGGAGTTCAGTTTCTGCTACCAGTAAAGGTTTGCAGCTGCTCACCCTTCCCCCACTTCCTACTGCCAGAAGTTCCTTTAGGGCTCTGTGCTGTACGGATGAGATGGCAATAGATGGAAAGTCACTGTCGGTACCAAGATATTACTGAAGAGGTATAAGCTGTAAAACTTTCCCTGATGATCCAGCTCCCTGGAGCACAAGCAGATGATGGAGCTAGAGCACATAATGTGGGTTGGAGCCATCATGGGAAATAGCTCTGGTCTTGTCAGTGTTGCAAAATTAGCCTGCAGACAATAATGACAATAACAGCAGCAATAGGTGTTGAGAGGGATCACATCTTGGAAAGCTGTCCTACTGTAGCTATAGGATGCTACAGCACCTGACTGCAGGCAGAAGCAATGGGAGTGCTAAGAAAATACAGTGAATGTACAGCTGGTGTATTGCAGTGTAAAACATCTGAGACAGGTGAGAAGTGCAGGACTGTTATTATTCCACATCAACCCTCCCAATGCCATTCCCCTAACGTGGAGTTAACAGAGACAAAGTACCACTAAACTCCTGGTCCCTGATCAATTTGCCTCGAAAAATACCTGCCATGAAATTCCCAATCTTGGCAGGTAACGATGACTTTAGTATACCAACTTCTAGATTTTCCCCTCTACTCTTTGCCTCTTTTTAGGTAAATTTTTAAAAACCATGAAGTACTGCTTGGCCAGCACATCTGGGTAGTTAGCTAGAACATCAGCCATAGATGACGAGAGTGGTCAGTGCCATATGGAAGATAAAACAGATGGATTTTTTCCCTGGTGCTGGCTAACAAGACATTTTCTTGACCCTCTTCATTAAAATCTCATATTAAAAATGCTCAATGAGGTGTATTAATGGTGGGGAAAAAAAGGCACTTTTTTGTGAACAAAAAAAAGGTGTTCATTGGAAAGGAAGCTATCCAGTTGTCAGAGTGCCCACGGGGGCTGGTGGCTGCCCTGGGAGGTGTGACAGGTGCATGTGACTCTGCTGCAGATGTCCTTGAAGCAGCCTGGGGCAGGGTTTCTACACACACTTTACAAGCAGGCATTGAGCCAGCCCCACTTCATCCCTACAGAACAGGAACTGCCTTGTCCTTTTCCTCAAATCCCATCAACTACTAAGCCTGGTTCCTTTGCCTGGCTGCTTGTGAGGGTGCACAGACACATGGAGTAGCAGAAGGAGGGGTGGGACTTAGCAGCTGGCAGTGGGGCAGCTGTTTCTGGAGCAGTGACAGCAGATGCCTTTTACCTAAAGAACCAAGAGCAGGCTGATGGTGTCATTCCAGGCAACAGCTAAACCTAAGGCACAGTAGTCAGAAAAGGTGTTTGGGGGGGCTGCTTCCTCCTCCATGCTATAAACATCTTCCCACTTCTGTGCTCCTGCTGTTGCTTTTACACCTCTCTTGAGCTGGTTTGATCCCACAGTGTTTAAACACTATAATACCGATGTTACAGCTGGGCCATTTGTGTGAATCAGCCCCCAGTGCAATCAGGGAAGCACCAACACAGGAGTAGGTGACAAAGTGTTTGGACTGGAGCAGCCAGGAAAGGAAACTAGGACCCAGGAGATGAATGTCTTTCAGTAGCAGCTATACAGACTGACCTGGTCATAATGTGAAGCTGCCTAGATCTTTGATCTGGTTTTTGCATAGGCAATCCTGCTTTTGAGTAAGGTCTTTCTCCATTCACTGATATGCTGAACACCTTCCAGTGTTGCCTTATCTCCGGCTCTCTTGGCTCCAGAGGAAATGAAGGTGGCATTCCTTTTCACTGGTGTATCTACAGAGAGAAAAATAGCTCCTGGGGATGATGTAGGTGGAGCTGATACTTGGTGAGGCAGGGGAATGGAGAGGATGACCTCTGGAGATCCCTTTTGGGACAGTTTTCTGGAATTCTTTACTTGTGCAGAGTAAAATAATGAGTTGAGAATAGAAGACCTTGAGTCTACCCTGGTGTTTGATGTCTATTGCAAAGTTTTCATTTGTGGGAAGCCACCTATTGGCAGCAGTGCATTTTATAGCCTGAAGTGTCTGGCAGAAAGAATTTTAACAAATATCCGATTTAAAGAATTGTTTTAAACAGCCAAGAATGGTACATTCTAATCCCCCCAAAAAATTACAAGTAGATGAAGTTACATGTGAGTAGTAAAACCATTTCTCTTTTTTAAAAAAGTGTCGATTATGAGGGTTTTTTTCTTTAAAGGATACACATTATTGCATTATACCATGTACCTTCCCTGTGTGCCCAAAGCACTGGACTAGGTGGAGAAGACAGTAAAATCACATGTTGTTAAGAGGTTGCCCAGAGATTTCAGTGTAGTAAAGTCTTGCTGTCATGCAAGATGAGCAGAGTCTGATCAACTCTCTGTTCTTAATAGCTTGCTATGCAGCTGAAGAGACCGGAGGGAGGAGAATAAGGACAGCAGGAATGGGGACTTTGTGCTGATTCAGATACGTTTTGTAACCTGAAAAATATGCTGAAGAACAGCAGTTCCCCCTAGTTGCCCTGGGGATCTTAGCTGGCCATTTATGATGGGTGGCAAGGCAGATGTGGAACTGGAGGTGAGATCTTCCTCTGAATCTGGATCAGGGTTTAAGGAAATAGGCAACTCCCTGTTTAAGGTTAATCCTAACCTGTTTAAGGATAGGATTTCTAAGAACATGTCTGAATGTGAGGTTGGCACTGATTTGATTACTTCAGCGCAGTGAAATTGGTGGAGCATTCTATGGCTGTGGATGCAGTAACTCCAGTGTAACTATATCACATGTCATAGTTTATATCACAGTTGTACAGTTTGTCCTTATACAACACATGATCACGAGTGTAAGGCATTGGTATAACTATCTGCTCTATAGGGACCATATCTCAGCTGTTATAAAATCTGTTTGTTGCAGAAGGACAGAGGAATGCCAGGAGGAAGGACATTGTACTGGATCTCATTCCTCCCGCTGAAGAAGTCAGTCAGATCGTATCCACAGAGATCCTGAGGGCACAGAACTGGGGAAATGACAAGGTAACCAAGAAATAGATGTATTGTAGATTACTGAATCATATTATTCCTGTAGATTCTGCTGGTCTTTGGCAGTTGGTAAATAATAAAGGGTGTTTATCCTGCTGATGTAAATCAGAGCAGAAAAGAGCCCCAGGATTCTGCCAGAAAATGGTGTGTGTTCCTATGGGAATCTGTCCCAGCATTGCTTTCATTTGAATCCTCCTTTGTTTATTTTGCAAAACAGAAAAATTGTTCTGAAGGACTTTTGGCTTCTCCAGCTCCTGCCTTGGATATTCCAGCTTCCAATGAAAATCAGACACCCTCTGGCTCCAGACTAGTAACTCCCCACTGTTTTCTCTAACCACTAAGAGGTCTAGCACGTACAATTTTGAACTGAGTATCTAAACACAAAGAAACTTAGAATACTGTGACAGACTACAAGCTGTGGTTTTTTAATCACAGTTATAATTTTTGTATCCTGTTACTCATTAGATGCGTGGAAACTTCCATTTAGGCTTGAAGAAAAGTTAAAAATTGTTAAGTGTAATGGGCCTCCATATAGCATGTAAGACATTTGAACTCTACTGGCAATAAAAAGCAAGATAAAGTACTTTTTAGACTGGTAACTATTGTCATTATAGGCCAAAAAAACAAGGCACTGAATTACCAATGAGAATAAATTTGTGGATATGCAAAACAGCTCTCCAACTGACCTCCCAGGCGATGTAGATTAAAATGAGGTCAACAAGGAGTTCTTTGCAGAAGACATCTAATTTTTTTGGTGAGAAAAGAAGAGTTTTGGAAAGTTAGAAAGAAAACTGTGGTCTCTACCTAGATTTCTCAAGTAAACACGTGCCAGCATCCAGAGGAGATGCAACCCTGATTTTCTGATTCACCTGCATGTCTGACACATCCCTCCCTGTCTGGAGCCTCTTAGTATTGCTTGCCAGGACTGACTTTAAAAAAGAAGGAAAGATAAGTCAGAGGAAGAGACTGCAAAAAGCAGGGAAAGGCAAGGAGAAACTGTAGCCAAGCAGTTTCTTTTTCATCATCTTTCAGAGTATTTTTGGGTCAGTCTCCTTCCACTCAAGGGAAAGAGGAGCTGTCAAAGCAGAGGAAATGTCCCAGCCATTTCAGTCTGGTGGTGGTGTTGGCTGACCATTCTGTGCTCTTTTTGACACTCTAGGACAAAGGTATTCT
The DNA here is from genome assembly GCA_018697195.1 of Certhia americana. Taxonomy (NCBI): domain Eukaryota; kingdom Metazoa; phylum Chordata; class Aves; order Passeriformes; family Certhiidae; genus Certhia; species Certhia americana. The sequence goes on from CM031857.1 coordinate 26,314,707, forward strand.
GCAGATAATTGAATTCAGAGGTAGCTTTTCTTTCCTCTGGCCAGAGCCCAGTCAGACTCAAGTTTCCTTATGAGTGTGATCCTTTTTGACACCTCTTTAAATGTAAAAATCCTTCAAATTTCTAGTCAGGCAAAGGCACAAATCCATTGAGTTTCTCCACACAAATCACTCCATGTCAGCAATTCATGTCACTGCTAGAGGAAAATCACTCTCCCTTCCAACTTAAAATCTCACTTGTGTTAGCTACACTTCTTTATGTATAGTTAATTAATACCTTGAATTCAAGTTGACTAAAAGTCTCTTTCCAGTTCTTTGGGAGAGCATCACCGTTCTGCTGATCGCTCAGAGTCCATCTGGGCAGAGCCTGTGACTCATGAATCCCATTCAGACCATATACACACTTTGCACAGTGTGATGGGATTTCAGCTTCCATGTACACAGACAAATTCATCCCAATTCTGTCAGTTTGCATTTCTGTGTTCACAGACTGCCCCTGTGATCGTGTCACTTTTTGTTTGCAAGCTTCCCCTGCTTCTTCTGTACCTCCTACATTAAATCATAGAGTCCTTAAGGTTGGAAAGTACCTCCAAGATTATCAAATCCAACTTCTGACCAATCACCACCACATCAACTAAACCACAGCTAAGTGCTATGTCCAGTCATTTCTTGAACACTTTCAGGGATGATGATTTCACCACCTCCCTGGCTAGCCTGTTCCAATGCTTTACAACCTTTTTTGTGAAGAAATTTTTTCTGATGTCCAACATGAACCTCCCCTGGCAGAACTTGAAGCCATTTTCCCATGCCGTGTCACTGGTTGCTGGGAGCAGAGACCAACTCCCACCTGGCTACTGCCTCATTTAAGAGAGTTGTGGAGAGCAATAAGGTCCCCACTGAGCCTCCTTTCCTCCAGGCTAAAGCCCAATTCCCTCAGCTGCTCCTCACAGGACTTGTGCTCCAGATCTTTCACCATTTTCATTGTCCTTCTCTAGACTCACTCCAGCCCCTCAATGTCTTTCTTGCAGTGAGGGGCCCAGAACTGGACACAGCACTCGAGATGTGGTCTCACCAGTGCCAAGTACAGGAGGACTATTCCTGCCCTGGTCCTGCTGGCCACACCATTGCTGATACAGGCCAGGTTCCATTGGCCTTCTCGGCCACCTGGGCACACCTGGCTCATGTTCAGCTGCTCTCACCAGCACCTCCAGGTCCTTTTCCTCTGGGCAGCTTCCCAGACACTCTGCTCCCAGCCTGTGGTGCTGCCTGGGGTTGGAACTGGTCTATCCTTTCTAGATGTCTGCAGTCACTTCTTACACTACCCATCATCTCTCATTCATTTGGAAACTATTGGATCTTTGGCCAAACTATGGTGCCATACCATAGTGCCTGTACGTTACATTTTCAGACCTAATGGCCACATTTTCTCCTTTTTTGCCTCTCATTCCTGGAGGCGTTCCCTGTAATAGGAGACAAAATCTGTTCCACCACTCTCTTTCAGGCTTCACAGTCTGGAAAAACTGTGATGGAAGTGTTTTTGTGGTTGCTGGCATGTGCCAGTTCACTGCGACTGGAAGGTTGTGCAAGTCCCGTGAGGGCCAGCCCGCCAGGAGAACGTCCCCAGCAGGGGCTCCGTGCCCCTTCTCATTCAACGTTGCAACAGTTCCGGTTTTTGTTCTGGCTGGATTGTCACCAAGTGCTGAGATGCAAATTCCTCTGCAAATAAAATGTCTCTCTTGGCTCAGTTCTCTTTCCAATTGTTTTCCTTCCAGTGGTGCCTACGGTGACAATGGTTAGGTTGCAGCCCATCGCACTGACCAGCGCTGTCTCTCTGTGTCTGTGTGCTCATTCATCTGTCTGTAGCTGCCCATTGTGTTTTGCCTTATGATCACTTTGAAGGGCGGAACTGTGTTTTCCTTTTGTCCTCAGACCTATGGGACTTTGGTTGAAAAACAGACATCTTATGCTCTATGGTAACACAAGCAAGAAACAATGGGATTTTTTTTTTCGGGTAAGAGGACAAATGTTAAGTCCTTACTCAGGCAAACCTCCATTAGCTGTTTTGCAGCTGAACACTCTTTGAGTAGAAACACAGGAAGAAGATAAGGATTTGGTTCGAGAGAAAAGGAATTAAAATGCACGCTGTCCTCAGCCTCCTGCATATTGAAAAGCTTGCAATCTCCACACTGGCATAATGAAGAGACCTTTCTTAGCACATTGTAGGCCATAGTCAGACACAGAGGTGCTCTGCTCATGGGGACTAAGTGGAAATAAACTGCATCTTTTCAGTTGTGGTTGGTATAAGATGTATACCAGGGCTGTATGTCCTGATGCACTTTCTACTCAGTCACAAGGTGAACCAGGTTGTCAGTCCTCTGTGTTCTCAGGAACTGAAAATAAGAGCAGTAGACAATGTAAATCCTTAAAAATAGAATGATGGTGAAGGGGAGTGGTGTGCCTACCACTGCCCCAAATGCCTGTGGGAAATCCTCACTGGCCTATGCTGCCCCTTAGACTGTGCCTTTGCTTTGTCCCTGGGGGTCTAGCTGGTATGGGGTAGCTGTGTCAGTGTGTGCACCAAAAGTTAACATTATAGATGATTGCTGACTAACCTGTGAGCCCTAGTTGTTAATAGGTAGAGATACAGCTTATATACTAGAAGAACACAAACAAAAAAGTTGAGGATTCAAAAGAAACTGCAAATGCACAGGCAAAAAGTGTCCATGAAAACCCAAACACATAGATAGGTGTCTGGATAAATGGATTAATAAAATAACTGGGTTTGAAATTCATAGCATCCCCGTGCCCTGTTCAAGACAGGAATGCAGCTCTCCTAGGTGCTTTGTAAATTAGTAGTATTGGATGTCCCTTGTATGTGACAACTAACTGTCTGATTACTTTATACATTTTACAATAGGGATAAGAAGCAAAGGGATAAATAAGAAATTTAAAAGTAATTCCAGTTATGCTCAGTTTTGAGGATAAACACCTTCATGCTCATCTTTTTTGAGAAACTCTTTGAGAATGAATGGATATCTCATTAGACACATTTGTGCATTCTCTTTCAAAATCAGATAAGATTAAAAGAACTGTGGCAGTACGAGCCTAAGGAAGCAATTCCATAATTTTGGAGTCTGGGACCTATTAAAGAAGAGATGTCTCAAATCAGAAATTTCATGACTTGAGAATGCAGATGATCTCCCTTAAAGCTTTAAAGCTTACTGTGAAAGTGCTTTTATTTCATGTATCCCTGAAGATGGCAATGGATATGAAATTCAGTGACTGGCAAGGTTTATGCAGGTCAGTATTATTCATCCTAAAGTGTTGATCAGTAGCATAGTTGCAAAGGAAAGAATTTGCTTTCAGTATTTGCAAGTAGAAAGAAACCTGAAGTTAGATTTAATTCAAGTTTACCAGAAGGTGGAGCTGGATAGTAAATCTAAACAATAGCTTGAAATGAAATACATTCCAAGGATTATTCAGAAAAATGCATGTTGTTGATGGTACCAGTAGTTTCCATGCACTGCAATTCATATACTGCAACTGGCACCTATTACCTGGACAGAACTCAAATGACTGCAGTAGCCACAAAAGTGTACATTAATGATGTAGTGGTAATATAAAAAAAAAAGACTGCAGAAGTATGGTTTGAAAATAAAGAAAATGAAACACTTATTTTAAGTCCAATCCTCCAAAGTGTTGAAGTATATGCATATAAAGGTAAAGACCACAAAATCTTAAACTGAGGCTGCAAGGGAAAGTAAACCTCAGACACTGAAACACACATGTCAAGATAAATAGCCTTATCAGACTTATCATGGGCTATCTCTTAAAATTATATCCCAGTGTATTTCACATTTCCGTACTTCTTTCCCCTGCAGATTGCCATATTTCCATACAAATATTTCTTTGGGCAGATGAGGCAGACATTTAACTTAATCTTTTCGTCCTGATTCATGAAAAATCTCTTTGAAAGAGCATCTTTCACTCTGGATGGCCAAACTGGAGGTGGGGTTGTGATGGCATGAAAGACTCATCCTCCTTTTGAAGTTGTCTTTCCCCAGTGGAAAATTTTTTTTTGCCTGAGTTATGGATCTTTTGCCAATCTCTCAGTGTCAAACTCAGCTTGGGAAGAGGAGCATTTGCTTGAGCATTTGCCACAGGTCAGGACCAAATGTATGGAACTCTTGGGTTTGTAAGTGAAGTATCATTTGACAGGTTTAAGGGACAGGTGCATGCTGTGGCTTCTTCTTTTTGAAAAGGTTTCCTTAACTACACACTGTTGCCCAGTGGTGCTGGGCATCAGAGCAGCCCACGATGTGCCCCTTTGTTAGTGGTACTTGCAATGATGGGTATTACTACCCATTAAAAATAACAGGTAAACACCATCATCAATCACAGATGAAGCCCAGAGGGAGAAGGATTGCAGGTGAGATGACTCTGAGGTGTCCTCACAATGGTCCTATGCTCTTTCTTCAGTTCATCCGCAGATCACAATGGAAGCCAGCCTGGGTGGGGAGCTATCTAGAAAATAATAAAGAATTGGCACCAGGCTCAGGGCCCACATTCACTCCATTCTGACTTCATTCTGTCTCAGAATAAAGGACTGTGAAAAACAGGCAAAAGATGTTTGCAAAGATTGTTCAGGAAAGTGATTTTCCACAGGCAGAAAGAATATGGTAAACCTTTTCTGGGGAAGAAATAATAAATACAGAGCTCCATTGTGTTCCATCATAACTGACACAAGGCTCATATGATTAATGATTAATGATTAATGATTAATGCCAGCCCAGTAAAACCCTCACAAACAAGCCTCCCAAAGAAAGAAGAAGGCAGAGGGTTTAGGTCTTCAGCTGAGGTATCTGAATTAATTTAAATATGATTGTATCTCACATGCTTGGTCTTAATTGTCTCCTCCTGAAAATTCAATACCTGCATTCATGCTCCTGGGCTCCAGGGATTCCAGAGCACCACACTGTCCCCACTGAAAGGAAATGAAAAATCGGCTGATGCTAACCAGACCCCTTCAGCAACTTTACCCATTTAAGTGCTGTATCCTGCAGAGTGATTAATGATTTTTTCCCTTCTACATCTAACAGCAAAGAAAGAAGGAAAGAAAGAATGTGTACTGTCGCTCACCTTCTAGCCAATAGACTACAAAGGCATGGCTTGCCAGGATATTCACTTTCCTACTGAGTGTGATTTACTTTTCATGTGTATCTGATGTTGCCTCTTCCTCAGATGTGGTTGGAAGCTGCAGCATCTTATCAGTGAAAGGTTTGGCTCACTCTTGTATGTGACTAGAATTGTGCTTTCTTTGTGCCTTTTTAAAACTGCAACCTGAACCTGTTCATCAACCCTTTATTAACATGTGTTTTATGGTACAGGTGTAATAATTAATCCAAATGGTTAGCAGATGTGGCTGTCTATCTCTGGGCATATCAGTTCCTACACACCACCCCTTAATCAAGCAGTGCCCAAGCAATGCCAAAGTAAATGAAAGAAAATAAATTCCGCCGAGATATTTATGAGGGCCACCTGGATAGGGAAATACCTTGGCCTTTGCTGGTCCCCTGCTCCAGGTGGCTACAAAAGACTGAAGTCCCTCACTATATAAGAGTCAAATCAATCTTGCAGGGAGCTGAAAATGAAAAGCTGTGCCTGGCTCCCTAGTTTAACAATAATGAAAATTTGTACATGTGCTCTAAGGAAGTCTTCCCATTTCACCTTATTTATTTGAAATTTCCCTTCATTTTACCAGTACCAGCACCTGATGGACTTCACATAATTCAGGTTGCTGGTTCCTGCCTCTGTTTCTGGCAAGCCAAAGCTAAGGATCTTTGCGTTATCAGCTGGACTCCGGGTGTTGCTTTTCAAATCATAACGGGAGATGCCAGATTTTTACATTCCTTCCATTTCCACTTTTTTTTTTTTCAATTATTTATAGTCTTCACATGGGTAATCCCTGGCAGATTTTCATCACATTCAGCTTCTACTGGGACAAAAGGCTTTCCCTGTGAAGGGGTGGTTGTTCCAGCTGCCTCAGGAGGAGCCCATCCCTGGTGGAAGCTGCAGCCTCAGCCTCCTTAGAGCATCGTGGCAAAATGCACCTCCTACCCCATGGAAAAATTCCACACATCTGCTGCATCACATCCAGGTGCTACACTCCAACAACCACCCCGAGAACACCACAGATGAAAACCCAGGTGTCCTGGGCTGCACCAAATGCAGTCTGGCCAGGAGGTTGAGGTGTGTGATTCTGCCTCTCTGCTTGGCACTTGTGATAACCCAACCAGAGTAGTGCATCCAGCTCTGTGGGCCTCAGCTCAGGAAAGACATGGACCTGCTGGAGCAAGTCCAGAGGGGAGCCTCAAAGATGGGTAGAGGGCTGGTGTCCCTGCCAGGACAAGGAGGTTGGAACTAGATGACCTTGAAGTCCCCTCCAACCCCAAGTATTAGATGATTCCATGGGATGGGGAGATAGGTTGACCCCAGCTGCACATCAGATGCCCACCCAAATCCACTATGTCACTCCCTCCTCAGCTGGATGAGGGGAGAGAAAACACAATGGAAGGTTCATGGTCTGAGATAAGGACAGGGAGAAACCACCCACCAATTACCTTCACAGGGAAAACACACTTTATTTAGGGAAGTTATTTTAGTTTACTACTAATCAAATCAGAGTAGGATTACAAGAAATAAAACAAAATCTTAAAAACACCTTCTCCCTACCTCTTCCTTCTTCACAGATACAGTTTTGCTTCTGGTTATCTCCATCTTCTCCCTAAGAGCAGCTCAGGAAAATGGAAAGAAGGGATTGAGTTATAGAATAGTAGAATGCTGGGAGCTGAAAGGGACCTGAAAGATCATTTAGTTCCAACCCCACTGCCATGGGCTGGGGCATTTTCCACAACACCAGGCTGCTCAGAGCTCCATCCAGCCTGATCCTGAACACTTTGAGGGATGGGCAGCTACAACTTCTCACCCAGGGGTGGAGAGATCTCAGCCTCTGTGGGCAGGTCAGTCTACCACACTCTGTTCTCTGCTGCTCCTTCCTTGTCAGGGGGCAACTCTTCACACTCTCCCCCTGCTCCAGTCATGGGAGTCAGTCCTCCACAAACTTCTCCAGTGTGAGTCTTTCCTCAGGAAGTGCTCCAGCATGGGTGCTTTCCACAGGGTGCAGTCCCCTCAGGCACAGAATTCTCCAGCATGGGACCCCCTTGGGGGCCAGGTCCTACCAACAAACCTGGTTCAATGGAAGCTTTTCTCTCCATTGAATTCCCAGTGAATGAGAAACTGTCAATACTGGGGGAAAGCTGGGCATGACAGAAGAAATCCTCTGACATCCTTACTAGAAGCTGTAAGTCCTTTTTTATCCACATAACAAAAAAATGAATTTAACAATGCAGCTAGTTCCATCACAGGCGTTAGTGATTAACACTGTGATGCCAGACTACATAGGTAAAATTGTATGCCAAATGTAATATATAATTAAAGCTGATAATAAAGATAGAAAAGCATTTTGAACATGTAAGCTCAATTCCGAATCAATGTATATGGGAAAAAGTTTCCTTTAAGTTGTTTTTTTATCTATTTGGCAAGTTTTGCCTAAGAAGCCTGTATATTGACTGCTGCCACAGATGGAAGGATGAAACAGGTGGATCACTGGAGTAAAGTTTAATCCACAATTATCCTGATGCAATTTAAATATTTATTGAAAACTTACAGGCAAACACAATGGGTATTGAAACCTCTTTCAGTTTGAACTATTACTGCTAAAATTTTCCCACTATTCAGTCATGCTAGAGAGAAATTGCTGAACAAAACCAAGCACATGATTCATGATTAAATCCATGAGACCTACTAGCTATCAGCTTTCCATTAACTAGTCTGAAACTCTATGCCAAGAAGTGTCACAGTCTGCTTAGAACAGCAGTGGGGCCAGCCTCAACCAAATGGCAGCAGCAAAAAACTCCCAAACTATGCTGATTTCGTAACATATCTCCCCATATTTTCATCCCTGCTATGCAAGGTCTGAATGTTGGAATGAATTGTCTTTGATAACATGGAGGTTAATAACCCTAGGAGTCTGGAGTCTCCTCTTTTCTTCTTAATGAGGTTTTGGAATATGGATGTGCACAGAAGTGTGTTAAATGGATTATGCTTCCATTATTTTAACTTGTTTACTTGCAACATGAGAACAGCATGAAGAAAACACCTGGGAAGTTTCAACTGGAAAAGTTCAGATGTTCTTTGGTTATGAAGGCACAAAAATAGCATCCTTTTAGAACAAGCATATAAAAAAAAAAAATCAGAAAAGCCATATGTTGTGTAACATGAAAACTGACGTTTTTCTTGTGGCTTCCAAAAATATCCACTTCTGCACCGAGACTAATGTCTGTTATAGTTTAGCCAAAACAGGGTCAAGGCAGGTGGTTTAAGATTAAAGTCCCATATCAAATTAACTGTAATATTTGATATCTGGTAAATACTCTCCAGGGCAAGTTGAATAAGAGCCCTTATTATACACAACAGATTAGAGTAAATAAAAAGTGTGAGACAAACAAAACCTCCCCTCTCAGTAATGAAGCGTTCCCTCCACCGCCCAGTCTCAAGGGAAGGAAAAGAAAAGGAAGACCAGCGGTCAGATGAAATACTTTATTGTGAAGGAAGCATGTGTCTGGCAGCTTCAGACATGCACATGAAAAGTAGACTGTTGGAACCAAAGGGTTTCTCCATATGTTGAACTCCGAGTCTCCCATTTCTTCCAGAAATGATTAGCTAAGGATATTTTCCACTTTTCACTCAAAGAGAAAACAAAATACTGCAGGGAGATGTTAGATGTTCTACTGGGAAATGTACATCTTCTTATCTCTCTCTATGAGTATACCTTCCAATCTTTCTTTTCCACCTGCCCCAGACCCTGGGCTGCTAAACCAAATTTCATGAGGATTATAGTTTCCTGAGCCTTCCTGTTGATCATTTATAATTATTGGCATGAGGTTGCCTTTTTTTTTTTTTTTTCTTTTTTCTGCGTAGCATCCTCAGGAGCATGAGATTTATTTAAAAACTATATCAGTGAATCAGAAAACTCCTTAGCTAATTCTTCTAAAACTCCTGACTGTAGTGGACATTTGTTCTTGGGTACCCTGAGGACAAAGCATGGATGTTGGAGGTAAGACACTTGGCACAAAAGCCATGTGTGCAGCCCAAACAAGGTCTGTCTGTCATGTGTTCATGGTAGAATACACACAAGTCACACAGCTTCATCAAAATTTTTATCCTTGCTCCATTCACAAAGCTGCCGGTGTTAGCTCCCTTGCTTGTTCTTGCACTTCTGAGAAGAGGAGGAGGATGGCTAAAGATGTGGTTGGACACTTTGCTGGTTGCCATCTTCCCATATTTCTACTTGTTCGTTTGGTGGGGTTTTTTCCCCTAGACCCTGCTTTTGGTGTTTTTGCTCCCCATTCATTCATATCTGTGGAATGCACTTTGCAGAAAGGAGGAGAGGGGTGGTTGTGCCCGTGGTCACTGCACTCACCATACATGCTGCTCCTTAAGCACCAGTGCAGATGCTCCAGACTGTTGAAGCTTTGTGCTCTGCATGAGAGATGGAAATTATGCAAAACCCCCTCCTTGGCCAAAGGACCACAGTAAAAAACCTTAAAGATGAAAGGGAGAATATTTGACTTAGAAAACAGTGCTGTAAATTCTGGCAATCTTTAAAAATGTAGAATATGTACATATCTGTGTAAAAGCTTTCTGACAACACTCCTTATAAAGGAGGAAGTAGAGTGACTGAAATAAACAGATGCTCATCTAAAACTGATAGGTTAAATAATGGAGGCTGAGACAGAGCTTCTGGAACCAAAAATTAGTACATTCTAAGTGGATTTATGTAAAATAGATCTTACCAAGCAACACTGGATATAAGGGAGACGAGATTCTAAATATAGTGCATAGAGCTTAGTATGTCAATAAAATAATCTTCAGTATGGAATATCATTTGTTGTCACTATATATTTTCATTCAGAAACTACCATAATAAAACCTGAATGCAACCAACTTAAGTATTTTAAAAATGAAATGATAAATTGGAAATACTGTAAATCTGGACTCTTCATTAAATAACTGAGTTTTATCTAGAGCCCTGCATGGTTCAGTTTTCAGAATTAAACTATTTAGTATTAGTATCAATGTCCAAGGGGAAAAAAATGCATTAACCACTGACAAAGACTGGATATGACACAAATATTATGGAGTGGGAGAAAAAAAAAGGCAGGAAGATAAAACAGTGATGCAGACCAGATTGCCTGGTGAAACAGATGCTGGCAACGTATTAGGAAGTAACGGCAATCTTCTGGAAAAAAAAAAAAAAAAAAAAAAAAAGAAAAAGAACAAAGCCATACAGACAGAATATACTTAATGTGTACTCTGGATGGCAGTTGGGACCACAGTAGGTACACAGTCCACTAGAGGTTCCCTGAAGACCTCCAGAAAAGATTCAAGAGATGAACTAGAAATGAGAAAACAGAATACAGGTATAGTATTTGGTGCAAATGCAGCCATTTAATTTATATTCCCTGGGGTTCACAATCCAAACTGGGGACATTGAATAGCCGAAAAAGTCTCATAGGATAATCTAGAGGATGGTTAAAAGGCTAGAAAATTTGCACCAGAGCAGAAGACTAAAAAAGAGCTCGCTTTCTTGAAGAATTTTATAAAGACTGTCCCTATCTCTCCACATAGAGAACTTTTTTTTTTGTTTTGTTTGGGTTTGGGGTTTTTTATCTATTGGATAAAGACATCAGAGCACCCAATGTCTGGAAATGCAAATATGGTAACTTCAGACCAAAAATAAGACACACATGTTTTTACCAGGGAGGGACAGCTGATCACCAGGGGAATAGATGTGGTGGCCATAAAAGGTTCTCTATCACTGGCAATTTGAAAAATAAAGATTGACTGTTTCTCTTAAAGATATGTGCCTTACTTCCAAAAGGAAGTAATTCAGAGAAGTAGTGGTCTGGCCTGCGCTCTCCTAGAGGTCAGGATCGACGTGCAGGGTGCTCCCATCTGGCTTTATAAACCTTGAATCTGTTCCTTAATTCTTTCATGGGGAGGTCTGTTCTTTTGGGCTTTGTTTTTCCTATTGAATTGAAATTAGACATGATTGCATTTGTAGCATTAATTCTCCCAGACAACCAATAAATCAGACACATATTTTGCTTGGGATGTTTAGTTCACTTTAGCCACAAAAAAACTAAGGGGGAACTTGGACTGGAACATGGGTATTACAAAGGGAGGAAGAGATAGCTTTATGGGCTGTGATGAGATGACCTCATCCAACATTGCCTTCCTTAGATGTCAAAATCCTAATTGTTCGAGATTGTTGTTCTCTATTTGTTGTTTGCTTGTCTTCTTTTAATTGAGACTAAACTTAAAAACAGAGTGAAAATTCTCAATGGAGCCAAACAGAGCAAAAAGTCACACTAGAGCCAAAGCAGGATGAGCACTCTTTTCTTTTTCTCTTGCCTGGAATTATCCCAGGATTTTAACTTCAAGAGGGTTTAATCTAAGGACTCCAACCTCCCTGTAGCCACATGTTGAATCAATTGAAAAGCAACCAACAGGTAAATATCTCTATCACGGCACTGCTAATAATGTAGCAGACCTTTAACAGAAGAGGAAACCCTTTTGACCCCTCTTGTGAAAGCTTTTCTGTGGCCTCGAGTTTGGTTGATTTTTTTGGTTAAACTGTCATTACAAATGCAAGAAGCAGACACCTGCAAGAAGCTGATTACTCTACATACATCAACAAGTAGGGAAAGCAGAGGCAAATAAGTTTTATTTGGCTTTAACGGAGCACCAGGGAGAAATACACAGAGAGATTGACTGACAAGGGCTTCAGTAGAAACCCATCAGCTCGTAATGTGAGAAAGTGCTTGCAAATGAACAAAAAGCCCGTGGCTTTTTCCAAAAGTAGGACACTTTGCCTGAAATATTCTACTTTTTCCCCATTGTTTCCTACCCTCCTGTGTTGAGGTCTAACCACAGAACAAGGCACCACTGAGCCGCACTGCCGTTCTGTGTATCCATCTGGAACATGTCAAGCCTTGGCAGCCTGCCCCTATCCAAAACCCTAAAAAGGGAAGGAGGTAACTGTTATGTATTTCTAAAACAAAAAATTCTCCTGTGGACTACAATCCTATCAGAATTTGCATTCTATAAAGAGACAGGCTGCACTCAGGGAATATGTACATAACTGGGTAACTCCCAAGAAACCTTGAATTGTTTGAAGAGTGTCAGAAGAAGATATTAGAAGCAGAGAAGGTAATGTGGTCTTCATGAGGCAAAGATTAAATGCATTAGAGTTATTTGAGACATCCTCTCTCAATTTAGACATCAAACACTTCTGCCTACTTCTGGGCAAAAATTATTCATAATGGTGCAATTTTTTCACAGCAGGCAATTAAAGAAATTATGAAGAATTTTATTCCTATTGCTAGAAAATGTTAAGCCCTAGAAAAAAGAGAGACTGTTGAAGATTTTACAGTTATTTGTTAAAATTAAAATATTAACCCCAATTCTCAGATGAATTTTACCCCTTGTGCCATTTCATGTTCTAACTTTATAGGACTGGGGATTTTTCACTGTCTTCCTCATGCTGTTTTAAGGGGCTATGCTGTTTTATTAAAACCACTTAGAGCTTCTAACAGTAGAGAAGCATATCCTTCAGGAGATGCAGGTATACCTGTTTCATTCAACGTGTATACTGTAATTTTTATTTATACACAATATAAAATTTACATTGTGGCGGTCGTACATTTCTTCTGTAAGTCTTCTTCTGCTTAACAGAAGCCTGTAGGTTTATCTCATGTCCAAAATCATATTGGAAATGACAGCTTCATTGTTTCAGTAATGGGTAAGCTCAGGACTTAGAGGACATATCTGTAAGACAGCAGTTTTTTAACTTTTGTGCCTTGCTTCACCTTGGTAGTGGAAGAAAAAGTGCTTCACATGTGTTGAAATTTTTTTTAGTTGCTTGACTTGCCCTTTTTTCCCTTGCTGCTGCAATTCCATTTCTTCACCAAGATTTACCACAACCTTAAAAGTCTAGAGATATCTAAGAGGCAATGCATATACAGAATTTTAATATAAAATTTGAGGAGTGGGATCCTGTTCTAGCAGATAACCTCAACTGCATAAGAATGTTCATTTAACACACATTAAAAATAATTTCTACAATGTTTCTAAGCTCTCTACCCCAGTTCCTAGTTTCCATAGAATATCAGAAGAATAAGGACTCTGTGAGCTGATCACATTTCACAGGTACCCTCTATCTGGGGGAACTTCTCAGTAAAAAAACGCAACATTTATCATCTCAGCATTTTTATACATGAAAAGTTACACAAAACTAGTTTATCAATTATAAAAGAGGCTGAGGCAATGATTTCATATTTTATTCTAGTTCCTGTTCATAGGGGAATTAGAATTAAAACTGTCAAGTCTGTGAGAAGACACTCAGATTCACATGATCACAGCAGACTTTGGACCTTAAATTCTTTTGTTTCTTTCTTCTTCTATTAAAACAAATTTGTCAGAAAGTGTCATTATATTACTGACAACAGAGAATTTATGACATGGCATTTTTAACCAGTTGAGGTTTTGCTCCATGCTGGTTTTGGTTGTTTGCAACACAGAAAGTGATGTATTGTGCCAGGGTACAGTGACTATTGTTCAGTTTGAAGGAAAAAGAGATTTCTTAGCCCCAAAGATTAAGACATGTATCACCCTCTCTTGTGGCTCAATGTCCCTCCAAGGTTTTACATTCAGTCAAGTACATGTTATGTGGGTTGCACTCATTTACTCAAATGTCACCATTCCCCTCTGCCATCCCACCCTCTGACCATTGACCAATGTTTGAAATCTGCTTCTAAAAGGTAACCTGATATATTTCTGTATTTCCATGAAAACTGTTGTGGTATTTTCCCTTGCTCAGAACCCCAGAAAAAACATATCAGTAGTAGATAAGGTGAATTGAGAACTGTTACTCTAAAAACTGCGTGGGCACATGATGAAACTGGTAGCACACAGTTTTAAAACAAAGGAAAGTACATACATTTTTAACACAATGAATGCAAACTTCTGGCATGCATTGCCACAGGAGGTTGTAGGGACAGACAGAATTCAGGATTTAGGCAAATATGTGGACAGTGAGTCCATAAAATGCTCTAAAAGGGCTAGTAAGGGATGTACTCATTAGCATCCTTAATTCAATGATGTAGTGTGTAGTGTGTAGCTTCAAGTAGTGGCTAAATTTGTGTCTTACCTCAAAACTGCATATTCTGCTGTCATTGCCACAACCAGCTACAAAATCAGCTTTGCTGAGGGCTAGATGGACCTCAGCTCTGGTCTCACAGGTAAGAATTTTCTCCACCCACTCAGTGGACTCAGAATTTATTTCATCCAATATTTAATGTGGAAAACTGAAATTTTCTCCTAGATTTTGTGTATGTGTGTATGTGTGTGTGTATGTGTGCGTGTCTGTGTGTGTCTGAGTGTGTGTGTCTGTGTGTGTGTGTCTGTGTGTGTCTGTGTGTGTGCATGTTACTCTGAGCAGCTCAATATTTTATATTTTCAGCAAAAGGTGAGGGAGACTGAGATCTGTCTGCTGTCAGGATGGAGAAGATATAGAGAAGAAACAGAGAAGAGCCAGGGCTCCCAAGGGTGTCTGCAACCGTGGAACTAGTGCAGCTAAAAGACCTAAGACTATGTCAAGCTGGAACAAGGAGGAGAAGCAAAGGTTTCTCTGCTGCTTGCAAAGGTCTGTGAAGATTTTTGCTGCTCTATGTCAGCTGTGGCTTACATGTCCACGTCTATGGAAGAAAGGCATATAAAGGTTTTGTTTTCAGAATCATTCTGGAATTGATAAAAAATTTCCATTGGTTAGAGTGTTTTCTCTTCTATTCCTATTAATTTTAAAATTTTCTGTCTGCTGGCTGTTATGTCAAAGCTGAGAAGCAGGTCAGAGAAGCAGCTTCACAAATAGCTTCCATAGTACAAATTCATGTTTGCAAAGACCTTTCTTCTTTTTCACTGTTGCTATTCTCATAAGTGAAAGGCAAGTCTGAAAGTCTAAAAGAGTGGATAACATTACAATGTTCAGATTGATTTCATTTTTATAATTTTTATGGCTTTGCGCCATATTGTTTGTCAGTTAGTGGAAATAGATCAACTTTCTACCAATTCTGAAAGTTGATAATCTCCTTTCCTCTTTAAGAAAAGCAAAACCAATTGCATTTTCTTGGATAACCCAGCCAAGTGGTCTTGTCTTCCTGTAAGACTTTCCTTGTTTAAGTGTTTATGCCTATTCGTTGTACATGCTTTTGCACAAGTGGCCAAATGTTACAAACATAATGTAATGAGTAAAATCTGTGATTGTAGGGCTGGGATCTTTCACATCAGTAACAGATTCAAGGAGGGAAAAGCAACATCTGAAGGGAAAGGAACAGGAGTTGTTCTTTGATGACTTCTTCTGCACCCATTTGGAGGAATGGATGTTAGGGCAGCATTTAAAGTGTGCTTTTGTCCTGAACAGCACCTGTATACAATGCTCATACTGATGTTCTTTCTCTGTGTGTCAGAGCTCTATGTGCTCAGTTCAGATGCACCTTTTACAGTGAGATTTCGTCCTTGCTTCCAAGCAGTGTCAGGACAGCCAAGAGAACAGTGCTTGGAGCCGGCTCCTCCAAGTGCACTGAGGAACAGCTGAGATCTTTTTGGTGGCACCCCATCTGCCCCCAGCTACTCATGGGACTGCAGATGTGTCCCCAAGGGCACAGCTGCCGTGCTCTCTTGGGCACCCTGGCACACAAGAGCCAGCCAGCAGGGACTAGTAAAGCCTCGACTGAAGCCTTGCAGGATACTATAGAAGGACAGTGGCATTTTCCTGGTGCTGAATGTTAGGATCAGCTCTGTCGTGCCATGGAGGTGTGCAGGGGTGCAGGATGGAGAAAAGGGTGCTGGGGATCCCTGCTGCAGGGTGTGTGCTCAGGCTGTGGTCTCCTGTGCTCTGGAAGAAGTTTGCTGACCCTGACATGCAGCTCAGCATATCCACACACCTTCTGCTGGGGGCAGGGCCTGGGACAAGGGGAAGCTTTGGGGCCATACAGTACACTGCTTTGGCAGCCTGCACTTTCTTTTTTAACAATATGAATTAGTAGTTGTTATTAGCATAAAATCACCAGTTAAAACACTCTCAGCTCATTTTTTAACAGTGGAGCTAATTGCCCTTAAGTGCCTGAGCTCCAGCAAAACGAAATGGCACCTTTGTGCAGAAACCCCCAGTGTTTCCCCGGTACATCCATAACGACCTTTAAAATAAGCCGTTACAATTCTGACATGGTACCAGCCTGACACCTTGGGCTGAGATTTAATTTTGAGTTATAGCAGCGTTAGGAAAACATATGATGTGGCCGTTTGTTTGCAGAAAGAAGGGGGAAAAAATCATAAAACCCTCTTTTTTTATGAGCTGTCGCTTGATTCGTTCCTGGAGCCCCAAGTAGCAAGCGTCTAAATCAATGCACACAGCTGTTCTTGCTTCTTGGAGCCCAGCAGGTGTACTGCCCAATGTGCCTGCCATGTCCCCCCACTCACATAACAAATAATAACGTCTTACACACACCAGCCATCCATCACAGTTATGGCCAGCCCTGGTGAGGCTGCTGTTCTCAGGGTAGCATGGAGATTATTTTTTTTTTCCCTCTTTTTTTTTTTTTTTTTTTTTTACTGTAGAAATACCCTGCCCGTGGATTATTAGTCACACTTTCTGGAGTCCTTTAATTGAATAACCTTTGGCACTTGTGGCAAGGGCAAAAAAAAAGGAAAAACAACAAAAAAAAAATCAAACCCAAGCCCCCCACACCACAGTGTTTATTTGTGTTAAAAAACAATAGGCATATTGTGACTGGCGAAATCAATTAGTCTTCCTCTGCAGTAAGGGCCCACATCTGGTGTGATTTAAGTTAATGTAAGGGAAGGGCCGCAGAGGCCCGAAGACCCCGAGTTCTCATTTCAACAGGTGACAGAGAAGGCATAAAAGGCTAATATATACTACAAGTGCGGAGGCAAGGCTATAAATACTGGAAGGTTTACTTAGGAGGTAAAACAAAGCTAACCAATAATGCAAAAATAAATACCTTCCTGAGACAAGCTGTCACCTGGCATGTGCAGCGGCAGGAGGAGGGACAGGAACAGCTTGGGAGGCACAGTGTGCTGGGCTGCATGAAGGAGCTTGGCTTTCTCTTTGGCTTGGGACACCTTCCCTCTATGGAAAAGATAACAGCAGGAGAAAGACAACAGTGTTTGTCCAGCTCTGGCATGATTTACCTCGCTGGGGTCTGAAGGAACTTGTGAGAGCCCCTGGCCCTGCCTGTATCTGCCAGGGACCTGGGTAATTCCTGCCAGCCCATCTCAGTTTGATTCTGTCACTTCCTTTGTCCTGTTCACTTTATCTCACTTGTGCCACAGTGACATAGCACCTCACAAGAGCGGCTGTGTGTGTACTGAGAATTGGTGCACATCACTGAGAAGTAAAGAGTATCAGAACATCAGATAAAGTAGATATTTTTCTTTTTTTTTTTTTTTTTTTTTTTTAGCAAACTGATTTTTCAGAATTCTGGTTAGATCTGTAAGCCTTCCAGCTCCCCAAGCCTGGTTTTCTATGGATTTGTATCCTACATTCCTACACTTCTTCTCTTATTCTGCTGTTGCCTGAAGCCAGCTCCCTTAGCAGTGCCTCCAGTTCTCCTGGTTTCTCCTAGACCTTCCACTATTCTCTCCATCTGACCACAATATTCCCATCTCCTTCCTATGCCTTTCAATTACTAAAAACACTCATATGTTCCTTTATCTATTCCTCAGCTGTCCATTCACATAAAATTTTAAGCAACTTATCTCAGAGCCATTCAACTTCCTTCAGATTTGCTTGATTCTTTCCTTAAGGTTCAGCAGGTCTTGGGGAAGGGACTGCCATGTTCAAGAGGATGGATGTTGTGATTATAAATGCTTTTCACTTTGCTAAGTAGACTGAAGGGTGTTCTGCAAACACCATGTGTGGCTTTGTAAATACTCATTTCTGCACAATTCATATGAGGCCCAGAACATTCAAAATGATGATCTTGGCCACTTCTCTCCATACATTCCTGTAATGCTTGGATCATTTGAGGGTATCCTGCTGTGGATCCTGGGCCAGTCACCCCAGTAATCCTGGCACAGCTGGAAATTGAGACTCTTTGAACTGGGAAACCACCCCTGGGGTGGGTGCTCACAAAGACAGCAGAGCCAGCTAAGGAGTGTCAGGACCCTTGTGTTTGCCTGGCAAGTGAAGAAGGCAGAATGTTTATGGAACACCACCCTCCTCTCTCCAGCCCTTCTGTATCTTTACGATGTACAACAGCACAAGAGGTTTACTCTATTTGACATATGAGAGGAGATTACTTTAACAAAAAGATGCTAGTATTATAATTATTGTTACTGAGCTTTCGATGTCCCCTTATTAACAGACACCTAGGAAGAGGAAATATGTATATCATATGGTCTCTGAGTGTAAAGACTACTGAGAAAACACATTCTCAGTCTGAATCAGCGTTACTTTGTAGTGAGGATGTGTTTTGGTTCACCATGCCCAGTCACTTGTCCAAGTTGAAAATTTGACGATATCATTTTAATTTCTTCACAGTAGTGATAAAGTCAGCTTGCAGCCACAGCCTCCACTGCCCTCCTTATAGAGACTATAGGCAGGTACTGGGACTTGAAATAATATCACAATGATAATAAAGGGTTTTGTTGTTGGGGTTTTTTTTATATCAGTTTCCAACAGCTGGTTGCCAGTTGCCCTCTGACACAGACACATAAAAGGAAGTAGTGAGTCCTGTACCAGCAGGGATCACTGGAAGAAATGCAGCCCTCATAAATCAAGCCAGCGCTGTTACATAGCTTTACTACAATGAAGTGCACATGTGCAAGGGTGACTGAAGAGGGACCCCACTCACTGGCTGGGAGCAAACAGAGCATGGTCTCAGGGAAAGGGTATTCCTGCCACCATGGCAAGCAGCAGGGAGGATAGAATTGAGATAGGGCAAGAGTCCTGATGGCAGTACTCTGAGGAGAAGGTTATCAGGGGATTTCCAGTCTTTTGACAGTTAGCAAGACCACAGCAGTGAGGTTCCTACTCTCCCCATAGAGGTGTAGGTTTCTACTTGACACACCTTCATGGCAGGATGGAAAATATCTTTCCTTTGCTTCAGTATATCCCCTTGTTTTTACTCAAGTCCACATGAGTCCCCTTTAGCAATGATACTTTCTCCCTATAATCTTCGAAGCCTTGGAGGGATTACTTGTGTTATCTTGGCCGGACGTGTTTCTTCTTTTAGTCTTCCTTCAGCTATTCATCAGTTTTAAAACCAGTCCTAAACGTAACACTGCACAACACTAACCAGAGAACATCAGCCCAGACTTCTGCACTGAGCTGTATAACTTGAGCCTCAACTAGGCCAAAGATGCTTATCATTTTCTGAACAAAGAAATTACAAACATTATTCCAGGAGTAGGGAATCATACAGAGCTGGGCTGAGCAGGCTTTGTAGGTATTTCCTATAGTTCAGCTGTCCAGCTTTTGCATCCCTTTCATGCTTATTGCCTGTATCTTGAGTTAAAATGGCCCCTAGTAAAGATACAGGCTGGAAACAGACTTCTACCTCACGAGGAATTGATTCAGGTTTTATCCCAACTTCTTCCATTAATGCCATTGGATTCTCCCACATCAAACTCTCAATGAGACCGAAGTGTGTGTCATGAGGTCCAGGGTGCCACCTACATGATGGAGGGATCATTCTGGCATACTCTTCTGGAGTAAGCAGCTACCACCAGTTTGTGCCGTACTCAGGAGACAGGACCATCCAAGGCAGTTCCTGAGCAGGTCAAATTTTTCAGGAGCTCCATGGATCACCTCTGATCCATGTCACACATTTTTGAAAGAAACACAGCAGTAACCTTAAGACTTTGGGAGCTGAGAGCCTTCTGCTCATTCCAAAGGTTAAATATTGTATGCTCCCTCCAGCTTAAATTCAAGTTACATTTGCTGGATTTTTTCATTTGCTGGGTTAATTAATATCAGACATCTTCTCCCAGATATAAGCTATTTGAAGCCCAGGAATGATTAATTCCTCCCTGTCAGGAACAAGGGTCGAATTTAACAGGGAAGATTTCGAGTGCATAGATCAGTTATACAAGAAACTCTTCAGTGGTCCAGTCAACGCAATTAACAGGGGTGACATAGGAGAGTTT
The DNA here is from genome assembly GCA_018697195.1 of Certhia americana. Taxonomy (NCBI): domain Eukaryota; kingdom Metazoa; phylum Chordata; class Aves; order Passeriformes; family Certhiidae; genus Certhia; species Certhia americana. The sequence goes on from CM031857.1 coordinate 26,335,053, forward strand.
ATCAGTACAATGTTATGGGGACCTTGATTTCGGATAAGCATTTAATGTTTCACACAGCCAGCAATTTCATTTCAATAGCACTTCAAAACAAGTACTTATTATTTATTTTCATAACAAAGTGTATTATCAAGTATTGCCATGGACAGACTCCACACAAGTGATGCCACAGCCACTCACTTACTCTCTGCTGCCATGAAGGAAGTTAAGTCCATCCCAGCCAGACACAGATCAAACATGAAGTTCTGTCTCTGAGATGTGATCTCTCCATCTCTCCACCTGGTTCAGGTGGCAGACAAAGCTGACACAGTCATTAGGTGGATGTGAAAGTGTGTGGAAGAACAAAGGCTTCACTCCTGTAAGAAGCACTGGTAAAAATGGGTTGAGATAATCCATTCAATTCCAGCTTCCCTAATTTAAAATATTTTCAAAATTTACAAGAAAGCAGAGAAGAGTCATAACAATTGTCTGGGTGCTATGGGAATTTCAGCTGTAGAAAAGGTGGAGAAACTCTGAGAGTCCATTGCTCTCTTCTGTTGAGTAGGCAAGTCCGAGGTGAGTGTGATACATTGTGGAAATATTTCCATGGAAAGAAAACAAACAATAAATGCCTTAGGGGGTTTTCTTCATCCTAGGAAGGCTTAATTAGTCCTGATGACAGAACGATAAAGTCAGACAAATCCAAACCAAAAATAGACACATATTTTGATAATAAAGATAGTCACTGGAAGTTTCCAGGAACAATGTTGTGAGTCTCTATCTCTTCCTATCTTTAGATATATGTATTAATAAAAACACATAGCGTTGAATTTCAAGGTCTCCCACCATGTCTCAAGTGAAAAGATGAGAGAAAATAGCCTTAAATTGTGCCAAGGGAGGTTCATGTTAAACCCTAGGGAAAGAAAAAAATATCACTGAAAATGTGGGTAGGCATTGAAAAGTGTTGCCCAGGGAGGTGGTGGAGTCACCACCTCTGGAAGTGTTTAAGAAATGCTGGGAGGTGGCACTTGGGGATATGGTTAAGAAGTGATTATGGTGATGCTGGGTTGGACTAGGTAACTTTCATGGTCTCTTCCAATCTTGATGATTCTGTGATTCTAAAGGTTTTCTCTTTTGTGTTCTGTTTGAGCTCAGGCATATTCATGGATTTGTGGAATCTGATGTATTTTGTTTGCTTTGTCCATATTGTCTCCTTTTCAAGATGAACTCTGAGCTATTACTTTGTGCAAGCATGTGAAGTGGAGTTTAAATAGGTGCTAAGTACTTTGAAGCTAAATCTGTAACAAATGCCTGTGCATGTGTGTGCCCTGGGTTAAGCACTTAAGGAAACGAAAAGTTGCTGTACTACTGGATGATGGAAAATGACTGGAAAGGTTCAACAAACTGTGGGACTGCATCATAGGAAGGGGGTTAGCTAACATGTTTGCAGATGCTTTTTTTCCAGTTCAGCCAGCTGTAACATAAATACTGCTGGAATGTGTTTCCTACTGTTTGATAAAAATGTGTATTGACTCATTTGTCTTAAAGCAATGCTTGTGAACAAATACTAAATAGTTTTGTGCATAATTCTAAATAAAAATATACAGAAAAGAAGGGAATAGAATAAAGATGTCCTAACGCAGTCAGTAAAATGAAAAGTCACTGAAGTAAGATTTTACAAATTTGAACAACTTCCTCTTCAAAAACATAGCTCTAAGCTAGCAAAGTACATCAATAAACTATCCTTGGGATCTTTACCTTTTGACTTGCCATGAAATTCTATTACCTTGAAAATTAATTCCAGGGAAAGGAGTGAGTAGTGGTCCCATCCTTTTGTTTGTCAGTGTATATGAATGTAAAGCTGTGCCTATTTCAAGACTAATCACATTCTTTCCAGCGGACAGCACGTGGCTTCAAAACCTAATGCAAGTCTGTGCTAGAGTCTAGAACCAGTAGGAGCATCTTTTTGGTTTTATTTTGATTTAACTTGGGCTACATTCGTGCTTTTACAATTACTGCTCCCCAAGAGATGCTGACAGTGGTGGTTTGGAAGCTCCCAAGGTAAAACTGCCTCTGTTAAGAGCGCTGAGCTCTGGGTGTGGGTGATCACACTGTAACCCCGTGTTCTATGCATGCAGCAGGCTGCAGTGTTGGAGACTGTAGGCTTTTATTTAATCCTTCTTCCATGTCTCCTCCAGCAAGGGAGCGTTGCAAAGTGGTGAGGGCAGAACCTTGGCAATGCATCGTCCCTCCTGCATGCTGTAATTGACAGCTCCACAGAGCCTTCAGGTGTGACACTGAGCAGGTTTCTCACCTTCTCCTGCTGCTGCTGGCAACATGTCAATCTATCCCTCACTCCATACTGGCACAAACTGCTCTAGCAGTGTTTCATCAGTGATGCACGAAGGGTTTGCAGACATTAATCAACTGGCTGTGATTTGTAGCACTTAGGATGGAATATGATCATGAGAAGTGCCTCCATTTACTTATCTATAAATTACCTACAGCTATCCCCTGTCTTTCCACATCATGGTGACGGTGTGCAGTTAATTGATTCATGGGGGTAAAGAGCTTTCAGACCACCTGATGAAAGATGTTTCAGAAGTCAGTGGTGGTGAGCAGGAGTGGTGTTTTGGCAGTGTGTTCTGTGCCGTGGGGATGGTGTAAATGAGGTATTTGCTTCGCATTCTTGGGCTCCCTTCGTGTGTGGTGCAGGGAAGGGGGTCACCCTCCGTGAAAGTAGGTTTTATGTTGTGTGACATAAACACTAGGGACCACTCTGTGTGCTGGGACACATGATACAGCTGACTTGCGGGCGAAATAATATAACCCACACCTCTCTGCCACATTGGGATAAGTCCCAGAGTGCACCTCTCAGAACAAGCATATCCTGTCATGAAATGTCAAGCAATCAACATCAATAAATAATGAGTTGAAAACAGCAAGGTGGTGTAAAACTGCACAGTCGCACTTGGGAAGGTAGGGAAGCTGATTAAGTGTTATTTCCTGATCTGTAAATCATCAATTCCAAACTTCTTCGTGTGTTGTCTATAAAATATTGGCTGTGGGCCTTTTGTTATAAAAAGGTAACTAATTTTTATAGCAGCCCCGTAAATAGTAATTAACGTGCCACAAACTGAACAACATCCTGCTGTAAAAAAATGAGGAAACGCTGTGCCTATTTTTCAAGAGAGCTGCATTTGTGCCTGGGTGGGGATGAATACTTGCTTGCCCCTGTTTGGGTAGGTAGGTGCACAGACACTGCTGTGTTGGAAAGCTCAAGTCCCTTGATTCTGTCCTACCTTAGAAACAGCCCTGACATGGACTGGGAGGGATCTGAAGTTCACCGTCTCTTTTTGGTGTCTGCTCTATCAGAGGAGGCAGAAAGGAGTGATGAAGTAGGTGATTACTGAATACAGCATTTTTCTTTCCAGCCTCTATCACTTAATGTTTTGCTTATGCCCTGGAACATGAGAAGGACTTAGATCTTGTCTCAAAACATTTTTTCCTGAGTCTGTCCAATAAAACTGTATATGCTCCCATTATCCATATAAATCCCTAATCCCTTTCTGTACAGCAACAAACTGTTGACCTCAGTGGTATAGTGAATCCCACAGGTTCAGCATTCCTACTTAAAATGAAGAAAATCAACCAGCCACTCAACTTTTCCCCTACTTCTTCATTTTTAGCTAATAGTATAGGTGTAGTCAGTGCTCCTTGTTCCCTAAGGAGTGGGTAGGTGGGCATGTCAAATTTATTGTGTTACACACTCTGCACATGGGCCATGGGAGGATCTGGAGCTGGCAGGAATGGGAGGATTGTGCAGCCCAGCCAGACCCGTGTTAGATGACCTGAAGTATGTGCACAGCTTCAGGAGGTGTTAATGGCCTGGAGCAACAATAGCCCTGCTCCTTTTGCTCCCCACTGCCTTCCTTTAGAATATTTGCACCTGGCCACGTAAATGCTGAGAGCAGAGACCTTCAGATGCTCCTGTTGGCAGCTGCAGCTTCATGTCACAGTGATGGAGCTGAGCACAGAGCACCCACCTCAGCTTTTTCTGCCTTGAGCCTACCTGCACTGCTTCAAGAGAGTAAGTAAGGAGGCATCTGGGCTGCTAAATCATTACCCTGGATTCTGGATATGACTTTCTGCGAGCCTTTCCTGATGCAACTGCTTCACCTGGTTTATTTATGATTCTGATCCCACAAGGGCTCTGATGGGAGGGGGCAGACAGGGTCCTCTGATGGAATAAGGGCAGTCACTAAGTAGCAGGTGCAAAACTCTCAGATGCTCAGTGAGTGAGCACAGCAAAGCAGGAAAACAAGGAGTAATAGAGGAAACAAAGGTTTCTGTGAGGTGGGGAGAACAAGGGACAGTAACACAGGCAGAGAAGGACTGCTTGTTAGAAGACACAAGGCCATGGTTCTCCTGTGAAAAGGAGCTCTTGACCCCTCTGTCCCTCTCTGTGCCACACTGTGACCCCCACGTTCACTCTAACTTTCACAAGCCTTGTCTTCACTGTGAATTAGGGACAGTCACACCATCTTTCGGTCAGATAATGTTATAGACAGACAATGAGTACAATGTAGTCTGATTCCACTCTGCTGGGGATGCTGCTCAGCAGCTTGGACCTGACATACCATTTTCCTGCTATTGTGGTAACTGGTATCTCCAGTTCCACAAGATTTCTGATTTTGCTGAACTTTCTGTAGGATCCAAACTGTGGTACCTTTCATTGCTCATCTTTAAAGCCATGTTTTTAAGTAGAAAACTGATTGTCAATCAAAAATATAATGATAAAGGCACATAGTGATTTCACTAGAAATATTGAGGAGTAAAAATAGTTTCCTGCCTCCTAAAGTATGGCACCACTCCACAACTACTGAATTGCTATTGAACTCAATAGGCAGCATAAAAATGCAACAGCAACATCCTAAAATGTATAAAAATCTACTTTGGTCACTAAGGCCCAGGGTCCAAAAGCACTTACTAGCCCTCTGCTATGGATTGCAGTGGGACGGGTAGTCAGGATCCCAAATACCTACCAGGAACTTAGCCCACGTGAATAGATAATGCCTCTTTGTAACTCTCCAGCTTGATTTATCCACTTCTGACAGAGTTCTGCGAGCAAGGTCTGGTTAAGAAATATGAACTTGTTAAACCTTGCTGAAAGGTTTGGGGAAAGGCTGCAATCTCCAGTGAGCAAAGTGCATCTCTCCCAGAGCAGGCAGCATGCTGGGGCCATTCATCACAAGCCACGGGGAGGGGTCTGGCAGGGAACAATTGATACGGTTTTGCCATTGAAGAGACAGTTTCCCCTTAGAACATATGGAAGACAGATTACAGAGCCCTGTCCTAATGTGAATGGAGCTCAGATGGGGAGAATACACGGGCGAGAGAGGGACATCAAGGAGTCAACATCATCTGACACCTGTTTTCTGTTTCCAGTATGAAGACCTGTGCCTGGCTGCCTCTGGAAGTATCTTCCTCTGCTTGAATTTCAGTTCTCCCTGCAGATACATCAAACTGTGTCCTAAACACCAGGGTCTTTCATCTTGCATGATCGGTGGCAGAAACTAATGGAAGAGGCTGGCCCTCCCCACCACACCTCCATCTTTCTGACTGCCCCTAGCAGGCTGGCCAGGTTTTCAAACGTGGACACAAAATTTGACAATTTGTCAAATTTGGATGCAAAAGATGTTGGCAGGATGCCAGGGTAACAGTTTAACAGTTGAGAAAATGCTTCTCCAAACACCATACCTTCTTCCACCACAAGCCTGGTTCTTCACCTTTATTTTTTCATTTCCCAACACACAGGAACCAGCTAGAACCAACCCTAACAAAGCACTGCCAGTATGTTTTTTTATGAGAAACACATGTGCCATAAACAGGGCAGCTAAGGGGAAGTAGGGAGAATCTAAGTTAAAATACGGAATAACCCTCAAATAGGCAAAGCAGCTCACAAAGCAGTATTACAAAACAAATATGCAAATTGCAATGAGAAAACAGAGAAAGAAAAGGAAAGGAAAAAAAGAAAGGAAAAAAGTGATCCATGTTAATAAGTTCTTTAAGGGGAAGACAAAGCATAGAATAAATGTCTCCTTAGAACACAGTCTTTCCTGGGGAAAGCTTCATGATATTGTGCAAAAGAGAAAAACCAAATTGATTTATTAAGATTGTATCAAAGTAAATAAAAAATATATATAGCAAAGTTATGTAGAGCAAAATATGCAGAGAGAGACTCCAAGCAAAAATCAAATGTTGCTTAGGATTTCTGTGACAAAAAAGCAATGACAACATGCAGTGTTACCTGCCTACCCCCGTGTGGGGTGGTGCCTTGACCTGCAGCCTATTTGGTGAGAAGTTCAGCTGAGGGAGGTGTGTCCTTTTTCAGAAAAAGGGTCAGTAGTGATCCCACATGAGTGGGATTGCAGATGAAGGGAGGTGTGCATCCACAGAAAGGTTGGTCCATGGTGGGAGTGGAAGTAAGTCAGGGTTAGTCTCCTGCCTTTTAACCCTGCAAAGAAGAAGAGGTGCAGGAGAGGGGGCAGGGAAATTTCTTAGAGAAGTCAGTGAGAGAGAAAATGAAAGGCATAATGTTCATCTTAAAGCAGAACAATTCCTCATCTGGTGAGAACAGAGACTGTTGTTTTGCAGCCCAGATATGGGTTGTGGTTACACATCAAAATTAAGAGCTGTGTAGTATACCAGGCTAGAGATGCAGAAGATACCACAAATTAAGATGCCTACAAAACATCAGCGTCTTTAAAGCCCCAGAAAATGGAAAAAGTTGACAGATCTTGCAGGGAAAGGAATAGTTCAGCTCAGATAATAATTATTTTTAAAAGGAAAAAAAAACTCCCACAAAAATTGTACAGAAATATTATGTTCATCTTCATGGCGTCTTGGCATGGCAGAGGATCATGTCTCCACTCCACGGGCAGTTCCCACAAGCCTCTGCTGAGGATTCCCAAGCCTCTTTCGGTCCAACACACTAGAGACTATACAGCAATGTTATTATTATTACTGAGGTTGCGTGCTGGTTCTGCAATAATTTATTGACGCTTTGTCTGGGAAGTACAAAAAATTGCAGCCTGGGGACTAGAGCTCACTGCTGGGGAGCTCCTCCAGAGACTTCATTTTAAAAGTTATTCACCTTAATTTATCAAGATATATTTTTTCAGAGTCCTTAGTGCACTAATTATAGAAACACAGAATTTAGGTTAGAAGAGACCTTTGAGACCATCAGGTCCAACCCAGCAGTGCCAAGTCCACCAGTAAACCATGTCCCCAAGTGCTACAACTTTCAAACACCTTCAGGGATGGCAACTCAGCCACTTCCCTGCGCAGCCTGTTCCAGTGCTTGATAACCCTTTCTATGAAGAAATTTTTTCCCAATATCTAGCCTAAACCTCCCCTGGTGCAACTTCAAGACATTTCCTCTTGTCCTATCACTGGTCACTTGGGAGACCGACCCCCACTTTGCTGCAGAAACCTTCTTTCAGGGAGTTGTAGAGAGCAGTAAGATCACCCTTGAGCCTCCTCTCCATGCTGAACACCCCCAGGTCCCTCAGCTGCTCCTCTGACACTGCCGTGTCAGTCCTGAGCAGCAAAGGTCACTCCATCCACCAACACCTTCCATGTGCCCTGGGCCCTGTCTCAGCTCAGGAATCTATGGACCTGTGCTGTAGCTTCATATCCAGGCTCATCTCTGTCCCCCTTCTCCAGATGTTCCTCACTGAACTCCCCAGGTGGATCCTGGACAGGATCCATCCTCTTGCTTTGCTTGAGGGTCTCAACAGCAGTGGCTATCAGCCCCCTGGCACCGCCCTCCATCTCCACAACCCTGCATAGGCTGGGATCACCCTTGGATCTCCACTTCTATGGCAGCACCATTCTGGTTTCTTCCTGACAATCGCACTGCTTTGTGTGACCTTGATTTGCAGGGGCAAATGCCCGTCCCTTCTGATGTTACTACGTAGTGAGTAAGACAAGGGAGGAGAGGGAAAGTCTTATGGCAGGTGGAAATGTGCTACTCAAGAAAATGGCAGTAAAATTGCAGAAAGGTCTGTCGATATTGCTGTCAGGCTACTCTCTACCTGCTTCCTGAGACCATGCTCACTGAAGAAAGGTTTCTTGAGAGAGAATTTTCATTGGGGTTATTTTGGTTTTGCATTTCAGGGGATGTTTTTGCCCCTGGGACAAGGGAGTAATGAGTCTTGATCTGACAGAGCTTCTTATGGGGTAATAAACACTGATGAATCTAGAAAAAGATGTTAAAGCCATTTATTTTAAACTTAGCTAAAAAACTTGCAGTCAGTGAAGGAAAGTTTGAGTGCACTTAAGAGGTTATCTTGCATTTTAGGAACTAGCAGGCATTGGGGAAATGTGGGAACATACCAAGGAAGAAGAGGCATGGGGTCTCTTGTCTCTTGGGGGCCGCAGCTTTATAGCAATTACTTCTTGTAACAGGCTTCTTGTACTTGACTTCTTTTCTGTCTTTTAAGTTGGGCAAACAGACCCTGAAATTGTTACACTGGCTGCATTACTCCCTCAGCATGGGCACGTTAGAGGGAGCCTGGTGCTGGCTTTTCTTACAGCCAAGAAATAGATGCTGGGTGTGGGAGATTTACAGTGTCTGTGAGAGTCATGAGGGATTAAAAATGAGTTACTTGATGGGGTGAGGCTCATGATTTGGGATTAGCCTGCACGTCACATATCCACAGCTGAAATGGAGAACATTTGGCAGGAGTGGGAGGGCCCTTCACAAGACTTAGGCTGCATGTCACTGGTTAGTGGCCAAAACTATGGACCTGGAACTTATCTTTGGTGATGTTGGTTTTAGTGGAGAGAAGTCTGGGGAGGTTAGGCCAGTAAATAAAAAAACTGCTGTGGTTGCAATTCAAGATGTGAAAGTTTTCTGGTACAGAGAAAGAAGAAAGGCAGGAACTTCTTCCTCTTTCTTATGCCTAGATTATTTAGCTGGATGAGAAAAGTCTGAGAAGAAGCTAAGATTCTGTGGAAGAAGGAAGATAAGGATAGATCTTGGTAATATATGTTTTTGTTTTTCTTGGATCAGTGTCCCTTATTTCCCTCCTCATCCAGAAATGAGCTTGTTTTCTTCAAACCTTTAGCAGAGGTATTGCTTGCTGTGGCAAATCAATGACCTTACTTGTTAAATGCTTTCTTTTTGTAAGAACATCTTCACATAAATGGTCCTAGGTGGAAATGTTACCCATCTTCTTCACCCTAACTGAAGAGCCAACCTATGTGAATCAACATGACTTTGGTAAAGATCTCACTATCATGTCTCCTTTTTTTAAATTCTTGTTCATCCAGAATGCTTCTTTATACGCTGTAACACGTAACGCCACAAGCTGGTATTCAAACAATGCTGAAAACTTCTGATACATCAATATCTACTTCACTCCTGGTCTGTACACACATCTTAACCTTCAGCTGGCTCTTGAAGTTTGGCAACTTCACTAGTGCATTTTTTATTACAGCATCTGGTAGCTATATGTATAGTGCTATGGTACTCTGTGCTTGTGTGCAGCTGTGTTACAAACCTCATATCAATGAGCTCATTGAAACAAATGAAAAAACAGTCACATTTATCTAAATCTTCTGCTAGCTGAATTGTAAGGTCATCATCCAACTGAATTCTTTATCCCTACTGTTTAGCATGCATTTTGTATTCAGTCATCTCAGTTTCGTTATCACAGGCTTAAGATAATGGCTTGGCAGAAGAGATGCTCATTCCCTCTATGAAATCACCATCAGATAGCAGTTCTGGACGTGCAATGCAGCCTGCCACTAAAGAGCCTGCCAATACAATATTATTTCCTGTCACTGGAAACTTCTGTAGTGAAGTGCAGTTCCTAGGAAAGTCTGTCATTTCAAAAGGGAAGGATGCTGGGTTTTTTCCCTCTCTTTTATTTGAAAACAAATTTTTATGATGTCTTTCAAAGTAGCATTTAGCTCTAAAATATTCTTTTAAAAAAAAATCTGTTTTCAGAATCCAGAAGATGTAATAGCTTCCAATTTTGTTTCATCAAGCAGTACTTGATTGTTCCCTTGTGCCTGAAAGTCTCAGTCTGCTGCTTTATTGTACACATTTGCATTTGGACTCCAGAGCCATGGTGTAAATATGTCAGTGATTGCTTGTGCACAGAGCTTGGGTGTGTTTATGCAACGTGCTCAATCACATAATAAATATTGTAAACATTGTTGTTTACATCAGCAGCAGTTTCACTCTGCTGGCCTTTAAAAAACATCCTGCTATGTATCAAGCCAGCTTTTGAGGCTCAGCACCCATAAAACACAGCAGGTCTTGCACAGAGTGCTGAAGCCATATTTGCAGTAAAGTGGATGAAGGACAATTTTAAAAAAGTTGTTCTCAGACTCTGCATATAATGAATTCATGTATTGTTGTATTCCAAAAGGAACAAGCCTATGATGAAAAAGAAGGCACTGTAATTAATCACCACTGGTGCAGTGCCAACTCTCTGCTAGGACCAGCATTTTGCCATCACAGGTTTAATTCTTTCCCTGCTTCATCTTCATTCCATCTCTACTCTATCTTCACCTGGAAATTAATTTTCTTTTCATCCCCACCCTCACCTTTCTGTGGGCCATGCATTCCCAAACTCCTTTCCTTCTTGTCTGATCTCTGCTTCTTTCATCCTCTCCCTCAACAGAACAGTCCAGCTGCTTTGTTGCTTTATTTCAGATCCACTAGTGAATGAGCACTCCCCTTTTTTTCCCTCCTCCAGTCTCTGTGCACAACTACCTTGATCCTCCCTGCACCCCAACTACATTCTTTCTCTCCCATCATTTTCTGTATGGCAGAAAGGGAGACATATTTATGGAGAATGAGAAACGTGCAAGGTCTTTGTTTCTCTCTGGAGCTGCCTGGGGAGAAGAGGTGTCTTCAGGAATCCTTTGGAGTACCAGAAAAACCATTCCAGCTCAGGGTGATGCCTAAGAACCTATCCCAGAAGGCCCCAGAGTTCTCGTGAGTTTGGTCCATCATGGAGAAACACAAGGAGAGATGTAAAGCATTGTGTTTCCAGTTTATATGTGGCAGTAGAGTGATGCACAGTAAATCAGTAGTGGGGGCCTGGGAGCAGGAATGAAAAGGTTAATTTTAGTGACATCAAAACTGCTATCTCCAGGTGTTGGAGAGCATCAGTGCACCCAAACTGGACCAAAATAGCAACTTGGGTTTAAATCTGATCTTACCAGTGAATCTTGGTGTGACAGTGTTATGATTTTTCATTCAGAGTGGCCTTTCTCTGTTTAACAAATCTCCATCAGATTTGCACCAGAAACACTGGGGCTAGCATAGGGGTTTGTCTGTTACCTATTCTGGTCATGATTTACTAACAAAATGAGGTTAGTATGTGGATGAGCCTCCAAAATACTCGTCTACACACTTGAACTGCAGGTATGATTTGTAGGACTGGTTTTTTTTTAGTTCCAGCCTATGTACAGATCAACCCTGAATTAACACCCTGCTGAGATGAATGATATGGTTCATACTTCTTTGAACTGTTGTTCCAGTTGGCCTGAAGATAAAATAACATCTGTTCATGACAGAGCTTGAAAAATAGAAGGGAAAAAGAAGTGTCTTCTCCATACATGAATGCTGTCTCTTGATTTTTGAGATGTTTGCTGTGAATGCATTGATAGGTATAAATAGACTATAAGAAAGAAAGAAAAAAAAACAAAAAACAAGGCATGTAGGAAGAGGCTTAAATTAAAGTATACAAATACCCAAGAGCTGTTAAAAGGCAAATGGCAGAAAGATAAATTTTGGCAACCCAGTCCGGAAGTGGAAATGTTGTGTTGTTTCACACCTGGACAAAGGACTAAGAGCTGGAGGACCCAAAAAGGGATCTAACCTGTGGCTGTGGCAGTGGTAACTTTCTTTTTTTTTTTTTTTTTTTTTAACGAATACACCAGGCAACGACTTCACATTTTTAATGAGTGTTAAAGCTGATCCTGGCAGAAAAATGGCAACTTTTCCAAGCAGCTATGTAATTATATTGCTGCCTACAAACCTCATCTTGCCCCATCAAGTCTCCATTAATTATATCTTTAAAAAAACCTGTGTGTGATCTTCCACATTCCTGTTTCTTCTGCCTTCTGATACATGGGTATTTTTCCCTGTAATTTGCATCCCACAGTACTTTGCAGTCTTAACCTGCACTCCTTTACAACTGTCTTGAGGCCAAAGCATGGAAATGCAGATGATTTGGGTGTAGATTTATTGAGTGTGTGCTGGGAGATAATTTGCCTGCGTGAAAACTGCTTTATGGAACGAGCCTCTGATGCTCAATGAGGAGTGTTTCGAGCAAGACCAGAGACTGAAGTAGTGTTGTCAGAGGTATTGTATCTGGGAAAGGGCTGCTTATGAAAATTGCATCAAGCCTGTAGCAAAGCACTTAGGAAAAAAGGAGAAACGGTGCTTTTGTGGCCATTAGCTCCTGGTGGATAGTTTCTGGCGTGACTTGTTCTGATTGGCGCTTCCAGGTATGCAGCAGCAATGCAGAGGCATTTCCTTTGCTGTTCAGCTCTCTCAGCCCATGGAGAAGGGAACTGCACTCTATTAAAGGATTTTTCCCCCCCCTCTTTTACAAGGTTGTTTGTTATCTCGGAATGCAGGCCTGCGCCGGAGCGTGTAATTACAACACCATGTCCTGGGTTAGAAAGAACTCAGACACTAAATTGTCCATGTCATCACCTGAATTTGACCATGAAATATAGCACAGAGGGACTGGAAAGGCAGCCTGTAAAGAAGTGAGGACTGAATGGGCATTTTGGTGCACTGGGCAAATCCAATCTGCTCAATCCATTGCTGCAGTCCCACCGTGGCCATTTAATATTATTACCTGCTTCTTGCCCTTGAAATTGTGCTTCCACCTCTCTTTCCATGAGGTGTGTCTGAGTGAAGGAGGTCAGGGTTAGAGAAGATTGCAATAAAACATGACTCATTTTACATGGGTGATCAGAGTCCTATTAAGTTGCAAAAGAGTTGATTTTTTAAAGAATGTCTTTTTTTCCTCAACGAACTTTTTTGTGTGCAGACACTAGGAAATAGAGGTCAGGTCTACTGGTCAGGGTGTTCAGAGATACCCCCAAAGCTGGAATAAAACCACTTGCACTTCTTTTAGCGGAAATTCTTTAGTTTATTCACTTGAGCATCTTAATATTACCACAAATTTTGAGTTTAAGGCCTTTTCTGTGCTTCCACTCTGTGCTGGAGCAAAAAAACCTGTGAAGCCACAGATCTCCAGGACCAAGAAAGAGCTCTTGCAAGAGCTCAGAAAAGAAAGGTGTGAGGCAGCTGCATCAGCCTGGTGGCTGGTAGATGACAGGAGAGGACAGGTACCTGGTATTTCTCTTCTCTACCTATGGGTACCACCTTGTCATAGTGCAAACAGGAAGAAAGGTTTGCAGAAAATTATGGATGAGAAATACAAGTCATGCAGGAAAGTGTTAGTGCTTAATCAGGCTTAGGGACACAAATTGATCTAGGATGTCAAAAATGATGACAAAAGTAAGAGCAGGACAATGGCAGAAACCAGTAGTTGCAGAATGTAAAGACCACTTTCATCTCTCCCTTAGTAGTTATTCTCAATAACTCCACAAAAGAAAGTTTTGGTATGAACATGTGTGTGTGTGTATATATATGTGAAATAGCATCCTGTGACTTGTACCAAAACATTTTTTTTGTAAATCCCACTCTTCAACAAGAAATATTTGATGAATTTCATTTGGCCGTACTCCTGTCAGGTAATACACCCTGTGACAACATTCTGGCACACAGTGCCCAGACACCCTCTCCCCTTTGGATTTCCTGCATTGTCCACCTCACTTGCACTAAAGGACATTGTATTAAGAAGTGATTTATATTTATATATTTAATTTTTATTTAAAGAATTTTTATTTGAAAGTGCTGTGGTACATAGTTATATTTATTTCCTTTATATACTTCCATGAATAACTATAGTACTTGGAATAACAAAAAAAATAACATTGAAAATTGCATTCTCAATGTATTGTTGATAACAGTGTCAAGGTTTTGAAACCCCCACAGCACTCTCTGAAGTAGCAATTTAGGTTATGTGACTAAACATCATTAATTAAGCATTAAACAGGAAGTTAGGAAATGCATGTGTAGAGCTTTCATCTTTGCTCACTTATTTGACACTGCACAAGGTTTGATAGCTCACTATGCCTCTGGATTTGAATTGGTGCCTGCTGCAACACTAAAGGAACATGGACAGTCTGCATGCTCCTTATAAGCATCTGTGGAATTCGTATCTGGAGAAGTAAAATAGATGAAAAGGCAGCTAGGAATTGTCTTCTGCAACCTCTGTTTTGAATGTATGTGATGTTGTGAAGATGTGTGTCACAGAGATTTTTGCTGTGAAAATCTGATTATGGTTTGTTCTTGCCTATGATGCAAAAAGTTGTGGTTTATCCTGGCATAGGTAAGGATCATTTTCACTGAAGCACTGCAGTAAGAAACAAGGTGTTGAAAAGGCAATGCTGACATGCTCAAATACAATGGGAATGCTGCAAAAGAAATGTCCTGCTTACTGGAACTCATCTTTCCCTAAGGAAAATAAATAAAGGAGTGCTCAGTGTTGTGATACAGAGTAGCCTATCCGCTTTTAAGGAGAAAGCCTTTCTCTCTTCTTAGTACAGAGATAGGTGAGTAATTTCCAGTTCCCCAGCTCTTTCTTGCCCCCTTTCAAAAGCTGAACAAATTAACATGGAAGAGGGTTTCTAGGCTCTGCAGTTACTATACTTCTGTACAACCTCTGTATTCTTAGAAATACCTGTGAAATTTTATATTTTCTTTCCTTCTAAACCCTTTGACAAAGCCATCAGCTGGCAGTGATTTAAAATCACTGGAGTTTTCTCTGAAACTTCTGCCCTGCAGATCACCCTTCTTGTCTTTACATTCATTTCCCATAGAAGGACCTTCACAATAAGAATTTTCCTATTGTTTTCCATAATAAAAACATGCATAGAACTTCTCTTTACACATATAGTTCATGCCTTCCCCTGCTCACTTATTCTCCTCCTGGGGCTTTTAATCTCACTAGCACCTAGGGAATCCTGCAATGACATAGAAAAGGTAGAAAAAGAGTACCAGCATATCTGCTCTGCTGGGGTCTCCTAATCCCTTCTTGGGATGTTCATTGCAGGAAATACTGAAAGTATGCTGCTGTCCTTCAGGTGTTCTGCATTTGATGCTGACATGCAGCCCTTAATTGTGCTTTTGGATTTACAGAGTGAGAGGTATTACAAGAAAAGGATCATACAACATCCTTGTGGAAAAAAGTCTATCTGAAGGAGTTTTTATTGTCTGTCTACTTCCAAATCATTTCCCCTTGATGTAGCAGTCCAATTTAAGTTACAGCAGCACATCCAAATCAAAGTGGTCCACAGTTTTGGTGGACCTGCAATAGCCAAACCTAATTATAATTCCCCTTTAAACATTAAAAAGTCTCACTTGAATTGGATATAAACTATATGTTTTAAAAGAGTTTAAAGGTCTCACTTGCCCTTTCTGTCTAGCATTCATGGGGCTACTTGCCTAAATAGGTTTTGCATTCTGAGATCTTCATTGTGTTTGCTTAGAGTTTTTAAGTTGACTGAGTCCTGAAAACTCATTTCCAATTCCTTCTAAGGATGATTTCTTAAGAAACCAGTCTGTGGAAATAGCAGTCTCACTGTTCTACATTTTCACAGATAATTACATGGTCTGTATACATTCCTTCATTTTCCAGTCTGCTTTACCAGAACCATATTAAAACAGCCAGAACCAAAGTTTTATAAGGGCTGAGGAAAATTTCAAAATAATTTTAATTTCATCAGTCCTTTACACTGAATAATTATTTGTCTTTAAGAATGGTCACCTAAATATTAATTAGAGCTACAGTGCTTTCATTTGGTTATTTTCTGTACATAAACTGTTTCAAAATTTGGGTTTTTTCCCCTCCAAAAATATCCCAACATGTGTCCACACTGATTAATCAACATTGTCAGCACAAAACCTCTTTTCCTGACCACACAAAAGTGAAACAGTGACTGACCACATTAAAAAAAAAAAAAAAAGGAAAAATTGCAATAACTAAGGAAAAAACACAGTAATAGAATTCTAATGGATGCAGTGGCTGAGATGCAAAACTATTTTAAGAAAAATGAGTACAGTAATCAGAAGCAAACCAAAGAGTTACTCATGTACAGAAAAGATCACATGTTGGTTTGGGCTCAGATCTCCTGAGCATTTGCTGTGACTTGTTTTTCAAGTGGGGGAACTATTTTCAGAGTCCTTTAGGTCCAAGACTTTTGCTGGGCTTGTAAGTCCAAGGATGAAACTGAAATTCAGGATGAATAAGAAAACAAAATACAAGAAAGAAACAAAAATAAAAAAAATCATATGACAGTCACTGCAGACTTGGAAAACAGAGAAAACAGAGAAAACAATGGAGCTGACTGCAGCTCAAGTCAAGAAAAAAAGGAGTGAAAAATTACTAGGCAAAAAAGTTTACAAAAGATAAGTCTACAAAAACCAAAATGCAAAATCTGGTTATGTCTTTTACTGCATTCTCAAGAATTTAAAAAAAATGCAAGGAAAGTATTGAGCAGGGAAACCAGCTCATCTATTTCTTTCATAAATACAGACCTGGAATGTTTCATGCCTGCCAGGTACGCCAGTCAAGCATGCCATTATGCTAAAATGAACTGTAGAAGCAAAAAAGAAATTAAAGGAAAAAAGAAAGAAAAAACTGGACTGAAAAATTAATACCCAGTGTGGAAAAAAGTATTAAAGTGCAAAAAATACAAAAAGTATAAAAATGAATGTAGTGTAACTTCCTTAAATATGGAGGCAATAGTTGAACAGAAAAGTATGCTTGTCTGAAGTTGTCAACATCAAAATACCTGGTTTTCCCATTATGGCACCTTTCTTATTTGATGATTTCCATGTTGTGCTTGCTGGTTGTTCCATGTGTTATGTTTGCTATTTGTCCCGTTGTGCTGTTCTCCTCATTCCATCCAGTTTTCTGTTTTAACTCAGTATAATAAAGCATTGTAGTTCCAATGGTCAGGAAAGGTGCTTAAAATACTGGTGCCCTGGGGTACAGCAATACTGTGTTTGACGACCCCTAGTCGTCAAACTAGGGGCAACTGACACAATTTGCTGACACAATTTTGGAGAGGCATTATATGATTGTGAGGATGGCTAACCCCTCTTCAATTGTCCAGAAATTTTTTTAACAGATTTGACAATATTCCACAGGCAGCAGGCACTGTAGTCCTGTCCTCCCAGCACGAAGTTTTGCCCTGGGATGGAAAATCTGATTTTTACACCTTTCCTACATGTTCTTTGAGGGAATAAAGCCTTCCCTATAGAGCATGCCTGACTTTGCTAGTCTACTGACACAAAAGATTTATCTTGTCTCAGCTGCTCACAGACAGGTTGACTTCTGACTCTCCTGAATGTCAGAAGGAAACACAGTTCAAGAGTTTATTGCTGCTCCTGCCAGAACACAATATTTTCAAAGAACTCCTGCAACAAATCCATGGAGTACTTTGAATTCCTCTGGTTTATAATATAAAGAGCCATAAGGAAAACTACCTCCTCATTCTGCATCTTCCAAGGAGGACATTAAAGTGACAGATTTAAAGGACATTTGCAACTCCATTGAGCCAGGAGGACTTGATTGCGTTTTTCCACATAGGAAGGAGGTGTTGGGTATGTGTGTGTTCTGGGATGATATGTGGCTGTTGCTGGCCTTTCCAGATGGCCTCTGATGTCATTGCTAAAAATCCTGAAATCTGCTGCATGAGGAAATTCATTTCATGGGCCTCTGACATGATTTTAAATCATCCTTGCGTAGATTTAAGGGACCAAGGCGATGGGACAGTAAACAGAAGGTGACAAGAAGGAGCCAAGAGGATTCCCATCCCTGAATGGGGCAAAATGATGTGGTTACCTTGTCTATATACCTGTTTTGAAAATCTCCATTTACTGACTGATTAATATTGGACCAGTTCCACAGGAGGAGTCCCCTCTCTTTTGAGAATAGCTGTATTTCTTCAGGAAGATGAGACTGGGGGCCTCTGAAGATGAAATGTGTGGGCTGGGACCATGTGGTCCACACCTGGATGTTGGCAGGAGTGCACACACTTCTGCTCCTCAAGGGGAGAAGAAGAAGAGGTCTCAGAAGGTGTGGACCTCTCTGCTCATCATCCTTGCAAGGCAAGCTGAGAATGGAAGCAGCAGACAGGGCTGGCAAAAGGCACCTGTTCCCAGAAACAGCCTGTGCAGCTCAGCTGGCAAAGCACAACAGATGGCAAAGTGTTCCTGGTGCTGCTGCTGCACTGGCTGACCGGATGGACCCTCTGTGAGGTGTCCTCATGGGAGAGGAGAAGGGGCGTTTCTGTCAGACAGGAGCAAGTCTGGTTTGCAGAGCACTGGGAGAAACCTTGGCAGATATTCCTGCACTGTGGATGAACGGAAATCTCCGTTCTTTAGGGCTCCAAATCCAGACCTGCCACATGCAGCTGAACTCACAGCTTTGGGAGCAAGCAGTGATGCAGAAAATATACTGGGATGCAATAAATAAACACCCTGCCCTCTGACCCTCTCCTTTTGCATCCTCTCAGACAGCCAGGAGTCTTGGAGGAGAACCTCTGCAGCTTCCATCAGCTTGATGGCTGTGCCTTTACCTGCCAGAGCACAGAAATGCCAATGGTCTTGGACAGAGATCTGGATTACACATTTTAACAGCAGGGTCTCGTTTCTGTTCCTTAAAGCCATCTAAAAATGAAAATCACTTAAAGTGCAGATACCAGGGACTTTTGCTTTCCCATGAAATGTACCTGCCCAGTATCTGATGAGGACAACATACGGAGCACAGCTAATGAGGCCAGACAGCATGAAATTGAATCCTGAATTGAGCTTTTTGTTTTGTGGGATCCTTGTACCATTTTCAATAGGATTTTTTTTTCCCTTTGTATATTTGGAAGAACAACAGAGGTGCTGAACAGTGCCAAGAAATTTTTGCTTGCAAATATTCTTAATTGAAAAATAATTCTTATTTTTACTGTCATTGTTGCAAATGTCCTGTATATCTTCAGTTACATCTAGATCTTGCTCACAGCTGCACAGAAATTGATAGGATCATTACACAAACTGAAACTTATTGTATCCACCAGAAGAATGTATCTTACGAAAAATTCATTTTTCTCATGAGAATCTAACAGGTGCAGGAAAGCATTAAAGAATATGCCACAGACATGCAGCTCTAGACATGATATGTGAGTCTTTACTGAGAGTATGGGCGTTCAATTTATAAAATCCCAGAGTTATCAGCAAAGCTGTTGGACAAGCAAAACCTTCAGGAGTTTTTACTGAAGAGAGTAGTAAGGAAAGTACCCAAAACAGTGCAGAACACACAAACCTATTCTACAATAGAACTTAAGGAATGCAAATAAATGGTAGCACATAAAATGGTCTTTAAAAACAGAGATTCAGTGCATGATATAAGCATCTGGGAATGAGATAGTGAGAAGGGAACAGAAGAGGTTATTGAAGCGTTATGTATCAACAGTTGCAAAGGGAGAGACTACCCAGGAGAAGAAAACGTCTGTGCTCAGCCAAAAGAATTGAGTGCAAGTATTAGAAGGGTTTATGCAGTATGTGAAGATGCTGACTCAGAAGATCATAGCCTGTTTCTGTTCCCACAGAATTCTTTTGCCCTGGGTAGTGAAAATCAGGACTTGAGCTCCAGGCTGAAGGTGTGGAGTCTGTCACCACTAAGACTGAAAAGTGAAGAATACAGATTTCTTCAACTGTGATAGTATGGACTCCCTTTGTAGTCTAAGGAATAAAAAATTTATCCAAAATAGGTCATGAACAGCACCAGAGTTGATGGCAATCAGCCTTTGTGGAGGTAGCTGCATTATATGAGTTAGGTGAAATGCAATCCATGCCAGGTTTCTACTGTTAAGCAATTGAAACTGAGAAGAACAGAGAGACTTCCAAACTAAAACCACACTCTTTTACTGATGCCTGTTCCTCAAATAAATAAAATTAATTTTAATGAATGGTGACCTCATTAGGCCTATTTATTGACAGGGTTGTTTAAATAAGTTGGGAATAGATGCACATCTGAGAATAACTACTGAAGCATCACATATACACCTGTATTCCCATATTTCATCCTCCGGATCCATTTCTGTGGGTGCTTTACACTACAGGCTGGAGGCAGCATCCTCTGGGAGGGAAACGGAGTGCAGACATGCACAAACTCAGAGAGAAGTTCTTGGTGATGCTTTCCGGTGTGGGGTTTTCCATGACTGTGGCTCTGTTTTCACTGTGACTCTTGACTTCAGTAGGTCTCACCCTGCTGAGGAATCCCAACCAAGCACTTTCACACAAGAGCTGGGACAGTGTTGCACTCCTCTGAATTTAAAGGACCCTCAAAGGATCAACAGCAAAACTTTAGATTTAATGAGAGACAGGGAGCCAACTGACTGCAGGGCACCTTGCCAACAACTTGCAGAACTCAGAAAATCCATCTGACATACCTGCAAGATCACTGTAATCCTGTTGCTTCACAAATAAATCTGTTTTTTACATTCTGAATGAAAAAATACTTCACTCCCCATGCCTTTGCTTTCTTCTTGAGACTACACGGTAAGATCATGCTTGAGCAAAGACTCAGTAACTGCTTGGCCAAGGAATAGGACACATTTAAATCAAATCTTTAATGAATTACCCATAAACTCTTACCATACACCTCGATAATATCTTTAAATATGGTCTCAGAATGTGAGATATTTGTTACTTCTTAATCAGGATAGAAACTTAACCCTGCACAATATAAACCACACATTAAAGCTACTGAAATTGCACACATATCTAGATTTTGATGGGGCTTTTTTGACCACGTGCAAAGTGAATGGCCAGAAGAACTGACCTCTCATGCTTCTCTGAGCTGTCTCTAACTCTTGAACACACTGCTAGAAGACAGTGTGATGTCTCTTGCTGTGGGTGGCTTGAAATGAGGGAGAAGGCAGCTTTTTTTTTTTTTTTTTCATGAAATTTCTGTCTGTGGTGACATGGTGACATCAGATGCATTTGTTGATAAGGTTCTGGTAAGGAATTGAGGATCTGTTCCAAATTAGGAAAACTTCACTGCCCAGAAAGTCCTTTGGGAGCAGAGAGGAAGGATTGCTTATGGGATCAGTGTGTCCATCCCTGTGTAGATAATGAATGAGAAACCGGCACAGTTGTACACACAGAAAGAAAAACACTTAAGTCTGTGATGAAAGGCCAGATGAAAAAGGAAAGTGTTATAATTCAACAGAATATAAAAGACAGCAGTGGGCCATCCTTTCTTCTAAGGAGACAGGTTACTATATCACTTTCCTGAAATCACAGCAGGAATGATGGATTAGTTGGAGGGGAAAATTGGTGCCTGAGGCACTTCTGACTTTGGTGTTTCAAGTTGTCCATAATCCTTCGTAGCCTTCACCCAAACATGAAACCCTGTAACAAGCATAGGGAATTACTGAGGGCAAGAAGTGATCTCCAGAGTTATTTCCTGAAATCTCATCTTGGTAGAATGTACTAGGTTTCAGGTGCATGCCAGACCCTTTGTATTCACTGCACCTTCAAAAAGGGGATGCCTCTGGGCTGGACCCAAGCCCAGATAAAGGGCTGATCTTTGCTTTAAACTTCAAGTGAGCCTGGTGAAATTCATCTCTGATGAAGGTTTGCTCCATTCAGGATATATAAAAAATGTTTCACACTTGTTTTATAGTCTCCTTCGTTGAACAAAGCTTGAAGGAATCCTGAATTAACACCTTCTAACCTGCATGTGTAGGAGAGGGGCAGCAGAACTGGAGACAAGAAGTCTGACTATTTACCAAGACACGGGAGGACAGGCTACAACCTATGATTGAAACCTGCACTGCATTTGCTGCATACAGCATGGAAAAGATCTGCCAGCAGAGGCAAAAGCAAGGTGAGGGAAGGGTGCTTTAATGTTATGCAAGAAACAGATTTAAGTGCACTGTGTCTGTCTTGTTCTGCTCCACACCATCTCAGCTTGTGAAAGGAAAGCAAGACTCTTCCATTTGCACAATTGTCAAGAAAATACAGAAGCAGGACTCAACCACATCTGAGTGGGAGATACCCATAGGAGTCATCAGCCAGCTTGGAAAGGTAAATTATCTCCTTCAGTCCAGCAGAACAATAACTTACATTAAATATGGGTATTTAAATGTCATGATTGTCAGTGATATCATTATTCATGTGAAAAGAAGATGGAGAGTTGCAGAACTGCACAGTTTACTGAGCCATTAATTGGTGGCTTTTGGGAGGTACTGCATCTTATGTTTCTACCCCTAGTCAAAAGGGAGCCAAGGTCAAGAGCCCCTGGGCATATCCAGTGAAAGCTGAGCTGATGGGATCCCAGAGAGCACACGTCATACCCTAAATCTCTATAAAATCTGCTGTGAGCTGCTCTCATTTAGGTGCATGCTTAGGATTTATTTCAATAGGTGACACCCCATCCCCTTCTCCTCTGGTTCCTGGGTCACCACTGGGAACAACCTAAGTTGCATGGCAAAAAATGTTGGCTGTAATCTGGCTCCAAGTTACCAAGGCTGATCCTGCCTGAACATGGCACCCATTGTGCCTCCAGCTCGTGGACTGGGTGGATTAAAGCATCATAAGAAACTGCAAGCTGGCCTGTCTCAGGCCAAGGAAGAAATTAGCAATGAGCCATGGAAGGATATGCTTTCTGGGGCATGTAATTTAAGATCACATGGCAAGAAATTGTGCAAACTATTGCAATGACTTCTGGAATATATTCCTAAATTTGTCTCTTTATATCCTTTACAAAAGAAAAAGTCCAAGGCTTTAAGTAATAAAACATTTGCCTTCAAATAAAGAGCTGCAAGAAGAAGGATCAAAAGGAACTATTAAAACAGAAGATAGAAGAGAACATCTTTCCTTTGCAACTTTTAGCATCTTCACATTTAAATATAATGGATAATGTTTCCCTTCTTAGTGCTTCTTACAGGGACTTTCTTTTTTTTTTTTTAGTCTTGAATACCAGTGTACTTTCAGCAGCAGTAAAGGGGGCTGGCAACAATTCTCAGTTCATATTTTTTTATAAAAAATTAAATTGGGTATGATGAGCTTTTGTAAAGGAAAGCGAGAGCTGAAAATATCCAGAAAGTCACAAAGTGCCGCCAGAAAGACATTTGGGAAGGGGTGAGGTTGTTTAAACTTACATTCTTCCCACTCTGGGCCAGCTGTGTTTCTCTTCTTCTCTCACACCCATCTTGTAAGCATATGGAGTATGTTGAAGTGTTAATATAACAGAAAATAAGCCTAGCTAGATTCTTAAAACAGCTCCTAATTTAGCGTAGCTTACCTTTAAACAGCCTGGCTAATCTCAGTAACTGCTGACCAACACAGTCTAGGTGAGGAAAAAACTAATTTGGCTTTTTTCACTTACAGTGGATTTTGGTGGTGATTTCTGCAGGTAGAGATGGAAAAAAAAATGTAGGCAGTGAGCCTCTGCACCTGTGGCTTGCATTTTAGATTTAAATACTTGAGAGTGGAAATTGCATGAATGATGAACTGGGGGGGGGGTGGTGGTGGTGGGGGAATAAAGAAAGATAAAAAAAGAAAAACAGGACCAAAGGAGGTTACAGTTTCACTGAGATTTACTTTGTGCACATGTCCACTGGTGAGTGTTTTAGTTCCTTTGTCCCATTCCTCACATGGATATGGACAGAGATGATAAATACTTCTTCTCCCTAAAGACTGGTAAAGCAGCATGTAGTTATGGTGATATTCTCACTCTATAGGGTGGGTTAAAAAGGTTGTGTTCCTGGATTGGTACAATTTATGACAGATATTTGAGATGGTGATAAGCAGGAACCTGTCAATTACACCAAAATGGCTTATTAGTCATTCTCAGCATTGACCCATGACTATTTCCTGATCCAGGAAGGAAAATTCTTCTATTCCAAGTGTATTTGCTGCTAGTAACACTGAGGATTTCACCTAAGGCATTCAGACTGACACCTCTGCCAGAGGAAAGTAGAGCAAGCTTTGTGCAAGATCCTCCTTTTTTGGCTTTAATCAGGCACAGTGTACAGATTCTCTGCTCAATCTGTAAATCAGAACTCCATTATTAGAAAAAAACCAAAACCCAAAACTTCCATAGAAAGAAGTTAAAAGGTTTTTTCGTAGTTGTTGTTTATCCTACCAAGAAATACAGCTGAAAGTTATATTCTTTAGAGTTAAAAAACCCTCTAAACTAAAGTTAGTTTAAAGTTAGTTTTCTAACTAAAGTTAGAAAGTTCTTCACAAAACTACTCCACACCATCTAGAGGGGTACTGTCCACTCATGATGCCACTTACAATGTAAAACAGCATCTGTTTGTGCACTAATTGCAGCAAATTGAAAAACTGAATATCAATAGCCTCAAAGAGACTGAGACCACTTGTCTGGATATTCTGCTTTCTAGATCTGTTTTAGGCTGTGGCATCTGAACAGTGGAAATAGATCCCTGAGATCTTCTTGAGTCTATGCTTGAAGGAAAGCTTTTCAGTGCAATCTGATGCAGTTTGGTCTTCATAATTCTGCACATACCTTTCAGAAAGTTAACAGATTTCAATTTGGCCAACTTGTGACGGACCACAAATTTGGGTTTTTGCATTATCTGATTGTTTTGAAGAAGACTTTCCTGGCAGCTTTAGATTGTCCAAATATTTTCATTTGAGTGCAGGAGGATGGTTTGAAAGGGAAACAACCAAATGTAACATGTTAAGGCCCCAGGTGTAGTACTTGAGCCATACAATACCATACAAATGGGAATTAGTTCCTCTGTGTGTTATTCCCCAGAGCATGAGGAAGGACAATAAAAACTTCTTTGCCTTCAGACAACAAACTTCAATGCCCAGCTGACAGGTGAATAGGTTGCACAACTTGAATGCCACAGGTAAATGTGTTCATGCTTTTTTCCAAGATATATCAGTGAAGATTTAAACAGAAACCTTAAATATTTAAAGTGAATTGTACATCCAGGATGTATGCAATTTGCATATACTTTTTAGAAGAAACAGCTCTTTTTTCAGAGAAAGAAAAATAACTGGTGAATATTTGCAATCAGTGTGAGAAGTAAAAGTTTTAAACATGCATCTCCAGAGGCAACTTTGGAGACATTAAGACATCCGATTTTCTCTGAATGGATTGCTTGATTTTAATTTTTTAAATTACTCTGTAATAGGAATAAGGACTCTAGAAGATCTCTATCTGCAGGCAAATCTGCTTAAGACTGACAGGTTGCTCTTCTCTTCTGGCCTGGAAGAGCAATTGAAGTGCTGGTACATGGACCACCTCTACACTCAAAATTTACATCAGTATAATCAACTCAGGAAGCAATTGAAAAGGCTGAAAAGTAACTTCTATTTGTTTAATTTGCTTGGATTCATCACTGATTACACTAACTCTATACAAGGGTTCCTTACATTTAGCTATGAAAAACATAGCTCTAAGTTTCTAAAGGGATCTGTTGACTGTGACTCTGAGTGCAGAGATGGTTATAGAGAAGACGGAAGAAGAAATCATGAAGGCTGCAGAGTCTTTAAAGTGTAAAATAGAAAATGAATGAGACTTCTTAAATTTTCAGCTTTATGCACTGTGCAGACAGGAAACTGTGCATTTTATTTATATGATTATATTAATTTTGGTTCAGAAGTTAATAGCTTCATTTCTTTTGTGGGACCTGTCATGCATTGAAACTAAATCATCCCCCACGGTGTAATACAAAAAGGGGACTGTGGACTCAGGAGAGCCATTTTCCTGTCATTAGCAAATTTCATCCTTATGTCTGGATACCGAGTACACTGTCCACAGCCCAGATGAGTCTTTTTCCTAGCTGCAGAGAATATTCTTGCCTTTGAAGGGCACATAACTTAACAATTAGAAATTGTTTTTTCTCCTTGGAGAGTATTGTCTGTGAATGTTTTCATGGATATAGCCTCCCTCCTTGTAATCCACTGCACCATAAAAGTACCTGAAAAGATGACACATGGGCTGTATATTGCCAGACCAAAGCCTTGAGCTCAACCCCCTAAAAATCATCCCATTGTAATGCCAGTCCCTCAGTCATACCTGGATTTGGAAGATTTTGCATTAAGAAGTGTGGATACAGCTCATTTTTCTCAGCTGAAGTGCTCTGCCCTGTGCACCCCCCATGCTCAGCCTGGGATTCATTGTGAATTGAGGAATGCAGGTTCACTTCCACTTATGCCCAAGGGTAAATGGAAATGAGTATGGAGCAGCCTTCCCCCCAAAACCCCAGAGTGCCACCAGATGCTAGCACCTCAGTGGGACTGGCAGGTGTCAGGGTACAAGCAGTGCACTGGCTGGGCTGTTTCAGCCTCAAGCGGTGACATGTGAAGAGGCTACATGGGTGTTCTTAGTAGACAATGGATGTCTATCTGAGGGGATGTGGGAAACTCAGGACTAGCAGTGTCCTGGTCAATAAGGAACATGGGGATTGAAGCCATGATGTGGAAAACCCCATGTCAGAGGCAAGATCTGGTAATGCCAGCACTAGGGAATGACAACATACAGTAAGGAAACTCTTTGGGTATCATTAAAATGTCAAAAGAAAGAGTGTGTGTGTGTGTGTGTGTGTGTGTGTGTGTGTGTGTGTGTGTGTG
>CM031857.1:26361826-26393331 GCA_018697195.1 Certhia americana
GTGTGTGTGTGTGTGTGTGTGTGTGTGTGTGTGTGTGTGTGTGTGTGCACATTGGGCATGCACTGTGCATATACCCAAACTGGGAAAGAAATAATAATTCTGGAAGTAATAGGAAATTAATTTCCAAGGACATGAACTGAGGCTGAACCCACTGCTGCCTGCTATGTAGCTAGGAGTGGGCATCTGGAAGCCAGGTGATGTGTCACTACTTGGGTCTGTGCTGGCCTCCTCTGGGTCTCTGATGCCCATCTGCAAGTTGAGTACTACAGTGAGAACTGCATGGGAAGAAGCATGTTTAGAAACCACCCAAAGTTTGTTCCTCTGTAAACTCTCCCTCCTGTTTCTCTTTCCAGATGGCTGGGCTGGTGTCACCAATTAAAAACAAAGAGAACATTAGGGAAATGAAGGAGAGGAAAAGGAGGATATACAGAGCAGCAATTAGAGAAGAGACAGCTGAAATAGGTTCATGATGGCAGGGATTCCTTCATGTTTGAGAAATGTGTCTAAGGTGAAAACTTTTCTACTGTAGAGGCAATTTTATGTTAATAAATGGCTCCTCAAATGCTTTCCTCCTGAAGATACTGTGATGAAACGAGTAGATCTAACATAGTTTGAGAACAGATGAGCAATTACAGATGGATCTGCTGTGAGCAGAAGAAGCAAGAAAAGGTCAGCCTGTTTATGAACCTTGTGTGTTGCTGGTTCACACAGAGTTAAACACTTGAATTGCTATCTGTGCCTTTGGAAATCTCCCACAACATCTCCCCAGAGACATGCTTTTAAGAAGTTTGCACCAGCTTAGAATAAACTGGTTTAAAACAATAATGAATCTAAACTATTATAAACCCTTGTGTGACTATTTTGCAGCTCAACAAAACTGATGGCCGTAAGAAATTTAATCCAATGTTCTTTCCATACATAAAGGCATATGATTTGTCACTGATTCAGCTGAACATATGGACATTCTTAACATGCTTTAGAAATGAGCTGCACTGATATACCACTGTAAGTTAAATTGATTATAAAAATATTAAAATTGCAGTGTCTGTCACCAAAAAGTTAACAAATTCGTCAATTAAGGTGCTGCAGTCTTTTATTGTGAGATCACATCATCTTCTTTCCACAGATGCCCTTCACTCCGAGCATGGTGTTCAGTGGCTGACAAGATTTTCAGTGTTTTGTTTCAATCCTCCTAGCCTGACCCTGTTACCAATCACTCCTCAGCCCTGGCTCTGAAGGCTATCAGACCACAAGTAGGCTTTTTGTGCAACATGTTTCCTGAACATGCAAGGGTCATGTTTCAAAGCCTAATGTTAAATAAATAACAAAATAAATAAGTGGCTGCTTTCACGGCACACCCTCATCTTCAGAGTAGAGCGCCCATGGACTCAGCCCTGTGGGCATAGCCTCCTATCCTTGACAGACAGAGGAGGGAGCAGTGCACACCTACTGAGCACCATCCAAAAAGCCCAGTCATTTGGAGTGATTTGACAGGCACTGCTCTGAAGTTCTGAGGCAAAAGCAAGGCTGGGCTCCAGCTCACTCAGAACAGCTTTCAGTTGTCTAAGCCACAGCATGATCCTTTCCCCCTCTCTCATCCTCTTTCTTTTTTCACTGAGAGTGATATTTACTTGAAGGTTCTGTCTTCTTCAGTAGTTGTGCAAAGCCTGTGAGAAAACAGCTTTTTTCATAGTACAACCCCCTTTCATGGCCAAGGCACCATCCATTTGCATATTGTGTGAGACAGGGATCCTGAAGAGAAATGGTAGTGTTCATATTTCATTTTGATAGTACACATGTGCAAGAGGACTGAACTTGAATATCATGGGTATCTTAATTTTGGTCCCTCCTAAATTTTAAGTGTTTGGTTTTACAACCCTAATGATCATTTAATGTAATTTTGAAATTTCCTCAGTTTTTTAAAGACCAAATTTTTAAAAAAGCTAGGGAATTTCTTTATGGGAGGCAATAATTTTTCTCACATGGACTATCAGGATGACAGGTTCCTTTGCTCATGGCT
This sequence comes from Certhia americana, assembly GCA_018697195.1. Classification (NCBI taxonomy): domain Eukaryota; kingdom Metazoa; phylum Chordata; class Aves; order Passeriformes; family Certhiidae; genus Certhia; species Certhia americana. Next base: position 26,363,847 of record CM031857.1, read on the forward strand.
CTCAGAAATGTAAAAGAACCCCAGGGGTCAAGCAAAGTGGTTTCATTCTGGTTTTTGTTTTTCATGTTATGCATTAATAATTCAGATTCAAACTAAAAAATCCACATGTAAAAATAAAAATTCTTCCTTTTCACAGGGTTTGAATGAAGCATTTAGATTTTTCAGGATTCTCATAGCCATGAAAATGGTTGAGTAATATTAACCCACTCTGGAGTCAGTGCTGGTGGTTTTTCCTCAGAAAGGCACACATCTCCATAACCCTCCCTGCCTCCTTCTCTTTAGGCAGCAGCACAAAACCAGTCCAAGAAGTGATCATTTTTATATATGGACTGAGGGACAAGGAGGCAAAGAGACCCAGGAGAGCTGCACCAATTTTCTAAGAGCAGATGACCCAGGAATCCTGGCTGGACCTCCCCTGAGAAATTTGGGTCCCTGAGTGCTCAGGGTCCCCCTGCCTTGCCCTGAGGTGCCACCTCGAGGACAGTGGTGCAGAAGTGTCCATCCAGCCCCACGCAGAAGCAGCTGGGAGGTTGGCAGGGCCCAGGACTCTGAGTGCAGCAATGCCTGTGTGTCTACAGGGAAGACCATTTTCCTGGTATGGAAGCACTGGATCAAATGATTGCAAGCACTTATTGTCTTTTCCCCTTCCAGGTTTTCTGTGACATTCCAGCCTGGTCTTGTCCTGTTCCCATCTTCCCCTACTTTCAACTCCTTATCCCCACCTCCTCAGCTCAGTTTCCAGTCATCAGCTGCTTCATTCAGTCCCAGTCTTCCCTTCTATCTCTGGCATCCTCTCTCAGCCTCTCCCTTTCCCTCAGGCCTGTATCTATCCCTACATCTGAGTTTCCACCACTGCTGATTTCTAAGCTTTGAAGCACCAAATTCTTGGTGAAAATCCTGCCATAAATTCACACCAGGGATGAAACAGTATTTCTCTGCCTAGTCAGTTTCCCAGGACAAACGAACCTGAACAGCACCCTCAGGGGGGCAGAAATGTTCCAACAACTCAAACAGTGACCCAGGTTCAGCACAGTTCGTTAAAAGAGAAAGAAAAAAGGTGTCATAGGAAGATCAGAGCAACATTTATGTAGGTGTTCTTTCAGGGTCAGGCTGTAATATTCCCATGTAACATTAGTTTCCCAAGGTAAGTGAAGTGATAAAAACAACAGTGTAGTATATTATCATCTCAATTTGTGGTGCCCTGTCCTAAGGGACAAAGGGCTGTACCTGGAGACATGTGGTCATGCTCAGGAGTAATCACTAGTCTATTCATTGTCGGATAAAGATGAGCATGAAAGGGATTCTCAGTGTGGAAAGTCAAAGGTTGCTGCCTTTGAAGCCTGACCAGAAACACACAGAACAGTTGCTACCCTCCAGCTCCACAAAACTGCTTCCCTCTATATTTCTTGTGAACTCCTGTATCATTCTGTGGATTTTCAGAACCTGTTGATGGTGCTGCAAGTAAGTTGCCCTTTTTAACGAGGGAGGAAAGAGAGGCTTTGATTCCACTCTTCCTTGTCACCCACAACGTTAGGGAAAAAAAAAAAAAAGCCTCTGAGAGCTGCCCTTTTTGAGCCGTGCTCGCAGATCTCGTGTATATCTCCGTGTGCGCGCACACGCAGCTGTGGATGAACGTGATTGCGCACGCAGGAGTAGGTGTGATAACATCATCCAGATGCCACACCACGCTCTTGGATTATGTCAGTCTCACCCAATGAAGCACACTGAGCAAATGCTAATAGTTAAGAGCTAATAAACACTACACTAGAAGGTCAGTGCTGAATCGTTTGGATTGTGCACATGGTTTCTCGGATACTTTCCCCCCAGTAGTTCCCTGTAGCCAAAGAGAGGCTGTGTAGCTGCAGATCTCCCCATAGGAGGGATTTTTAAAGCCCCACACTTTACTGAGTCATCTGAATATGTTCAAAAAGAAACAGCCCTGATACAGTTGGACAGCATTATGGCCAGAAAGCAGATTTGACAGGTTTCAAAATTATGATCTCAGTGAGAGTTTCCACATTTTTGATATGGTTAGCTCAAAGCAAAGAATACAATATTTTTTTTAAATCTCATATTTACAGAGGTCAGAAATAGAAGAACACACGATTCTTTGTCTCCTTCATTTTATTTCTCTGTGCCTTGCTGCCTTTGCTTTCTTACCAGTGCTTGCACATGCCTTAGAATCACAGTAGATTTCAGGCTGTGCTCCTGTCTTAACAGTGCAATCATATATAAATCAAGTGAAAATGTCTTGGTCACTTGCATGATAAAGACCCTGATTCACTGTCTGCTATTCTTTTGGTCACCTGTAGCTGTTAATAAACTGGAGCCTTTGTTGACCAAATTACTGCCCACTTCCTTCCTTCAGCTGACCCTTCTGTGAACTGCCAGGAGTTCCTGTTCTGACAGTAGATGTAGTTAGAAGGTGACCACACGGTGCTGGAGACAACTGTGGGAATAATGAAGACATTGAGAGAGTTCAAAAGAAATATGTTGGACCAGTAAAATCATTTTGTGTCATTCTCCAGCTATTCATTTAACCCCAAACCTAAACTCTTTCTGCTTTAGGACTATTTAACCTTCTAGCCTTTTTTAATTTGGATGAATGTCAAGAGAAATAAAACACATCTCTCCTAGGATAGCAGCAGATACTGTTAAAGTTCCAGAACCAGTATTGGACCAAGACTGATGTACCTTCAAATGTGGTCTGTGTTGAGAACTGAGCTCCAACTACTTGTAAGTTAAAGGCAATTTCCTGACCACAAAGGAAGTTTGGGTCCCATGTTTCGAAAAAGCTCTTCTTGTTCCAAATGTCTGTTTTTGGAATGGTCCTGTAGAAGAAGTGGGATCCCTCCTGCCCCCCCTGTGCTTCAGTGACGTGGGGATGGGGCTGGGAACAAGCATCTTATGAAAGCGTGGAATCCCAGATGATAGAATCATAGAATTTTTGGGTTGGAAAGGACCTTAAAGATCATCTAGTTCCAACTGCCCTGCCATGGGCAGGGACACCTTCCATTAGACCAGGGTATTCAGAGATCCATCCAGCCTGGACCTGAACACCTCCAGGGACTGGGCATCCACACCTCTGGGCAACCTATTCCACCACCTTCATAGTATAGTATTTTTCCTAATATCTAGTCTAAACTTAATCTCTTCTAGCTTAAATCCATCCCCCTTAGTCCCATCAGTACATGCTCTTGTAAAAAATCTCTATCTTTCTAGTAGGCTCCCTTCAGGTACTGGAAGGCCATAATTAACCTCAAAACTCAAAGCCTTTTCTTTCCCAGGCTGAACAAGCCGAATTTTTTCAGCCTTTTCTCATAGGAGAAGTGCTCCATCCGTGTGATCATCTTGGTGCCCTCCTCTGGACTGGTTCCAGCAGGTCTATGTCCTTTCTGTGCTGGGGGCCCTAGAGTGGGATGCAGGACTCCAGGCTGGGTCTCACAGAGCAGAGTAGAATCATCTCCCTCACCCTGCTGGCTGCTTTGGATGCAGCTCAGGGTGGAATTGGAGACAACTACTCAGGACCAAGGGGGATGGGAACACATACTGGAAAGACTCCATTTGAGAGAAGCAGAGATTCTTACAGGAGGTGTGGTCTCTCAGGAAGATTGGCATGAGTTCAAACCAGGAACTGGGTACTCTAAAGAGAAGAATGAGCAGCTAATGATGGATATTTCTCCAAAGTTTTAAGGTGAAGTTTTAGTAGGAAGGGTCCACCTTTGCCGGTGATCCAAAAGTCAAGACTCTTTCCAACTCTTTCCAAGAGTGTCTCGTTTTCCCAAGCAATATGTCCCACAAGCTTGCAGCCTTTATTTATGAGGCTTAGATGGCCAGCAGGAATCTGGCAATAGAAATTATCAAACTATTCCTAGAGTTGAGAAAGCGTAGCTCAGAATGAATGCTGGCATGTCAGCAGCCATAAATAACCTGTGAGTGCGCAAACCCGAGTTTTCAACCTACAGAAGAGCCTCACCCTTCAAGACCAGTAAAGGTGCTCTGAGTGCCAAATGCAACATGCATTCCTTATGGGTGAATACCCCCACTTGACCTGAACCCTGTAGAACAGGGTGCTCACTGCTTTCACGGGGTCTGTCCACACCTTGAGAAGTTGTTTCACCCACTAGAAGTGCGGTCAAGTTCTAAGGCTCTGTTCTCAGGTTAGTAACTTCATAGATTGTAAAGCCAAAAAGGACTTTAATGATCATCTGGTCTGGCCTGGCCTCCCACCTAACACATGCCAGATAAATGTCATCAAGTAAATCCCGCCTCAACTTCAACTACTTGTAGCTGAACAAAAAACATCTTACTAAAAAAAAAAAAAAAAAAAAAAAAGCAGGTAATTCTTGATTTTTAAGACTCAAGTCATGCAGAATTTACCATATCTTATGGTATTTTCTTGCCAAGGTTAATTATTATCAAGGCTTTAAAGAGGCATTTCTTACTTGATTTTTTTTGTCTTGATCTTACTTTTCCTTTGTTAACTAGATTCAACAACCTCCTCGTGTTAGAAGTATTGTCAACTCCTCTCTGAATAAATTTTTTTACTTTATACCAGATTTATAAACATGGTCTCACTTTAAAGCACTGACATCTGAATCTGTCTCTTAGGGACACTTTACCCTATCTGTGTTCCTCCTACACCATGTTCACATCCTATTCCTGCAGCACAACCATGTCACTGTGAAGGGACATATTTGGTAGCTCCATCACCAACACCTGAGCTTCCAGTGCTGGACAGTGGCAGGAGGCAGAGTTATTTAATTCTTTAAAGTTTAGCGATGCCACTGGCCCCATTCTTTGTCTTCTCTATGAGATGGGGCAGTAGCAGCCTGACCACTGATTGAACCATGCTGTCAGTAAATTACTGTCTGGATGACTCAGTATTGGCAGAATTGTCTTGAAAGTAACACATAGAATGGGCAGAGACAGAACTGTTGCTGTGGATATTGACATCTATCTTTCAGCCCCAAAAGAGGGAGAAAAAATACCCACAGCATTTGAGAAGCTGAGATATTGTGTGGGAAAAAAAATGTTCTGCCACTTTTTTTCCTTCTGGATGAATAAAATTGTGCCATTTAATTTTGGCTTAGCACTGACCTGCCCTTGCAGGCTGTCATGGAGCTGCACCTCCTCACTGCTGTCTTCTGCAGCCAATGGCCCAGGACTGGCAGACTTGGACTTTCCTCAGACTGGGATGTCAGCACTGCAGCCTAGATCTGAGGCTACAGAGGTACCTGTTGATCAGACATCCTGGTTTTGAGGACCATATCTCCAGCTCGTTTAGCTGCTTTATATACCCTCCCTAATGCTGCTCTTTGATCTGCCTGGTCCCCATTAAAACAGCTGCAAAGTCCATCTGTGACTCACCTTATGAAATCTATCATGGTCCTCCTGGAGATAGGAGCTTCTTCTTGTCCTGTTGGGTTACCACAGGCAACACAGATCATACAGAACACAGAGGTAATTTGGTAAATACTGGTGATCAGGTCCCACATTCCTAATCATCTGGGTAAAAGAGCTTAACCACCAGCTCCTGGATTTATGAAACAAAAATCAAGGATTTTCTCCAAGCTGGAGTTTTCTGGTGAAAAATGTTTGGTTGTCAGAGAGGATTCTCTGTTCTACCATAAAAAGGAATCACCTCAACAGAAAGGTCACAGCCATCCATAAATGCACCACAGGTGGGGAGGGACAGAATGTTGGGAATGGCCAGCCAGTAGTCATTATTTTGTCCCAGACAAATGCCAAGCCAGGCCACTCAGTTTGGTTGCACTACATTCATATCCTGTTTCATATAGCCACTCTTTGCTACCTCAGCAGTTTCTGAGTGCTGTCACAAAGACAATACACCACTTCTTTCCAGTTTAATCTTCACCACAGGGAACTGACTTAGCATCCTAAGTGCTATCACACATTTCATTGTGTGATTCACAAATGGCTATATGCTCTCCTTCCCCCTGTGGTAGTATGTGTTTCTAGTCAGCTGCAACCAGGAGCCTGGAATAGGGAAAAAAAAAGAGAAAAGGCAAGTCTGTTAATCCACCATGACACATACACCTTGATTTTATTTTATTGAAGGGGTTTTATAAGGGCTATTATCTCCTGGTTTACATAATCCAACACTTCCCTTAGGGCAATCAAAATTGAGATTCATATGACTTGGAGTTTACAATCCAGTGCAGCTGGAAAACTGGGATTCAGATTCATGACTGCAAAGGCAATCCTAGTGCACACACACTTAGGAAGACAAAAAAAAAAAAAAAAAAAAGAGAGAGAGAGAGAGAGAGGGAGAGGGAGAATAAGAGAATAAGAAAAGCCCCCCTGAAGTGATCTGTTATATTGTCCGAGCAGGAGTGTTCGGGAAGCAGTATCATTAAATGAGTTGAAGCTCCAGCTAATTTGATTCAAAGGTTGCATGACCTCTGCTAAGTGAGGGTCTCCCTTTCCTTGCTGCCTTTGTCTGTTCTTAATAATTTAGCCAGCAACAAGGTAAGATCCAAGACTGACTTTTTCTGCTACAAACATGACTTTGGTCCAAGTATTTTAGCACCTGAACTCAAGTGAGGATAATAAATGTCAAAGAAATATTTATAGCTTGGTATATGGAGAATTTCCAGTTCCCTATACTGCAATAACACACATCCATCTGCTAACAGCATTAGAGCTGAAGTTTTAAAGCAGATAGTGCCGGAAAATAGAAGGCTGCAATATGCACAGATAGCTGTTGTATTTAAGTGTTTGATACTAAGCTGATAATTAAATTAGAATTTAATTATCCAGTCTTGGGAAGCTGTTTTCATCCTGGACTCAGGCCCATACAAAAATTCAGACTCAGCTCTGTGCCTCTTCCACTCCTCTGTGTTCATTTAACTGAAATCCATTCCTGCAATAAGCACCTTAGGAGAGCAAGCATACAGGAAAAGAAGGTTAAAGAGGAATAATTGAAATTTAGAAGTGGAAAAAAGATTTCTTATCCTATCCCATACATCCCTCCAGCTAGTACATGTGAATTATTCTTCAGAGCTTTGTCAGGTTTAGTTTTAACTGACTACAGTGATGGAAGCTCCATTTCTTCCTTGGGGAGAAAGCTGTGCATTTGAACAAAGCTCCCTGCTAGCAAATATTTCCTGATACTAAGCCTGTATTTTCCTTCTTTTTTGAAGTGATCCCTTTAATGCTGGCTTGGTCCAAGATTTTTTCCCAGTGAACTCAGCTCTGTGAGATCTGGAATGCTTGCTGGAATGTATGTCTTTTCACCCCCCAGATTATGGTTGGAAATCTGTCCTAGGGTCACGGTGGAGGGAAGCTGTGGCTGCAGCACATGGCCCCACAGGTCTGTGTGAAACAGGTAGAGGTGTGTAGTCCTGGCATGAAGGTATGCCACAAAAGCAAGGGCACAAAGCTGCTCCATCACTGTCCTTTGCTGAGCCATGTGCTGGTGGGAGATAAAAACATCCTTCTAAGACTTGGAGACAGAGTATGCAGAAGAAAAACGTGTTTGAGCACAGATGGGGGCAGGGTTTGGAGGTGGGGGGCTTTTGTTCTTGCTGCATTGGGTGTATCAAAGTGCTTTGAGCAACCTGATCAGTCGTCCCTGCCAATGGTGTGGGAGGTTGGAAATAGAAGATCTTTAAGGTCCCTTCCAACCCAAACCATTCTATAACTCTCTGATTACCACCCTTCTTTACCCTCTGGCACCTCTCATGCAAAGCAAAAATGTAAGGCATACTGATTTTGGCAGGACTGGGGGCTTTTTCCACTTAGAAAGGATATCTGAGTGTGGAGTTTTCTTTTGAGTTCCAAGATACATAACTGAATGACTTCCTCACTAATGAAGTGTTTAGCACCTTTGGTTGCAACAGAAATCAGGGGTGGAGAACCATGTTGGAGGATGGCTGAAATGAAAGCATGGATTTATTGGGCTGATGTTAACCGTTACAGGACCTTTACCTGGTGCTCTGCAGGTGGATGAGGAAAATCTTGGGCAGTGATAGAGATAAATGGCTTCTGCCCTGTGACAGGGTGGACACCTTGAGGTGTTTAGTCATGGCAGTAGCGCCAAGCTGCATCTGAGCCCCACGCTGCACGTCTTGGGACAGCCAGAAAGAAGGGCACTGCTGGGCTCTGTGTGCTCTGAGGTGGACCAGTGTTTCAGTAGCACTAGCACCAGCCTAATTTTAGGCCAGTTTGGATGGGCCTTGAATGTATCAGGGTCAGTGATGGTGCCCAAGAGATTGCCCATGCTGAGGGAGCACAGGAGCTCAGTGCAGCTGACCACAGCCCCCCAGCACCAAACCAGTGTGACATTTGTAAAGTCTAGCTCAGTCACAGCATGTGTGACTGCACTATGCTCAAATACTACACTTTACATACTTCTGGCACATTACAACATTGAAAATGTTGGCTACTTGTCTCCAAAGGGTGGATGGAAGAAAAATCAGACTGTCTTGTTTTCCTCAGGTGGTGGTGGGGGACATTTACCCAACCACCTTTAACCTAAAGGGAATGGGGGAGAGAGAGGACAAGAGCAAGTGAAGACTGGATCGGGGAGCACTCCAGGGTTCAAAACCGTGACTGGCAGGTGCCCAACGCTGATGTGCTGGTGATGCTCACAAAGAGCCTTTGGTGTAAGGCTCAGCATTCCAGACAAGTTAGTTTGGTGACCCATCACATGGTTTCCATCATATTGGAAAGCCTGCCTCACCATTGGAATGACAGCAGTGGCTCATTCTGGTAAGATGTGTCAGTGTCTTCTCAGGGGGATGAAGGATTCATTCTCCATTTCTCACTCCACATAGGACAAAGATATGCCAGAGGGCTCTATGTCACTCTTGTCCCTCATGGTCTGGAAGAGCTGGTAGCATCTCTGCTCTGCTCTCTTACTCACTGGTGCCTCATCCTCAACGCGTGGTTGATTGTACAGATGAAGGGCTAACAATAGTAATGTTAACATCTGCTCTTCTTCCTCCCTCCCTCCCTCCCTCTCTCCACCAAATCGGCAAAACTTCTGGAACAGCTTTGTTCTGCAGTTCTTCTGGAATGAAAAATGGTGGCTGCTGTCTCTGTCTCAAATGCCAGGAAAACCTCCTGGCCTCTGTTATATATATTAAGAAAGGTGATTCACCCTGAAGACTGGCCAGGTTAGGTCACGCAAATGAGATTTTACTCATAAAGTTGCAAATGAGACCTTAGTTGGTGACTTATCCCTGCATCTTGCTCCATCTCTTGGTCATTTCTTCAACAACTGCAGATTCCTTGAAAATTACTCTGTTCTTTTCTCAGTCTCTCTCTCTAAAGAATTTTATTCTTAGGGATTATTTTTTCAGTTGAAGTACTGTTAGTTAGGTATGTTTCATAGTTTATGTTACGCTTTGCTGTATGTTGTGCTAATTAGCACACCTTCATCAATAGAAGGACTTGAACAAGCTACTGCAGCTCAGCAAAAGAAGCAGAGAATTCAGATTATCCTGGTAAACAATATCTTAAAACAAAGCTAAACAAAAGAAAAAACCTTTCTCAGTGAGCCAGACAATACCTAAAGCATGATTCTCTAGCAAACATTGCTGCATGTGAAATTTAGCAGACAAGTGCAGGGTTTCTCTTACTTCTCTGTGATCACAGTCACATGGTGTAAAAATTGTTGTGGATCCTTATTTCAAGAGGTAACATAAGATCCTATAAGCTGAAAAGCTGCAACACCACAGCTCTGGTAATTGGCTGTGGAAGTCTTGGTCTGCTTTTCTTAAGTCAAGGCCAGTATCGTATCAGACTGTAAACTCTGGAGACAACTTTAAAATACATCACTGCTGAGTATGTGAGGAAGCAAGTTGAAAATGTGCTTTCTGCAGGAATTTGAGTGGGTAAAATTTGATCACTCTGATGTTCATGGGAAATGAATGAAGAAGCAGTATAAGTATGGCCACAGTGAATTAATTTGGAAAGTTACACAAATTCTAGCCAAAATTATTTTTTTCAGCTTTTGCTGAGCTTTGCTGCAAGTCCGGTTGTGTAAAACCATCTGTTCTTTTTCAGAGCAACCTTATTAAGACCTACTGATAATATTTCATCTCCTTCCTATAGACAATGTTTCAGTCTTTATTATAGTCCCTTAAATGTGAGGAGCTGTAATATTGCCATCCTGTTTGCACTCAGAAAATATGATGAGTAAATCTGTCATCTCTTTTTGAATAAAAGGAATCCTGCCTCACACTGTCTCTCCTACTTGAGGTAAATTCCTGCTGTGCTTTAAACAGTTACTTATTATTGATTGGCATAAATTAAAGGCTGTGCTGTGATTTGCAGTGATTTCATGTTAGAGTTATATGTCTGGTAATTGCTCTCATAAAGTATGTTCCTACTGTAGATGTGTGGGTGAAATGTGTCCTGGAGGCTGCCTGTTGCCAGCTGTATTTCTCTGGAACATTAGCTCAAAAAGCCATTTTATATAGTGAAAATCTGTTTAAAAATTATTCAATGTTCCCATACGAGTTCTTCTGAAGAAGAATTCTAATCAAACCAAAATTATTACTTTATTTCAGTTCATGCTGAAATTCTCATTTAAATTTGATTCCTATAGAGAAGCACATTTTAGTTTTGATCCTTGCTCATTTTATCTTCCTTTTTCCTATGTAGGAAGATATGAGAAAAAATAGGGAAAATGAGAAACACACATACATGAAAAATGCAAGAAAGCACCAGAAAAATTTTTCTTATGATTTTGGTTTTGTAAAAGCAAAAAAAAACCCCCAAAAAACCCCCAAAAAACCAAAAAAAAAAAAACCCAAAAAAATCCCAAACAAACAAACAAACAAACAAAAAAAAACCCACAAAAAAACCCCCAAAACAACAAAAAACAAATACAAACCTTTTTTTTTTTTTTTTCTTTGAATCTGTCTTCCAGGAGAAGAAATAAATATCTCAAAATACTCCATTTTCTCAGGTTTCTGATCTATGAAAAATTCTTTCTGAGTGGGGACAGAAGGAGAAAATCTGGAAAGAAAAAGTAAGGAGGAAGTCACAGGCTAACTATCTAATACCTGAGAATTACATAACAACAGAAAATAAACAAAAATGGGCAGCAAAAATTGCCAGACTGAATAAATCCAGGAAGTTGTACATTAAAGATATATCTGAAAATGAAGATTGTTCTCAAGCAGAGACTTTTTTGACAGAAGTATATTTTCCAGCAAGAGAAAAGTATACATTTCTGCTCCTTTGATCTGGAAAGAAAGGAATTTGGTTGGTTTTTTTCAGAAAACCTTTCCTCTATTGAGCTTTCTGAATCTTAAAACAACACCTATTCTGTTTGATTGATTATAAATATATTGTATATTTCTGGAGTGGGTTCCTCTCAGAGGACCATGACAGACAGCACAGCATATGTATGGAAATATTCTGTAGACTAGGCTACCATAAAAAAAAGGACTGTGCAGGGTAACACAGACCTGCACAGAAGGGAGCCTGGAAAAAAACTTAACCAGAGTAACCGAGGAAAACTTCTGCTCTTACCGCTGGCATTGTAAGGGCTTTACTTTCCACTAAGCCCAGCAACGAGCTCAGTCTCTGAAGTCTCATTGAAAAAATCTGAGTGCAGCAATCACCTGATAGGCGTTTTATCTGTCTGGGGATAAACTGCTTAATGGCTTCTGCTGGGATTTGAAACTGGTTCCTTGAAGTCTCCCTGTCTCAAGCCAGTTCTTTACGTTGCTAAACCACCCCCAGCAGACCTGGTGAGACCCGTTTGTCTGCTTATGGAGTGTTCCCAACTGGGCAAACAGCAGGAACGTCCCTTTGTGTGGGGAGGGACGACTCTTGCTTGCTGGTGCATTTGAGAGGATTGGGTCACAAGTTTTGCAGCTCCAATGCATCTTTTCTCCATTGGTCCTGGCAAAAGTGAGGGAGCATTTAGCTCCTTTCCAAACATCAGTGGTATTTTTCCACCGTTGCTGCTCTGCATGTAGTGTGCAGTGGTTCATTGACTGGAAAGAATCCAGAGGATAGGAGGAAAAGTTTTCCTCTCACATCCTCCAGGAGCAGGAAATGAGAGAATGCCAAGGACTTTGCAGGGTGGTGGGTCTGACCTTTGGACAGGTGGGTTGTTGGTCTGCCTGAAGCTGGGGAGTTGCTGAATAACAATTCCTAGCTTTTCTCGAGCTGGACCAGATTGCCCTCATCTTCGACGGCTTCCCTCACTTCCTCCCATTTCCCATGTTCAGGCAGTCTGTTCAGCTTGGAGACAGTGGTACACAGGAGTAATTAATGCCTGTGCCCCCTGGTCTGACACCTCCCCAGCTGAGAAGCTTTCCTCTGCAATGACAACAATAACAGAATATCTCCTTTCTACTTTGGTCAAGGGTGGAAGCTGAGCTCATGTTTGTATATCCTGGCTGTTGAGATGGAAAGTGTGAACTTTACAGAAAATTAAATCTGCAGAGAAGAAGAATGGTGGAGGGGGAGGGGGTCACTCTGGAGAAAGAGAGGCCTGCATACGGAGATCCCATTATGTCCAGACCTCACAGTGCCTCCCCACTCATTCATGCCAAGCTCAATGTGGGCTGGGTGTGAGGCAAAAGCCTTCAGGCTTAGCCAAGGAGAGAGGCCCCAGCATGTGTTGCTGTGCTTAGCACTGGAGTCAGTATGGATGCTGGCCAGCTGCCAGTCACACTGGCATGGCTGTTATTAGATACCATTGTGTTAAGCTTAGCACTTTTTGCAGGCCAGATAAATTCCTTTTGTGTTTTCCCATGCTCCTGACACATTTAGAAGAGTTTCAGCTTCAGAGAGAAAAGGCATGAGTAGTATAAACAAACTCCTAACATCCAGTGGGCATGGATAGAGAGAGAAGCATGGGGCAAGATGAAATCACCCTTCCTTAACTCAGTGCAGGCTGAGGTTCATTAACTGTTGAGCTTCGGTTGACATTTTATAAATAACAACATAGGGAAAGACATTTCCTGAATTGCCTTTTGCAAAGGGGACAATTAGATCACTTGAGCAAATTGCAAAAGAGTAGATAATTAGAGAGATGATGAGCTGCACAGTGGCCATGCCAGTTGGTTTGTGTTGATCTCTTTGTGACTGGAAAGTCAGTTTGGATACATTTTTTGTTGTTCATGATTTTTCTTTCTTTAAACAATCTCATTCCATAGCTTAGGAAGAGCCAGAATTTGTGGAAAAAAAGACTGGCAGTATACTTTCCATCATTCCTCCATGAGGCAGCCTTCACCTGTCCTGGCCCCAAGATGGATGAGAAAACTCTCCAGGACACTTTCAGCTCACAAAGCAGAAGGTGCAGATCCTATAATCTAGGACTTTCTGGTGGCCTTTCTTTTCTCTCAAAGAAAGAAGGCTTTCACTGTGGTGAGGTAAATTAAGATATACTCTCAGAACCACACAATTGCTCATCCCTTGTGATTCCCTTCCTCTGCTCACCAAGGCAACATTTGCAAACTCTTACAATTCCTCTTTCTAGCTCCTGCCAGAGCTATTCTTCTGGTGATACGTCCTTTGGAATTTTAGCTGTGCTTGAGGAAACTACTCTGTGGTTTTCTGCTTTTCTCCACTTGCTGGGGAAGGACAGCTTGCCCCTTATTTGCTCTCTTTGCATAATGCATTAGTCTTCTCTGCTGCCATCCCTGAACCAACACATAATTTAGGGAGGGACATGTTACTCTGAGAGACCCAGCATCACTGACTCGAATAAAAGGATGGGGCTATGTCTGCCCAGTAGCTGCAGGCATAGCAGGGCAAGGAAGGGAAGAATTATAGAAGGGGTAAGTTTGTATGGAGACCCAAGAAGAGAACTGGAGATCTGATGGATATAGGCAGGCATGAGGACAACCCCCTACAGTATTAATTACAGTATTATTACAGTATCCTGGGCTGGGCAGAAATCCCTCTCCTCTAGATGTGCAAATACAAGATGCAAGAATCAGAGCAACCACACTAAAGATGTGCTACTGTTAATGTCAATGTGCATTAGAGGCTAAGAAAGGAGGAAAGATGAGAAAGCTTTAGTATTAAGAGTTGTGGGGGAAAAAGCTTGGTAAACCATTCCCAGCAATTTCATTCAAAGCTCTTTTGTTAGTTCTCTTTATAGTCCTGAGCAAGTAAGTTTATGCTTTCAGGATCGTTCCTCCCCTGCTTTGCAAATTATTCCATGAAGTCCTGTGAAGCTCCTTGAATAATTTTCACAGCTCAGGGTATGGCACATCTTACCCTTCCCAAAGCCATACTCTTTTACTTCCCCATGAAATGCTCTGCTGAACACAAACAGTACAGATGGAAGATTTTCATGCCAAATGTCTACCTAATGACGGCTTTGGGAGCATGGTTCAACTCTTTCAGCTAAACTGAAACAACAGTTTCCAAACATGAGATTAGAGGAGAGATATTTCATTAAGAAAGTCTGAACTTTGAAGTGAGGAAGTGAAATTCTGCTTAGGGCTGGGTGCCTTTATACATGGTATGAGCTTTTTTCTGTGTCCCAGTGCAAATTTTTCTAACTTTGACCAACATGCTAGCATCTAAATTAGTAAGTCTGCTTCCTGACCAGGAGTTTTTGCAGACATTGCTGCTTTGTCTCCTGAATACACAGGGTTTTCTGGGCATTGCTTTAGCCCCATAGTTCACAGACTGAACAGTTGCAGACTGACTGGGACAGAGCTTTCCCCATTTTTTTTCCCTTCCCCACCACTTTCTCCCCTTTCACCTGCTTCCAGCTTCTTTTCTTGTGTCCCCAGTTCCAGGGAACAGCAGGGACTAGGCAGCTGTTCAACATCCCAGTTAGGCTAGAGGTGGCTGTTGAGGTGCACATGGGCTCAAGCCTTGCTGTGCAGAAAGAATAGAGAAGGACACAGACTGTGAACTGGGAATGGGGGAAACAGAGGAGCAGCTGGGGCTATAAGCCCACAGTTCAAAGGACAAATTGTCATCCCAATCTGGTAGACAACTCCAAATTGTTCTCGTTTTTTAAAAATTCCTACATTATTTCTTGTAACTTGTGAAAATCCACAATGTATAAAGGATTTATTGCTACATTTCTCTCCTTCTTTTGCTTCATGCTTCTCAGCTACTGTGCAGAGATTGGGAGCATCCTGAATTATAAAGCTCTCCCCATGGCTCACTCTGGACACCTCCTGACATGGCGCCTTGGGGCTTTCTGGAAGCTGATGGGTGTAGGTGCCCCATGGCAAAATGAATTTGCAATCACACATTAATATTGCATAAGCAGCTCCCAGTTTTGTGTCCTGGACTTTCAGTACTTGGATATTTTTAATATGGATTTGAAAGCATGACTTTAATAATATTATGAAGTAGAGTTGTGGTTTTATGGATGCAATTTTAAACCTCAGCTGTAGCACTCTTTTCATATGTACCTGGTGTTTAAACGTAGATGAACAAAAGTGGACAGACCTAGAAGTTCATAGTGCCACTTGATCACCATGCCCTCAAGCACAAGTACATTTTCAAACAGAAGAAATCTTGTTGTTTCCCTAAAAGGTAGGCAAACTCATAAACCTCATTAACAAACTCGTTGTTATGCTATTTCCAAGATTAAGGTTGATTTCCATGTTAATCTCTCCAGCACCGTAGAGAAGACATGCTTCTCTTTCCTCCAAAAATACTACAAGAATTAAAAACTTTCAATGTGAATCCCACTGAATATAGATGTGCTTTGGCCTACTGAGTGCCAGTCTCAGAGATTTATATGTATGTTAGAAGAGCATTATAGTAGAAATTATTTTACAGTTCTGCTTGTCATGTTGCTACTTGCAGTCACTACAAGCCTGTACCAATTTTAAGACTATAATCCTGCTCAGGTGCTCCAAGAATACTGGGGAATTTGAGAGCCGTGGTTTACAACAAAAGTCTGTAGAAGGTTTCCTTTTGTCTGAAAGTGAAATGTGGCTGATGATGAAATCTGCTGGTAGATTGGAGAGGAAGCTGTGACCAGACCGCAGACATGATATACAGTTCACTAGGGAATGCTCAGAGCCACCAGGACACAAGGCAGGAATGCTCCACCCATCCTACATTAGGCTGGGCAGTCTGGGAGGGGCAATCAGAGGTAATTCAATTTCTCCATTGGTCCTCAAAAGCTGGAATTTCATGCCTGAGTTTATCGGAATTAGAGGAGTCCCAAATGTTTCTTTGTGCTGTTTCAGGCACCATAAAGTTTTACTTAGATCTGCTCATACATGAGTACCCCCCCAGTGAAAGAGCACAAATGCCTGTGACATTACAACACAAAACACGGCTGAGACGACACCAGAGACACTTTTACCCATACCTTTGCTACCTGGTAATGACTGAAAAATAATTAGAAATAGGCAGAGCACTGACAAATCCTATTGGAAAATCTAAAGACAGGAGCACAGTTCGGTTTAAGTTATGATTATGGCTTCTGCTAATTCACATGGATTTGTTCACAAGAATAATTTCTAGACACTCACGTAAATGTTCACGTCTTAAAAATTACGAAATGCAGCTTAAAAAAAATCTAATATTCCTGGGTTTGTGGCCATTTTTTTCTTGTTTTTTTTAAACCATCTTTAAAAATTTCATGTCTCGATGTAGCCATGAAGCTGATCCAGCATGATATGGTTGAGGTCAGTGATTAACCACTATAAAGTTCAAGCAGATTTCAAATAATCTACTATGTGAACAAAGTAAGTTTCTCATTATTCTTCAAGAATAGACTAAATGAGCAATAGCTCTGTAGCAACTTTCATGTCAATTACTGAATCACGGTTACTAATCCTGTAGCTGATGTTGTCATGTTAAAAGCTAAATTAAATTTTCCGAATTATTAAGGGGAAAAAAACCCAAGTTCCATGGTTAGATATGCTTAACAGTGGCTAATATAATTAAGATTGTAATGGATTTCAGTTACACAAAATGACAGGAAATAAGGAAATACAATGAACACTGCACAAAGGACTACACATAGTTCAGTCTGGAGCTCCCCAGAGATAAATTACCAAGTCCAGGGAAGATCAACATGTCATGAAATTAGTTCCAAAGTGTTTTCTAGAAGCTGTTGTGCCTCTGCCTTGAAATTGCTTTGCTATCCTTCCTTGTTGTAAAATGTTCAGACAACCATTCAGAGATTGGAAAGACCCTTGTTAAGTGAGCAAGCCAAAGCTACTGAAAGTGAGACGGCAAAGTGAATAGTTTTCAGACATGGCAGTCTTCAACTGCACTGGGGGGAAAAATGAGTGGAAACAGAAAGGTGTGCATTGTCCAGCCTGAGTCAAGTAAAACCAACATATCAAAAGGCACACTGTGATATTTTTTGAGGCAAAAATACAAAAAATAATATCTCCTATCACATGCTAAATATTGCATATTCCAACAGAGCATCCACAGCACTGAGGAGAAGTTAACAGTAGTGCCACAGAAATTGTGACTTCATAGGATCAGTGGCTGTTCTTGCAGTAACTTAAGATGAATGGACTTTCCAACCAATAAATAAGACGTACTTTGTACTGGACACTGACTGTTAAAGATTCTTTCCACATAGATGATGCTTGAAATGTAGTTATTTTACCTCCTCTGAAAAGTATATATGTAAACTCTATTTTTATGTTACAAATCTTAAGTCTTGAAAAATACAATGGGTAAGAGCAGCTCTTATTGAATTAAAGACAGATTGAACCTTCATTCTTCTAAGAAAGCTGCTCTATTGGAGAAGGAAGAGAGCAAAACCCTAAGGAAGAGTTTGAGAACATCTTCAAGATGATAGGGAAGCTGGGAAAACTCATTCTGCTTTAAAGCAGAGACTTACAATAGATCTTGGATGTGCTAGTCATGCTGAGAACTGTATTGGGGGTGACAAGTGAAATTGTTAGTACTTCTGAGGAACTGTGGTTGCTCAAAAGTGCTGAAAATGTTAAAATGCAAGTTTTCTGATATTTGGAAGGAGAAAAATATTGAGTGATGTAGATGATGCCAAGTATTTTCCATGCTAGATGCCACAGCAGGACTCTGGCAAGAGCTCCTCAAAATACAAAGCACATATTTGCATACATTCAATACACTCTTCAGGAGACACAATTTCTGTGCTCTGTGATGTGGGCTGAGTTTAGTATTTCAGGTCTTTCACTAGGACAGTGGGGTGAATTTTGGTCTTGCACATCATTTTGACCAGGAGAAATGCAGCAGAAGATCATTATGAAATCCTCAGCCATCTTAAGAGCCATGTTGCTGGAGTAAAACTGAAAAAAATTGTAAATATAAATTTTTGCAGTGGAAAGAAAGAAGTGGGGAGAGGCCTTAAAGCAGTAAGATGTGATGACAGGTCTCAGGGTGGTCAGAACACCACCAGTTTTCCTGCCCCAAGAGACAAGGAAGCCACAGAGAGTTTTCTTGGATCAGTGTAGTGATAGAAAAGTTTGCAACTCCCTCATTCAAGTGTCACAGGTAGCTCTCAGGCACAGAGTGTGACAGACAAAAATGTCCGCAATTGAAGAAGACTCAGAGAAAGTAAAAGCTGATGTTCTCATGAGGCTCAGAAGGGATGCAGGAAGTGACTACTGAGAGAGGTCTGGAAGACACAGAGTGCAACCTTTCAACAGCCTTGGAGGCTGAAGGAGGTCATGAAATAGCCGAAAGCCCTGGAGACTGGAACAGTAAGTGCAAAAGCAAGTTCCCCACAGATGCCTGTGAGGAGGGTGTCAGTGTGCCTTTCCTGTATCAGTGTGGTCAGAGTTGGAAACCAATGGCTTGTATGTCACACACACCAACAAAAACAGAGCGTCAGCATGTTCAAATAGAGAAGGCAGCTTTGGCCCCAGTCCACAGGTGTAAAATTTCACTTCTTTATTTATGGGAGGCCAGTGTTAGCTGAACTGACCATAAAACCTTCCTAACATTGCCAAGAGGGACCTGGTAACTCTCATGTTTTTGAATACATACATGCTTTTCTCTTTTAAGTACAATTTGAAGACAAGTCTTCAATACGAGAAAGGTTTGGTGGTTTCAGAGTTGTTTCAGAATATAAAATAAAAGAACAATGGAGCAGAACTCAGAACTCGATGGCATGGATGATATTTGAGATAAAATGAAATAAATAAAATAAAATCTAAACCATGGTAGGTATCTGAGCCACAGCTGGAGATACTCTTCAAACTACTAGTTGAGAATGGTTAAAACAGCCCCTACCTCAGTTTGAGGGTAGGATCTCTTAAAAGGAGAAATTTTGTTTAAAGGTCTGAGGGTGTTGAGTCCTAATGTACTACAGGAAAAAAAATCTATGCTATTAAAATGTGTAAAGAGCATAAAAACCTTTCCCCCAGCAAAAGAATAATTGTTCCACAGAGAAAAGTAAGCACAGGTGTGTGCTATCTGCAAAAACACTGTGTATTTGTCCTGCACTCCTATTCTAAACAATACAAGATACTCTCAGCTTATGCTATTGCAATTCAAGCAGCTGCCAAATCTAATTTTCTTTTACATGGTATTACTGATGCAGTGAGGTCTGATAAATTAATGCCAAACTGTGGTCACGAGTTCAAGCATTTGCAGGGTGAATTTGGGGGGTTTGGACATAAACTACTAATTGCTATAATTCCAAATATAACAGATGGGTGGGAAATGGTGTAAAAATATCTAAAGAAGAATGCTTAGTCAGACTCTGATCCCTGTTTAGCTCTGTTAAATTGCAGATTGTCAACATGGCTTGTCACTCTCTGAGGCTTTGCTGAGCAGAAAACGAAAGCCAAGAATGGTCCAAACAATTAGAAACTGATGTCAGAGATATTAACAACCTGCCAAAGTGGAAAAAAAAAATCAAAGGGCAGGGAGGAAGAAAGATAAGATTCACAGTGTTGGAAACTGCCTTAACTTCTTGAAAATTATGCATTTATCCATGATGATACGAGGGCATTACCTGTGATGGGCCATGTCTGTGGGAGGATAGAAGTCATCCAGTTCCCAAAGAGGATGAGATATTAAGCATCAATATCTCAGGGCATAGCATCAGCATCAGTCCTCAGATGTGGAATCACTGGAAGAACAGGGTTGACTGTCTCCTGAGATCAATATCACTGACCTCCTGATTCAATTTACAGAGTCAAGTTGGAATGCAAGAGACTTTGTAGCCCTAAATGACCACTGTTAGTCAACTTAGCCGACAGGTCAAATTATAAAGTTTGTAATTGTACATTCTGTTAATGGTGGGCTCTAGGTCTTGTTATCAGCTTATGACTTGGAAGGCAGGATGTGGTATTGAATGACACAAGGAAAAACTGTGCTTTCAAGACAAAGACCCCAGGCTGTGCACAAAAAAGTACTGTTCACAGTCATGTAACTTCATGGGAATGCACTCAGAATAAAGTTCTTGCATGTGGTTCCCAGGCTAGGCAATGAATCAGGGACTTGGATGCAACCACAGCGTGGCACATAGCTGTGCAGAAAGGCTAGCTAGATTTTGTGGATACCTACTGGCATGGCACTGCCACAGTGGCCAGCCACATGGGTGGTGCACATGCAGTTTCACCAAGGATTAGGTCCTGGTGGATCCCAAGAAAGTAGTCAGGAGGAAGCCCTTCATTGCAGGATAGCAGCCATTATGTGGCTTTGAAAGGACCATCCAAGAGAAGTGTAACACCTATGATGTAGCTAATTCTATGGTTTGGTATACTTTAGAAGCATACAGTGTCACTTTCATCAGGAAACTTTGTGTTGTGCTTTTTCAGGCTCTAAAATGAATTTTAAAGTCTGACACCTTCTGCTAGCTGCAGGCAGCTTCCCTCCTGTGTTCTCAGGCTCTGTTTTATGGGGAGCTGCAGTGCGCTGAGGCTTGGCTTCTTGTTGGTGGGGTGCTTTGCTCCAGGAAGTGCTGTGGACTGCCACTGCTGGTGTCTTCTCATGCCTTGCAAGCAGGGTGTTCAGCAGCTGCAAAGACCACAAGAAAGAATCAGAGAGGCTGGGCCAGGCACTTCAGAGGCAAAGAGTGGAGTGGGAAGCACAGCGGAGTTTGACCATGAAAGCTGGGGAGAGGGGAGGTCAAAGTCTAGACGTTTGGGAGCAAAGGTTCACTTTGAATATAAAAGGGGCCCTGGTGGACTCTAAAATTACCATAAATGTCTGTTTACAGGAAGTGGTTGAATGGAACAGATCAAGTTAGGGTACCCGAGGGCCTTTAAAATTTGGAGAAATCCTGTGTTTATGAGGTAGAGGGGAATTGGTCAGAGCTGGGAACATTGGAAAGTTGTTGGTGAACGGACTGCCATCAGCCAACCACAGCTCTGGGAAAGCAGGGCTCAGCTGACACATGCCTCTGCAGATGGCAACCCAGAGCAGTGTCCACACTGCAGAGCATATACAATCCAAGGTCATGTCAAGCTGCTTGCAAAATAAGTGGAAAAACATCCCCAAGGGGTAAAAACCTTATGTACACTCGTGAGCCTTGTTTGTGTTGCAGTCTGTGCTCCCTGAGCTGTTGGGCTTGCTCTCCTGAGCGCATGAACAACAATGATCTAACACAAAAGGTCTTACCCAGCTGTCTGACTCTTTTCTGTCTCCAGCCATCATATGGCTAAATGAGGCTGGGGAAAAGAAAAGAGTAGGGGAGAAGAAAAGCAAAGCAGAAGAAAAATGGGGCTCCCAAATACTGGCATGCACATCTCCATACAGACCAAGCAGCAAGGGCTCACAGTTAGCAAACTGCTCATTAGAGCCAAGGCATTAAGTCATTTCTCCAGGGAAGAATAACACTGAACTCAGAGACCAAACCTCTGCCAGAAAATGTAGGGCAGGGGGAGGGGAGGAGAAGTGGTTCAGAGAAAGAGAGTAAAAAGAAGACATAGGAGAAAACTCTCAACAAGTAGAGAAAATGAATGGATGGTAGGTAAACCAGGAGAATGAAGGGGTTGAGGGGAAGGCAAGGAAACAAAGGCAAGCAGAAATGAGAGCAGGTGAGCTGTGAAATAACTACAGTGCTGTAACACTTAGTAATTTCTCAGACTACATTTTTTTCTAGGCTTTGGTGTAAACAGTTAAACAGGGAGCAATTTCTGCTCTGATGGAGAAAACAGCAAGTACTCAAGGAGTTTTTGGCTACAAAGTCTGTCAGCGCCCTGGACCTAGTCTCAGCTCTGCCTGCTAGCTAAAGCCTCCAAAGCAAGGTCTCAATGCAGTGTAGCAATGAAGAGGTTCACAGCCCTGACTTGCCCTGGGACACACCACAAGCCTGCCTTTCTGGTAACCCTCTGTCCCTGTGGGAAGCTCAGCAGTGCTCAAAGCAGCCCTACAGCATCAGATTCCCGGCCCTGCTCAGGCTGTCCTTACACCTTCAGCAGTTTTTCTGTCCAAAGCACAAAGGGGTAAATTTGTGGAGATTCAGGCTCACTGGGGCCTTTCACTACAGCCTCCATCTGGCACTCCCAGAGCATTCCTGAGAGGTGAAACCACCTCACTGGCTGGCTGTCATGGTGACTGCATTGCAGTTGTAGCTGTAGGGATCAGTGACGTGTGCTGCCCACCAACACCTAGCTTCACACTCCGAGCTGGAACACGGCTTCTCATCCTGCAATTACCAGCTGCAAGAGACACTTCTGACCTGGAGTGAATGTATGCTTCAAGTGGGACCTGAAAAGCCCCTGAGGGTGGTGATATTAGGTTATTGTGTCTGTGCCCCCTGGGGCATGCCCCCATGCATGGGTTAACAGGAAAGGGATTGTTTTGCAAAGCCAGCAGAATACAGAAGAGGCTATAAATCAGTTCATGGATACAGAAGATTTTATTCTTAGGAGCCCAGTAAAGGGGAAATGTTCTCTCCAAAGGGGAATGGGTATTTGTGAAGGAAAAAATGTCATTTTAGGCTTTTCTAAGATCTCTACCCTTGGATATTTTCAAAACACAGCTGGATGAGGTTTTGAGCAATCTTTGTACCCATGCTGCTGTTTATTGTCTACTCCAGAGAGCTGGCTAACCAACTCTTTGGGTCTTTTTGTGAGGACAAATTCAGACTTTAATGGCTCAAGTGACTGGTAAAGGTAATTTTAACTAACCTGCATGTTTAACATTGCATCGAGTTAGATCCAGTGACTGCTAGGCCAGCTGAGCTCTGTTGAAATTTTAGTTGAAAGAAACAGAGTTGATAATGATGTATTCAGGTATTTCAGCTGTGTCCTAGAGCTATGTGTCCACTTGGCCAACCAATGACTGAATGACCACCCCTGTAAAACTCAAAAGATGTGTAGATGTGGCACTTATGGTCATCATTTAGTGGTAGACTGGGGAGTGTCAAGTTTATGGTCGGACTTGATGATCTTAAAGGTCTTTTTCAACATGAAAAATTCTGTGCTTGTATGCCTCCCAGAATCTGTTACCTAAAGAAAGTCAAGGAAGTTGTAGTGTATTCTGAATGAGGGGCTGTGAATGGGGAAATCACAATTTGGATAAACACAACTACAAAATTTAAAAATAATTTTCTATAGATTTCAAAAGATACACAGTATTTTGCATTGTGCTTAAATTCTAATAAGCTCTGGCAGAGTCTGGGGTCTGCATTTGTGTGAGGTTTGCACTTTATGTTGAAGATGACTCGCATTTAATATGCATCTGGAAGTACAACAACACATTAAGCTGGTATGAATGTTTTAAATTAATCTTCCTTGGAAAATACTGGTAAACAATGGTAATACTAAAAAAGGATCTATGAGAAATTCCTAACTTACTTAAAAAAGTTATATAAATGGTGTAGGATTTTCCATCTTCTGATCAGCCAGTACATGATTTTGCCTCAGGTTGTTGTCAAGCTAAGCAGCCTATAATTCCCTGCTGCATATACTCTTCAAGCACTGGCACATCACTAATATTTCCAGTTCATTGGAGTTTTTTTGTCCTTCCAAGATGCATTAAAAGCTATGATTCCATCCAAGAGTGCTGTTGACCCTGTAGTGGAGACCTGATCCCAGCTCCTGACTGTACTTTAGAAACCCTGAGGGGTCATTATTTGCCTGTGTATATTAAAATGTCTCTCAAAGCACTGCAACCCAGACCAGAGGTACAAACCTTGAATCCAGTGATCCCCATTTCATGTAATTTTTGAACTCACCTTTCAGCTCACGTTGCAACCACTTTATGAGGTCTTCATCTTCCATTTTTTTAAAATTTTGTTTTGGT
This sequence comes from Certhia americana, assembly GCA_018697195.1. Taxonomy (NCBI): domain Eukaryota; kingdom Metazoa; phylum Chordata; class Aves; order Passeriformes; family Certhiidae; genus Certhia; species Certhia americana. The sequence goes on from CM031857.1 coordinate 26,387,982, forward strand.
TTGCTGTTGTTTTCTTTAATTTGTTTTTGGTTGTTTGGGGTTTTTTGTAATATGAGTTCATTACATGCAAGCAGGTTCAAGACAAGCAGCAAGACTCCCTGAAGTCTCCCATTTTCCAAAGGAAAACAGCTGTGATACACAGACCTTGAATTATCCTTATCCTTAAAATGTGGGATCAACAGGATTGTTTCTGGCTCTGGACACCAGAAGAGTCAAATGACATGTGATCAGAAAAGGTTAAAAATTGCCACCTCATTTTTATTCTAGGTTTAGGAGAGATTTGCAGACCTAGGAAGAGAGAAACTAGCACTAGTCTCACAGATTCATCTCCTGCAATAAGCTAGGGGATAAAAAAAGCAGGGTGAAAAGAAAAGGAGGACTGAGAAGTCCCAGTTTATGTGCATTTTTCATTGGCACAAGCCCCTCTTGCTTAGCACAGGCCAGGCTGCTGCTATGGGGACCCTGCTAGGAGGCTCACGGCACGCATGAGGCAATGGAAAAGCAGCAGGCAGGGACTAGAAATGGCTGAACTTTATTTTTCCAAAGTGAAGATCCTTGGTGGGCTGCAGATTACTTTGGAAATCAGACCCTACACCCCAGGATCCTGCAGCTGTCCCTCTCCTCTCTAATTTTTCTCTGTCAGATTCAGAGCTATAATTAACCACAAGGTCTTAGTGATACTATGTGAAAGTCTCTGTGTGTGTGTGTGTGTGTGTGTGTTAGTGTGTGTGTGTGCACGCCTGGGCTTACTCACCCCAGTGGGCATAATCCTCTACTGAAGATTGACAGGTTCACATGGAGAGGAACTTTTTAACTAATTCACTTCTAAATGCTCCTATTGCTCTCTCTTCTCTCCAGGCTTCAAAGAGCATCGTGATACCAGAATCACATCTCCATGCAGAACCATCAGCAGTCATCCCAGCACACATCCATGAACTCCTTTGCATTAGCCATGGTAGGACACCCAGACAAGGTGCTTATTGATGTGCTTCTATCTCTGACTTAGCCAGGTTTCTCAGAGTAGGTCTCTCAGCATTTTCCTGGAATCGAACAATGTCAGGTCAGAGTGTGTTGGAGATGAAGGGTTCTGACTCGGCAGTGGTGTGCCAAGACCTTGAAGCAGGTAAGGGAAAATGTCCAAAGGCCAAAGGACACTTCTGTCACTCATGTGAGGAGCTGTGTTTGAGGCAACACACTAATCTTCCATATTCCTTATCTCAGCAATTCCATTAAAGCCACTCGGTATTCAATCTCTGAGAGGGAAAGAGAGAGCATGATTTGGAACAAAAAAAGAAAATGCATGTGACTTATTAAAAAAAAAAAAAACAAAAACAAAAACAAAAACAAAAAAAACCCCACCAGGGTATTTCAAATTAAAATGTCCACAAAAATAATAGGAAGATAATAATAATATTCAGCATTTTGTTTCAGGAAGGAAGAGGCAGCTTAAACTGTGCTTCCATGAACCCAGTTTTATTGAGGTTGATGTATGAACTAGTAGGAGAACAGGAAATTCTAGTTCATAAAAGGACTGTCTTTCTTAGGGGTTCTACAGGAAAAGAAAAACTTTGGAAGAGTCTATAAGGGGAAGATCACTTATCTTCCAGTGCATGATAACACAGATCCACAGATTCCTACAGTTCTAACCACAAGTTCCTACAAACTGTAAACTGCTAAGCATTGCAGCTCCATTTTGATTGCGGAAAAACGAGGCACAGTGGTATATCTGTGATACAGCTTGAATTTTCATTGATTTTCATAGTACAGTGCTGAACTACTGCTGCTGCTGCAGCATGGATGACTCTCAGCTGGTAAATACTGGTTCAAGAGTGACTGCTTACATAGGTTGGTTGATTTAAATCCCACCTTTGCCTACACCAGTGTAACACACAAGAAGTCCACTCAGGAACCTGCTGCTGGATCCTTCTGTCTTCCCTGCTGCCATGACAGGCATAAAACAGGTAGTAGACAGAAATAATTCAGTTCCAGAGACTCTGCTTTGTCAGGCTACAAAGCCTGTCTCCCTATAGGCTTTTGTAGATAAAGCTCCCTGAAACTGGAAAGCCAGAGAGTTGGAATAGCTTCATGTGTCTGGTAGGGCAAAAAAACACAGGATTTTTTTTTTTTTTTTGGTGAAGGTTTAAATTTAAATGAAGCATATGCATGCCTAATCCATTCTAATCTATCTGGGTTCTTATATCCCATTAATCACTGACTTGTATTAGCACCTAGCACTGTCATCCCTACCACTACAGAAAGCTGCTGAGACCACCATCTCATCACAGGCATTCTGATGACTTGTCACTGGATTCTGTGGGAGCAACAAAACAGCTAAGAAGCCAAAATCACTTCCTATTGCAATGCTTTAGAGGAATGATAGAGGCGAGAATTGATGTAAGCTAATGGTCTCGAGCATGAGTGACAGATACTACAAAAACCATGCTGTAAAGCACTTATTTCTCAGAATTTTTCACAAAATTGCCATCACCTAAAGACAGTGTTGTTTTTCTCAAAACAAGGTGTCTTTCAATAGATTGCTCCATTTTTTGTTACAAATCTTAAGAGCAAATTCTTTAAAACAGTTTTTCCAAAGACCAAATAAATAAAAAACAAGTACTGAAATAATCTAGGACACATAGAGAAAGGCTATGCATTATTTCATAGTTAACTGTTTCCCCACAAATTGACTGGAAACCAAAAGGTTTGAACTCCTTAAAAGACCAGCTTTTATTAGCTCTAGCTATAATATAGGTCATCTCAACTGTTTAACTGACTGATACAGGAAATATTAATAGGGTTAAAATTTTATAAAGTAAGCATTCAGGCCAGGGCCCACCTAGTGGAGGTAGACTGCCCCCAGTGCCAATTAACTCCTGCAGTTTCAGTTTATATTTTTCACTGCAGCTAGCTGGGAAATTTAAGCTGTTATCATAAACTACTGCCCAGAGGTGAATACACTTTAGTGGTACATGAAGATCTTGTCTTTTTTTAGCTATGTTTATTTTCCACAAGCTCTAAGATAAGCGTCTTCAGGTTTTGCAGTTGTGTATCTTAGTAGCACATACCTTTTTCAAACCCTTTCTTCTCTGTCAAGGGCTGCAACCCACACACAGACACCCAACTGTCCCAGGTCCAGTAGTGGGAACATGAGATGGTTGGATCAGTCACTGCAGGTCGGTGACAAGGAGTTTGTGATCTGAGGTATGCTTGGACAAAGAATCCATTGAACAATTTCAGACAAGAACAAAATAATTGGAAATTCCAGTCTGCCTGCAGAAAATTTAGAAATAGAAATAATTTTTTAATTCATTAGTTTGACTAGTTTCAATCACAAAAAGAGCATGAAGGCATGGATCTGTACAGAGCAGAAAGGCATGTAGCACATTAACTTAAAACATGACTGAGCAGCTGACTAAATTTGTAATCTTGACATCGACATCCCCAAAAAATCAGATTAGGAATAAACAAACACAGGAAACACTTACTCCTTGTATAAAATTGAAAGCTACTTTTCATTAAATGTAACATCATGTTTTGAGCTGAATAGTTTAAACTGTATTCTTAGTATAGTTGTTGATCAGTTTAGAACATACACTGTAGGAGGTTTCTTGGCATTTAAATCCAGCAGTTACAGCTCATTTAGCTACACTGGTATCTTGAGCTATATTCAACAGGTAAATTGCAGTTTTGAGTGGGCAGGTCACAGGTGTATCTCATATATATGGTCTTGAAGTTCCACACAGAATGTCGCTTTGGATGTGACTTTGAAAATTGCTTCTATGAAGGAGAGATGCAGCCAGCCCTTTAGAAGCAGGGAGGGGTTAAAAACTGATCCCTTGAATTTATTTCTGATATTGGTAGAGGGCTGAAACCGCCAGCCTGCTGATTGATGGGTTCACATGGGGCGACCTTCGCATTAGCAACGCGACTCTGGTTGCCTGGTAAACACAGGCAGATGGATCCAGCCCCAGTGATTTTCAGCAGTGACGGATGGCAAAGGTATTTCTGATCTGCATCACACCCTACAGATCCCATGAAAATGACTTGGCACCGGGCAGAAAGTATTAGATTCGGGTGACAAATAACTACCTGACATCAGCTGAGGTTTCTTCAGAAAGGTTAGGCTGCAAATAACAAGCTTTTACGTAACTTTGCTTTCATGAAGCAATAGAAAGATGTGGTTTATTTATTTATTTGAGGACATGTAGTGCAGCTACTGTCTGATAAAAACTATTCCTTGGGAATATATACCCAAGTATTCCAGCACTGCATAGGGTTCAGGGTGGTTTTAGAGGGATTTTGTTTGTCTGTATGTTTAAAGAATGCATGTTTTAACTTGTTGCCATAGTTGATGCTATATGTACTTTTTCAGTGTGAAGAATTAGCATTCATACAAGATATTTACTCAGAAATACTGCGATTTCATGAGTCTTTGCTTTTCCAACCCTTCAGTTCAAAAATCCTTGGCTTTTATTCCTTCTCTTTTCATGAGTCAGTTGCTTCAGCAGCAAAACCAGGATTTTAATTAGGTGTGTGGTCAATAAATACTCATCTGAGCTTCAGACCCTTGTTTTCATGAGGTAGCTTGTTTGTGTATAAAAATGACTGGGGAAGGCATGTGTTGAGAAGGCTCCAAAAGCTTTATGCCTATCTTTAGCTGATAGGTGTCCCTTCCGCAGGATAGCATCCTCAAAATGTGTAGTGTGTGAGTGCATGCACTTCTGCAGTGAGTTAAAATAACTGTTTGCACCTTCTGTGCTGCATGTTACCAATCCTGCCAGGATAATCCGGTGTGGTTGTATCTGATAGGACATCAATAACAAGCCTAGAACTTGGCAAATGTCATCTCCCCAAGATGGAGTGTCTTGTTTCTCTGCCTGTGTTGTGCTGTAAAGCTTCTCTCACTATTTAAACCTTCTCCACTAGAGACAGGAAAACTTCCAGGTGGCCCAGAGTTGTCTCCTTGTCTCTATGGTGAAGTCATTTTCTTGGTTTTCAATGCAGAGAAACACAAATAAATAGAACCAATGACCATAAAGCAAGGTTTCAGAATAGATGAGGAAAAGTAGAATCAGAATAACATTGCCAATGAGCAAAGAAAACTTTTTTTTTTTTTCCCCCCATCTGGAGGGGGGTTATCTCTCTCCCATGGCTTTTAGTCAGATTTACCCATTTTTCCAGAACTCTGCACAAAGAATAAGGTTGCCTACACTTCTGCAAGCATGCTTACAAGCTGTCCTCCTTTTATTTTAATTTATTAATGTTTCACTTTTTTTCTGTTCAGTTTTCTTGCATCATTAGTCTCCTGTGTTCTTGCCTTTTTTTCTCATCCCATGCCCCTTCTTCCTTC
>CM031857.1:26393431-26527510 GCA_018697195.1 Certhia americana
CCTTCCGCACCTTCCGCACCTTCCGCACCTTCCGCACCTTCCGCACCTTCCGCACCTTCCGCACCTTCCGCACCTTCCGCACCTTCCTTCCGCACCTTCCTTCCGCACCTTCCTTCCGCACCTTCCTTCCGCACCTTCCTTCCTTCCGCACCTTCCGCACCTTCCGCACCTTCTGCACCTTCCTGCCTGCCTGCCTGCCTGCCTGCCTGCCTACCTCCCTCCCTCCCTCCCTCCCCCCCCCCCTCCTTATTTTCACCTACACATGTTCAAGAAAAGTTTTCTTTCGAAGGACACTACATGAACATGTGAAGGTGGATTCATTCCTGTCTTCTACAGAACCTGTACCTTGTTGCCTGGAGTGTAAGCTGTTTTTGCTCAGTTGATCTTGGAGGCAGACAGTGCTGCAGGGATGCAGTAGCAGACTGCAGTTCTCACAGTATGCCCTTTTCATTGGTGTTACAGAATTTCTAAAAAAATTAGAGCTGAGACCCTGAAACTGGCTTAGTTTTCTTTCAGCAAAGCATGCTGTTCTCTTGGCACCCTGTGTCTCTGGTGTGTTTTCCCTTTTTTTCCTGTAGCACTCCTTTCACCAGAAAAACTTTACTGTAATTGATTTTCGGTCTTTTTCCTCATGTCCACACACTTGTCTCCACCAGGCAGGGATCTAGCTGAATTATGCCAGAGGTAATTCATGAAATAAATGCTGGGTAGAGCTCACTGCAGACAGCAGGCATGTTGGACTGCAGCACACCAGCATCTCGCATACTGGCTTCCCATGGAGGTACAAGATGGGAAAAGGGCTTCAGCGTGAAGCTCTACATGGATCCATGCAGGTGGGGAAGGGGTGGCTGTGCCACTTGTCCCCACACAGAGGAGCACTTGGAGCAATGGTGTTCTCTGCCAAGTGTTATGCAGATGTTCCAACACACGTGTCCTTTCCAGGAGCTCCCAAAACAGCCAGGCTGGATGGTGCCCTTTCTCCAGTTCAGTGCAGGATGTAGCTTGTTAATCATAGGCAGATGAAGTGTGAGGCATTTTTTTCCTAGTTTTATCTATATAATTGACAATATTTCCTTTAAAATGGCAAGCTGAAGACTGGGACATATTTATTAAGTCCTGTGAACTCAAACAATGAACTCTTTAATACAGACCCAGGGTATTGTGTGCTCCCAAGAATAAATCCTGATGTTTGGAAAGGGTGTATCAAACATAGATGGTGCTGTTTGAAGCTGACTTTTGAGAACGAATGGTGGCAGTTACCCAGGGCTGTGTGTCAGGGGCACTCTGATTTCACAAAGCTGTTTGTAGTCTGAAGCACTCAGCTGAGTTTTGTTTAGTGTCCTCTAGTCAGAATAGTCAGAAAAGCAGTGTGATGCCGGAGGGTAGTCACAACCAAAATGATTCCAGCTGTCAACACAGCGGAGGGACTTTTAATTTTGTGAGTCCTTAGCTAAAGGCCAGAGCGAGTGGCTGACTCAGTTATGCATGAAGCTCCCCCTGTCTGGGGCTGAAGGAGGGCATGGTAGACCTGGAACTCTGTGCTCAGCACCTCAGCAGCAGACCTGGTACAGTCAGCAAGGTTCATGCCAGCTCTGCATCGCTGAGTCGGAGCAGAGCAGGAGCAGAGCACAGTTATCTCTCAAGGCTGATTCTGGGGTGTCTTGTGCAGCCTGGTGCTTCTCTCCTGATTATAAGGCTCCACCCAGCACAGTGTCACATCACCATCACCCCCAAAAACTTAAACTCAGCTCTAATTTACTGTCCCATGCAATGCTCTTTCCCATATGAACAGATAACAGCCAGTGTGCAGCATATGTGGATTGCTTATCTCCTCTTTCCTTAGTGCAAACCATGTGTGTGTGCATGTGAGAGTGGCATGCACTGGGAGCCATCCCAGGCACTTCTGTCATTTACAGGTCTGTTCCACTGCAAAGGGACTGCATCACTTCCAGATGAGAGATGGCACAGAATCAAGTCCATTATATAAATTAATGGTTTGTATGGTGTTGCATTTATGGAGTTGATTCTTACGGGTTTCTTCCAACTCAAGATATTCTATGATTCTCTGCAGGGCTTAAAATATGGCAGATACCACATATTTAGCAAGCAGTAGTGTAAAAACTACAACAGCAAAAAATCAGGATGTGGAAAAGGCACTATTAGTTAGATCAGGGTGGACCACAATGATCTGGTGCCACAAGCCATAATGAACCAACAATTGCATGTTACCATCAAAATCCCCCAGTGAAACACTGAAGGGAAACTCAGATGTACTAGCGCCTAGAGACGCTCCACAGAACTGTTGGAAGACATGAGTTTTTAGTCAATTTTAAGGCTTCTGCTTTTTCATTCTGCTCAAATGCAAGTGAAATAATTGGAGTCATGGAGCATGGAAAAATCCCTGCCTGTCAAATTCAATATGGATATATTTTCCTTGCTTTTCCTTCTAGGAAACCTTCTAGGCATATTCACAGCAGAAATATGTTATAACTGCTATGTGTTGTTGTTACATATATCACTTTATCCTGTATGAAATGAAAGAATTTTGGTAAATTTAACTAATTCACAGAAATCACTTTTGCTCTTTGCAGTGAAAATAAGTTATTTATCTTCATATTTACACCTAAATAGTTTCTAGGCTATGAGCTTCCAGTAACCTCAAGCTGCAGTCCTGCTGGGTCAAGTACTGTTTAGCTACTTGGGGTATTTTAAATACTAGCTGTAGGTTTATTCTGCCTTGCTTTGGCAAAGCATTTGACTGTTCTTTAGGAAGAACAATTCAAAACATGTTTCTGAGCGAGGCCTGCCTTTTTTTTTTCTTTTCCCTTATTCTATTCATTGTTGCTATATGGAACTTTTATGAAGCTTTTAGCTAGTGAGTGAATTAGGCTGCGAGTGGGAATTGGGCTTTCCTGTACTGAAAACGGTCTTGTGTGGTAAGTTTGACATTGCACTCCAGACTTCCTTGCACTTACAGTTTCAGATTCCTTCAGGTTTCAAGGACTAAATGACAACCACAAAACACTGAGAACTGTCTCTTTGTGTGAAGGAAGATGTTTGCTGGTTTTGGCAGATGGCTTTGGATGGTATAAATTTTGAATGTGAGCAAGTATGATGCCTCTTTAGTCACAGCGGGTGGGATGCAGATGACCAGATGTGGACATCTTCCTCTGAGCTGGATGTCTGGATGTGCAGCCTCCCTTTACACAGTGCTAGTTACCTCATGGTTGTGTAAATGTCTAAAACAATGAAACGGATCAGATTCTAAAAATATTTATTTCCCTTTGTGACTTTCAAGAGGACTCAGAGCAACCCACTGAGTCATAAAATGCTTCCTTGCAGACACCTGAAATTAGACATGTTGAATAATACTCCAACAGTTTGATCCAACTGCCTTTGAGGTTAGCCTCAGGGAACATCACTGGGTGTTTTATTGGTCTTTAAAGGGATTTGAGGTGGAAGGCAGGGCAAAGGCTGTCAGTCAGGGTAAAGGAATATTACTGAGTTTCACTGATGCCATGAAACATTGCTGCAGCAGGTTAGCAGTGCCATGCACCTCTGTGACAGATGACACAGTGAAATGATCTCCCCTAAGCAGGCAGATGGAGGCTAAGACCTAAGTCATGACCATGCTGGGAATAACATAGGTGCTGCTGGAGATGGAGCAAAAACACAAACTCTTTTTATCACCCTGTCAGATTTATCCAGTGAGCTTCTTTAAAACCACAGTCTCCTTTCAACAACTCGACTTTCCAGCTGGGAGTTACAAATGCCTGAGCTTTCGTGTCTCTCAGGGACTCTCTTGTGCTGTATTTGGCCTTTTCTTCACTCTCTCCCCCAAAAGCCATAGCAATGACAGTAGTGGCTATGCATATGACATGTTTAAATTCCATTTGCAACCACTTCATGGTATGGTTAGCACTCATCATGGCCTGTGCTTGCCACAAGAGAGTGGGTGCTTACAAGTCCAAGTGGCAGCTGGACACCCATCTGCTATGCATGATGGCAGTGTCTCCAAACACAATTAATAGTTGTCTGATAGCAGAAGTCTGCAGCAGTTTGTTTCTGTTTTCCATAAGTGAATCTCTCCACTGTCCTTCTGTAGGGTCCAATTAAGCAGATGGATTCATCTCTTCTAGGCTGTCCTCTTCCCACCACCACATTGCAGGAAACCCCTAAAGGCAGTGTGACTGGCAATGGTCTTCTAAGGGAACAGCCATGCAAACAGAAATACCGCCTAAGCCACTGCTATCAAATTACCTGCTGCATCCCTCCATTCTTCTTCACAAGACAACCTGGCCCTTCTGTTTGGCGGGCTCATTAGCAGGAGGAGAAATGGAGCGTCTGAGGTATGACATTCTTGTATCTCTTCAAAAGTTTTTATGGCTGTGATGATGAACGCTGCTATTCCCCCCTGTTCATCCCACCACTGTGCCCGAACTGGAAGTGAAAATTAAGAAGGAGGACGTAGCAGCTGCAGCAGCAGGTCAATTTCACAAACAGAGATAGCCATGAAACTTGGGAGAGGCTGAGAGTCTCTAGGAGGCAGCATTTGCACAGTACTATAGGGAGAGAAAGTGGAGAGGTGCATATATTTTCTTATGCTTGTTTCAATATGCCCTGATCTCTGATGACTTTCTTTTCCCTTCAGTGTGTAGAGCATGAAATTAAATGCCCACTGTTGAAATTCTCCAGGAGGAATGACTTAACAGGCTGTAAAATATTACTCTGATAAAAATTTCTAATAAAGCTGAATATTTTTAACAGCTAAAGTCAAATTTGTGTCTAGAACCATCCCCATCTTAGAAATAGGCTTAAATAAATGATTTCCATCACACAAAAAATCTGTCTTGTTCATTGGAATTGTTGGGCTCTTCAGTACCCTTCCTTGGACAGTGAGTGCCTGACAAAGAATGGCAGCTCCTAAAATACAACATGGTCTGCTGGCCTAGGGGGGACCCTAAAATACAAATAGGGGACAGATGTATGTGGCTTAGAGCAGTGCTTCCTGTGACAGTACAGGACACTGACATCTATATTTCACTTTTTTTCAAAACTTCTTGTGGGCTCCCTTTCCCTGGGTATGGCTGGGTTTTCCTTCAATTACCTTTCAAGCTGTAGTGGAAACACGGGAGCTGTTATGATGGAAAGTGTTTGGAGCTACAGAAGCTCCAGGAACAGGACCCCCAATAGAAATGTGTCATGTAAGACAGCTTTTCATTGGATTTACTGGAGTGGTTTTGCTGTAGAGTTAGGATCCCAGCCCAGATCTGTGTGGATCTGTACAGGGTGGACATGAGATGGAGTCTCCTGAAGGTAACAACAAATCTCTTTCTTGTCTCATCCATATAGCAGGGACACTGTCTGGCAGCACCTGGGATATTTGCTCAACTCTTCCTACATCTGACAATCATCTAGACCACACCAACACCAGCGGCTCCAAAGCCTTATCCTGGGTAGGAAAAGGACAGATCCTCAAGTTTCTTGGATGTCTTTCCATGGTGTTATAACACTGCATCCCCTTGTGCAGAGAGACAGAGCTAAAGCATCACTGAGGGAAGCCTGGACACATCCTCAGTGTCTGTCAGGGCTGCAAACAATGCTGGAGAAGCCTTATGTCAGAAGCGATCACAAGCCTTGACTTGATGCATCTAAAGCTCTCTGAATCCTTCACACCTCCTCAAAGCCTTTTCTCTTTCTCAACTGACATTTTTATAAAGTTCCCTGCTATTTAATTTCAGATAACCACATTGAAGTTTAAATCAGTCATCACCAATCTGTTGTGGGCCTCCAGATCAATTACTTCCCTCCCAGCTTAGACCATTCTTGAAAATTATTGCCACCTCCTATAAATATGGCTGTGAGGTCGCAAAGTGTCAGTCCTCTTTAGAAAGACGATTTATTTAAACAAGCAGAGAAAGAAGATTTGGGCTATTTTTAGGTGTCTTTCTTTGATGTTATACAAAGATTTTGTCACCGTGTTTCTCTGTTCAGCTGTGCTGTCTCTGACTTTTCACCCAGTGGAAGAGGCATCCACAACAGTGGTCCCATGTGCCTCTCAGCAAGTGTCTTTCACTGTTCAGTTTTGTTATTACTGATTTATTCATTTGTTAGAAACGAGGGACATCCCACAAGATTCAGGTTGCCTGAGATAACTGCAGTACTCAAATGACACTGACAACAAAGAGTTTACAGTAGGTTCCCCAAACACTTCAGCTGAAACATCATTGAAAAGCCCAGCGACCAGATGAGACTGGCACAAACTGAAAGCTGCAATATGTTGTCTGGAATAGGGAAGACTACTTGAATAGAATGACTTCTTATCAGGAAACTGCTATTTTTTTTTTGCAGGACTAGAATTACTTTTAATGAAATATTTTTTATCTGAAAGAAATATTCTTTATCTGAAAATATTCTTTATCTGAATGAAATATTCTTTATCTAGAATGAGGCTGGACTGACCCAGAATAGCCAAGAGCTTGGCAACTAAGGTATTGATGTTTACAGGAGAAGAGTTGGGCTCGTGTGTCTGAGATAGAATTTTGATCTAGTTTTGAGCCACTCACATGCTGGGGTGATTGACTCTAGCATGTTGTCACCTGCAATTTCGTCTACAATCTCTGTCTTTTTGTGAGCAGTTTTAATAGGTTTAAGGCATAACTTAGTGCAAATCCTAAAAAATTTGTTAAAAGTAAAAAATATGGAAAAGGTGGAAAAACCATCTGTGTCCCGAATGCTTCTATTATTGCCATTTTCCAGGATAGAGGTGAAGTACAAAAAGGTTCAATGACTTTCTCTATATTATTCAAGGGGTCAGCAGCAAAATGATCTGGGATACCTTATTGTTGGCGTTCTTTTCCAGATGTCAGAACTATTTGCTTCTTTATTTTAGTTTAGATCCCAGAAATTACAACCTTGAGTTTTTTCCTTCCTAGAAGTCAGTAAGCATTTTATATGGACTGAGCAAAGCTAAGTCACAGGAAACTGTGGGTCAACTTATTCTCTGTCAAGTCTCTCACCTCCCCATGGAGTCAAGGCACCGTACTTTGGCACAAGATGTTTTGGACAAGAATTTCCTGCAGGCTCCTTTCAGAACTCTAAAAATAGACTAAAAAGACTTCTCATAATATGTGGCAGGAGTAATTAAGTTTTTTCTATTCCACCCAGAGGGTTATCTACATAGTTTACAAAGTGTCATCTTTTAGCAACTGCTCAAGAGTTGGCTGTTTCCCATCTAATCCCCTCTGACACATTTACATGCTCTTCTTATAAAAATACACAGATAAGAAAACCCTCCCTGTTGTGTCTTGAATATTTTCAGCCAAAGAAAAAAAATCTCTTGCCAAGTTGTTCAGTAGCTGGGAATGACTTGTCACGTCCACAGACCAGAAATTCTTTTTATTTTTATATGACTAACCATGCTATGATTAATGGCTCAGATAAATAGGCTCAAAATAAGCCTGGCACAAATATAAGAAGGAGAAGGGTAAATGGGATAAGGACTGGATGGGTCTGTTGCAGGACACCGGTGGCATGAATGGCATAGCAGGCACAGAGGAAGGAAAAAATGTTTCATGCTATTTATAACTCAAAATTACAGCTACAGATGGTGAGGCTGTCATGTAGCAAGGGCTCAGGACATGGAGAAAAGACAACCTGCGTTGCAGAGACTTGCCTCTCCCTGAAAGCTGCTGTGTCTCTGAAAGGAACACTGGGCCTCATTGCCCCAGTACATTAAACTTTGACGGAAGCTTTATCTGTATCTCCTGGAGTGTCTTTGCACAGTGTTTTACTGTACAACACATTCTGCTGTCCCTCTTCCACAGGCAATATTTTCTGGCTTCTTTTGTGAGCCAGCTGTTATTCTGTTTACATTCAGGTCATATTGTACAGTGATAATTTTGAGTGGAAATGCCATACACACAGTCTTAGCAAATGGGGACAAGGGTGTCCCTTCAGTGGATTCTGAGAAGTACAAACTTACAGCTGGTGAAATTTGTAGGGGAGACAAAGTTGGAGGTGTGGTAAAGAATATGGTTGAGGGGACACTCATTCAGACTGATGATTCAGGCTTCACCCCCTGAAAAGAATCCTTTGAGCAAAACTTAGCTTGAGTAAGTACAAATGCCAGGACATGCATCTAGTGGGAACAGAAAGCTGTCTCCAGTGTGAAGAGGCGGGCACACATCCTGGAAAGCAGAGACTCTGGAAAGGTCACGAGGATGGATAACTCCAGGCAGATGGCTGAGGCAGGGAAGCAAGTCAGACATTACAGCTCAAAGAGGAAAATGAGGAATGGAAAATGAGCGGTCCAGTTTTTTATCAAGAAGCAGGTCACAGTCACAAGCTGTTACAACACAGTCATATGGCCTGGCAGACAGGTGGGATCAGAGAGTAGAGGGAAGCACTGGACATGGCTTTCCTTGTGTGAGTTTGCATAGCCTTGAAGCACCTTTGCTGCTGCAATCCCCGTGGCTCAGCTGCATCCCAGAAATATCCCCTCCTACAGGATTCCTGGTTGCTGCTGGGAGCAGGATGCAGCTGGCAGAGCTGACGTGGCTGTGGGCTCTCCAGAGTCATGGACCAGGTTAGCACTGTGTTTCTTACACAAACCCCATTGCAGCTGTGACTGACAAACTGTGTCACTGTAAGAATACTTACCAGCAATTTCTGAAGTTGCTTTGCCATTATTTTGTGTCTGAAACAGTCTAGAATGACTCATGTTTCTGAAATAAGAATAACAAGAGTGTAATTTCATACTTTTTGCCATGGTGAAACCTCATTAAAAACGATGAGGTGTTTGGATTTGATGTTGTTTGCACCTTTCCACCTCTGATGGCACAGGTTCCTGGGGATAGGACTCTTCTCTGGGGACTAAACAGAACTTTGGTTTCTGGGAAACAAAAATCCTTTTGACAAAAAGTGTGAAATATTTTTTCTGAGGGCCCAAAATAAGTGAAATCTTTCTCTGTGAGCAGTGGTAATACAGAAGGTGTACATAGGCCTCTGACAGCAATATATAAACATTAGACTTCTGCCACAATGCAATAGTGGAGTTCTGTCTCAGGAAAGCGGATTCCCTCCTTTAAAATGGGAAGCCAGAAAACTGTGTGGAGGTAATGACATGTTTCCCAGTTGCTAGAGTATTACAAGATTGTCACAAAGCAGTAGAAAGCCTGCCAGTTCTGTAAATTCATCAAGGCTGAGATGAAATGTGTCACCTTTTCCTCTCAACTCTCTCTCCCCCAAGAAACTGAAAAAAAAAAAGCCTCTAGTGAGCTGAACTGAGCAACTTACAGAGTTATCCATATAGGCATTAGAAAAAAATGCTCTATGACTTTCTCTGTTCAACTTGTATTGGATATTATACTGTAATTGAAATATCACCAACTGGATATTAAGCATATTAAGCTATATTTAACCATCCTGCTTTATATATCTTTACTTGTGCTAATATATTTGTCTATATATTTTTATAAACATGGATAAAATGTTTATTAAAGGAGTATGTATTATAGGGGGTCAGATATTTCCCATGAATATTATTTTCTGAATGGAAATTTAGTCTTCAAGAGCCCTGAATTTCCCTATGGCACTTTTGCTGGAGATTTTTACTCCCCATTGGGAAAAATAAAATGCTTTGTTTTGAATTAGCTCAACCTAAATTGAAATACTTTGGTTTGTCAAGCTGAATTAAAACATTTCATGAAGGGGCAGTTCAGCTTTAATTTATGTCCACAAGAGTTACTATGTGCCTTGTGAACATTTTAATTTATAGCCATCATACTCCCATAATGCATCATAATCATCTCTCTCATTAAATTTTTGCAATGTACTCTGAGAGTCAGAGGGCCACAAAACATCACAGGACACTGGCTGGGAACTTCATCGACCGAGCAATGTGATGTATCACCCTCGTGAGGCACCACAGCAGTTCCAGGGGACCCACAGTTATATCAAACCAGGCTGAAGCTAAACTTTTTATGAGAAAGGACACATTTGCTTTCAGTAAAAACATTACTGTTTCAACATTTCTTCCAGATGTGCATCCAAAATAAATGTTGATATCAGAACTTTCTGCAGAACAAAACATATAAATTTTGACAACTTCTCTGTCTAATAAATAAGTTCTGCCTTCAAGGCTTTAAGCACTTTTCCCTCTCTGTTACACAGGAGCATGCACTGTAGTTTTTGATGTAGCAAAGCATCAGTGACCTGACATCTAGGTAGAATTATTTGACTTGGGCTAGGAGCATGAGGGGAATCTGTTGAATTTAAAATAAAAAAAGAAGCTTGAAACTTGCATATCTCCCCATGGGCATGAGAAATGGTAATTAGAGGAACCAAGGCACAGAAACAGATAAATTATAAAGGATGTTTCTAACACTAAGAAATAATTATAAAGCATGAAAGTTGAGACTTTAATTTCAAAATATTGGGAAATTCAGAGTCACAATTGCCTTGGTGAGTCTATGCCTGCTCGTTACATTCTGATAAGGTCTTTAATTGCATCAACACACAACACAGGACATCAAGCTTGGAAAATATTTACATTACACTCTGGATTTAATATATTCAGGCATAGAAATGTGACATCTCTTACAGTTATGCTGAAAGAAGGCAGAGATTGTTGTGGGGTGTGTGCTCAGGTGATGATGGATCATACAGTTTGTTATGAGTTGAGTGTCAGGAGTGTGTGGCGTAAAGCCTGGACACAGCACAAAGGATTTTGACTCTAGTTGACTTCGCGTGAAATTGCAGGAATACAGTATGCAATTACATAGGTTGGCCTTCAGACAGGACACCATGGCTAAGACCTTTTCGTCTATTAGAGACGATAACACAGATTTAAGGTAAGAGTTTCAGGATGGCTTCTGCCAAGGCTGGCACTCCAAGAGAGAAAAGATAAGAGCAGTCATCGCTGCCAGTATCACTTAGGATATAAGAGGTATGGGCAGTGTTTGCAGAGGCCGTATTGAATCACAGTGAAAAACCAGAACAGTGATTTTATCTGGGTTTAGGATTAAGGGACTTTCCACTTGCATGGCTTTTGTTTTCCATTAGGCTGTCAAGGGACAAGATGGTTGTGTCACTAAAATATGGAGATCCAGGCTTCAGACGATACCAGGTGTAGGATTATGCACAACACCTGACTGCCCTTTCCAGAGCAAAGTGTTGGCATCCCAGTCTGAGAATACCTTGGTCCGGTGTCTGGGTCTCTCTGCCCTTGAGGGAACTATCCTAGTTGGATAAGTTAGCTACATGTAACTGAGAATTGTGTCATATCTAATGCCCCTTTAAGGTCTCCCTGGAGACTGCTGTGAGGCAGCAGGCCTATGTTTAGAAGACCTCATAGGGGACTTGTTTTGCCAGCAGAAGTGATGAGATTTGCTGTATCAAAATGAGTGTGAGCTCTGGGTGCTGCCTTCCTCTGGCCAGAGACAGAGTCCTAAAAACTTGCTGCTGTGACCTTCACATAAAATACCACCCAGCTTCCCCTTCTCTTTGGCTCATCAAAGTCATGAGAACATGAGATTCAAATCAGTTGAAGTCAATTTGGTGGCATTCACACTTTCTCTGGTGATGTATCCAGAGCACCCAGATGTGCATGCCACGCAGAACCTCTCACCCAATCCTTTGTCTTCCATCTCGAAGCCTTTGCTAGTCTGCATCTATGTTTACTTAAAAAACTATTCTGGTATTGGCATTGATGCCCAAAGCATGTCAATGAAGAATATTGGATCACTACCCTGTGCATATCCCCAAAACACTGTCACTGAAGAAGAGGATCATGTAGCATGCTAGCACAGAGACCTAGTAAGTCAGGTGTGTATTCCTAGACTAAGGGGACACCAATTATTTCCATTCTGTAACACATAATTCCAAAAGAAATAGGGAGGATCACCAGTTCTGGAATCAAAAACGAGTATAGGGAAAACTGCCTTCTCCTTCTCAGCTTGCTACCAGCCTGTAGCGGTCACAGAACGAAATAGTTCTGGATTTTGCATTTTAACAGTCATGTTGTGTTTTATAGACTTGGATATGTCAAAGGAAGAACATCTTCTAGATTGATCTTTTTTTATGAGCCACAGCTTGTTCGTGAACTTGCACCAACTGGCTCCATGTGTTGCTCTCTTTGGCATCTCCCCGGAGGAGAAGGAGGAGGAGGAATCCCCCTCCAGTCCTTTCCCAGCAGATGACCTCCATTCTTGAGCAGGACAGGGATTAGCTGAGCCAGCAGAGCATGTCCATAACACAGCTGGGGAGCACGGGAAATGCTGCATGGCCTGAGCAGAGTCCTGTTACACAGTGCTGACCACTGTGGGAAGAGAGGAAGAGACCTGGAGAGCACAAGAGGGGCTGGAGCACACGAGGTAGTGCTGTGCCTGGTGATCAGCACTTTCCTGATTAAAATAGGTGGTTTAAGTTAGAGGAAGGTAATTATCTTTATTTTTAGATTTATTGGTGTGCAAAATTGGTACCCCGGGCTTATGAAGAGTGTCTTAGTACTGGAAAAAAGAAAGGAAAAGGTGAAGAAAAGTGAGAAAATTGAGTTGGTCATGATGATAATACAGGCATAATATATTGATGTCATATAGAGTTTATGTAGATGCACACACTCATGCAGTAGCACATACAGAAGATACACATACACATCCGAAATTTTATGCAAAATAAGAAAGATTTCAGTTAGCCAAGATGTTCTGATGGATCTGAGATACCCAGTGCAGATTGACTCAGTATTTGTGCTTGCCAATGCCAAAAGCCCACATGTTGTCACCTGACTGTAAGCAAAACATAAATAAAAACAAAGCACAGAAATTAAAATAAAATTA
This sequence comes from Certhia americana, assembly GCA_018697195.1. NCBI lineage: Eukaryota > Metazoa > Chordata > Aves > Passeriformes > Certhiidae > Certhia > Certhia americana. The sequence goes on from CM031857.1 coordinate 26,406,268, forward strand.
CGTTTGGTTAGCAAAAGATGAGACATTGGCCACATCCTGATGTGCTGCTAAAGTTGTGTCTCTCAGGATGTGGAATTTTCATGGAGAATATTTGGGCTTGTAGCTGTGATTTGTGCACAAAACTGACCATCATGAGAAGAATCTTGGTCAAAGTGGTCATAACAATCATACCAGGCACCATCATGTGAAGACATCCAAAAACTAAAAACAATGTCTGCCTCTGAAAGGAAGCCAAGAGCCTGTGTAGTTCCTAGAGAACAAAACTTGGAAAGTAGCCCCAAAAAAAGATCTATTGCATTGGTGTAGTGTACTGGTATATGGGACACAATCCGATGGTGGCTTAGTCAAACAGTAACTATGAAAGTTTAAATACCTTAAAATTAAATTATCTGACTACGTTGCAGTCAAGGTTTTTTTGAAGCCAATCAGGCAGCTTTCTGAATACTGGATTTAATTTCTCAAGTTTTGAAGAATTGGAAGGATTCCAATGAAATATTAAGAAGCTAGTCTGCTGACATTTTAAAGAGATAAATGGCTTAACAGGGGAAGTTATAGGTCAGTTAGGGTGATACTGATGCTGGGAAAAAATAGCAGTGGGACACAATCAAAAAAAAATTAAAGTACAGGAATTCAATGAGAGTTAGTCGGTGAGGTTGCATGGAAAAGGGATTCCACTAAAATAAATTCACTTTGTTCATTGAAAAGATTGTGTTCCGGCTGATAAAGCTAATTTTGTTAAGGTAGGGTTCAATTCCTTCCAAATGTGAGTTTGAAGTATTTTGAATTCTGATAAAAAACTATTAACCTGCCAAAACAATATTCCACATATTAAAGAAATCAGAAATGAGTCAAGTGACTGAAAACTGATTTACTAGTGAGGAATCTTCAGTAAAGGGGTGTTTCTAATGTGGCCCCACAGAGGTCTGGGTTTGGTCTATGTTGAATGTTGGTTTTGGTCACTGTTGAGTGTTTTCACTGATAGTCTCAAAGTAAGTATAAAAATAATTTCTAATTAAGGTAGCTAATTACACAAGATTCGTGGCACAGTAAACAAGGATGAAAGCTTCTGATGGATGCAAAGAAAACTGGGTAATATGTTAGGCTGAAAACAGTTGAACATACATGAGTATATCCAAATATGTATACATCAACAAAAGAAAAGTGTATATGATGACAGAGTTTGGGGTAGTGTTGCTGTGAATCCCAAGAAGAGTATCCATGGTGGGGGCTGGGAAGTGCTCTCAAGCAGCTGTAGTGGGACTATTTCAGGGAGTATTTTGGAATTACACCTCTGGGGAAACTGCTAAGCTGGGAAAGTTCCTGTGTTGTACAAGGTCACACAGAAATCTCATGTCCCCGAAATCAGATGTTCAATTTGCCTACTGAGAGCTTCCTAGCAGGCAGGCAAAGGCTCTGCTCAGGTTTGTTGGAGAGGAAGCTGTACGAATTCCTTCCTTGAGAGAGCATATGCAGTGTGATAACATTGCTGGACAACTTCTACCTTCTTCAGGAGAAAAGTGGCCTTTGAATGTAGCTCATGTTTTTAGGGGGAAAGCCTGGAAATTCTGAAGGAAGGAAAGGCCAGCATGAGTTGAGAAGGGATAATTTGTGCCTCATTGAGCATCAGAATGGAAAATGGAAAATATCTTTGTTGGACCTATACTATATACATACATATATATATATATATATGTGTGTGTGTGTGCGTGTGTGTGTGTGTATAATGATGTTCTCTGGAAAGCTGTGGAGTAGGGAGATGAAAATTCACTGTGTCAGCCGTAAGCCACTCTGCTCATCCTGGTGATAGCCACTAAAAGGCCAAAAAGAAACAGACAGGTATGGGGAAAGACATCTAAGCAATTGTTTCCTCATGTGTGAAGCTGTCTCCTCATCTAGAGCAAAGTTGTTGAAGGCCTTTGGACCTGGCATTAGATTTGTGTCCCAGTAGACACCAGATTCATGAAACAGAAAGGTTCTGTACTGGCAAAAACAAGGTGATTCCATTTCTGATGGAGCCTATGTTGTTACAAGCTCTTAGGAAGAAAAATATTATCTTTGGCTGATAGCCGTACATGAAGGGCCACATTTTGAAAGTGGCCTTGACCTGCCCTTGAAACTTGCACCTGCTGTTCTGCAAGATCAGAGTTGCTGGGCAGAGATTTACTCTCTTCCATTTCTATAATTTAATTTTGTAGGCAGTGATACAGCCAGGCCTTTAATGCAAGCCAGTAAAAAGTTCAGAAACACACAGACTGTGCTGATTGTCTGCACACAAACTCACTATGTTTAAATTTTATGGCACTTTGGCTTTTGATTTCAAAATAATTTATACTCCATACTTGCACATGGCTCATGTGAGCTTGTGAAAATCCACAAGCTATTTTTGAAATGTCTTCCAATGTGTGCATTTCATTCTGCCAAATGAACCATATGAGAATTTTCTGGTAAATCCCAATCTAGTGGGATGCTTTGATTTGCATACTGCTAGACTGCTCTGTGACCACATGGGTGGAACTATCCAGGTAAAAAACAACTCTGGTTAACTTCTGTCGAAGGGTTTGCATCAGATGACAAAAATGGTTGAAAGTAAGACAGACTTCCAGACAAGTGAAGAAACCAAATCTGCTCAGTTTAGAAAGGAGAGACAGAGTAGGTAAAATGATAACAAGAGCAAATTTGAATATAATCTTCAGATTTGAAGATTAGCCTAAGGAGTTTTTTTTGTCATGTAGTTCTTAATGATTTTGTAGTGGTCACAAAAAACATCTGAGACTCTGAATAGTTAAGTGATATTCAAAACTGGGCATGCTGAAGAACAATGCTCCCAGGCACATGGGGGGATTCTTGGGAATGGTTTGATGCAGAGCCTGTAGATTATCCTTTTGGGTCCCCTCCAAATGAGCATATTCTGTAATTCTGTGAAGTTATGGTGGAAAATAAAGGTTTTAAAAGCAATAGTATGAACTCTTACTGGTAGAAAGTAGGAAAGAGCTTTTCCCATTATTGCATTTCACCAGCTTGTCTACAGAAAGGACACCAGGGCACGTGTCATTCCCATTTGGTCAGGCATGAAAATTGTCATGTGCCTCCAGAATCAACGAGAAAATCAAGGATTTTAACATTCAATAGCCAAGCACCATTTTATGGGTCCTCGAGATGCTTCTGTCTGAAATACCCACTTGCAAACAAGCAGAATAACTGCTGCTTCTGCTTTAGTTGTATTGTCATGTGGTAGTCTTATCCAGAACTTTCAAAAAACAAATATGATCAAAATAACAATATTTTTGTCTTTCCATATTAGACCCTACAACCTCCTTCCCTTTTAGAGCATTTTTGTGGAATAGCTGCAGATGTTAAAATAGTTGCTGAAATTCTTCAGGCCTTCCCTTAGGATGGAGTTCTTGTTTTTCCAAAACAGACACATTGCACACAACACCTTGTCAAATAGTCAGCTATGCCTTTGATTTTATAGCAAATAACAAAGCTTTTACTGGAAAGCAATCTCATCAGATTAACAGTAGCTACAAACATATGTAACTATCCAAATACTTCAGAATTGTCTATTCAAGTAGATTTCTAGTTGCTGAAAGAGCAATACATAGAAATTCTGAGACCTCTAAACTTCTGGTATGATTTAAACCCATCGCATGATACACACCAGTGAAATGTCTGCTTAATGTTGTGGCTTTATCAAGTCTGTTGACCATTCACATTCTCTGGAAGCCTGGGATGATAACAAAACCTATGTGGGCATCTTTTCTGAGTAGCCTGCCAGATTAAAATGTTGCCAGTACTGCTACACACATGTGCTATATGGAAGCTCAGAAAAGAGCTTTGAGCAAACTGTCAGAGATATCACATCAAGCTTACAATGATAGGTCTCTCTAAAGCAAAAGATCTGATAAGTTATGGCACTCCAGCTGTAGACTCACAGGCCCTGCAGAGTGACAGGTTTGAAAAGGGAGGAACCAACCTCAACAGGAGACAGCTAACAGAGTAGTGTAACAAGAAAAACAAAACCAGCCCAATCGTTCATGAGGTGACAGATCAGACTGTTGCACAATAGGCTGTGGCCAGCAAAGTTATTGTCACAGAGTTGAGCGTCTTCATACTTGAAAAGTCAAAATAAATTATGATAAACTTACCTTTATTATTATAAACAAATGACTAATGTACATGCAAACATGTAGCAGTGATATGTAGCACAATGTATTTTATGTAGCATAGTGTATAACTAGATTTACACTACTTTGTGATATAAAATGGGATTTAGAAAATTTCTTATATGCAATGCTATTTGATATCAAAAAGAGGAAGAAAATATGGCAAAGAGTCTTTTACTGTGAGATGGAGTAAATCAGCCACTTGAAAATGCTCAGAACTTAAAGCAGCAGGCTGTGGAACAAAAACTAGTGTAAAACTAGGAAGAAAATGTCTCATTGCAAGGTAGAAAGGAAACAATTTATTGTAAGTAACAGCCAAATGTGGAAACAATTTTGAAAGAGTTTCAGAAGAAGAGTAAAAGATATTTATGACAAACATTTATTTGGAGTGCCTGTTGCTTGTCTCAAATCTGTTTAGATATCACAGATTGGAGGTGACATTCTGTGGATGTTGAAAACTGGAGTAGAAAATAAATTAGTAGAATTAGTACCTTCTGATGACTAAGAAAATAGCCGTGTAGAATATGTCCAGAATGAACTGAAAGGCAGGCACATGCATCTTTGTCTGGGAAGACCTGTACTCTCTGGCTGCACAGTTTGTCACACCACACACCATGAGGGACAGAGGAGATCCTCATGTTTAATTTTACTCCTGTAAACTTTTGCTTACGATTGTGTGTGTTGCCCCTTGGGTTTGTGTGCATACCAGTCTCTCTAGATGTCTTGCGGACCTAGATAGCTTTTGCTGTTGTTGTTGGTGTTGTTCCTAGTATGGCATCTTGGTGGCACTTGTAGTGTTTTTCCACTTGTACCTGTAGGCTTAGTGAAACACATGACTTCTGGAAGAGAGGGGAAGAGTGGTATTCCTTGATAATTAACCTAGAGCAGGAAAGAGATTTCTCCCAAGAAGGGAGAAGGGGTTACAGAGCACAGCTACAGCAAACCCTGATTTGTTCTCACAGACATCTCTGTTTAAGTGGAGGCTTGGGATGAAACTTTCAAGTTGTCAGGATTCTGTGATTAGAGGTCATGGTCACATCTTTATCAAACGACACCGATTTACAACTTTCCAGGTTCCATCTCATGGACACACTCTGATTATGACCTGATTGCATGTCTAGATGGCAGTTGATATTCACCAACCCCTATCCAAGTCTGATTTCTTTAGAACAAGGGAGATTTCATGTGTCTCAGGAGTTTTCCTAGTCTGCATAATGCAGAGGTTTTAGGGATACAGGAGCCTTTTGCAGGGAGAAGCAGCCAGAAGTGCTCAGCACCTCAAAAGCTGTTCAGAAAGGCCTCCTAAACACTGTTAACTTAAACACCGACTCAAGTAAGGGTCAGTAACATTTGCTGAGGCTGAATTTGTCATTAGCACACTCACCAGGTCTGCTGGCACTTCTGCCTCCAAAGGCCCCAAGAAGAAACCTCCATTGCTTCACCAGCAGGGAATTGCTGCATCTGAGTGCTGATGAAGATTAGGAAGCCAAGTGGGAACAGGTAAAACTCTGTCTTTGGCTCCAAAGGACCCTCTCAAGCATCTGAATCTTATATCTAGTCCATTTTCTTCTGCCTTTGAGCCCCCACCCTGACTACCTCTCATCCTCTGGCTGCTGAGCTCCACTGCTCCCATGCAAAGCTGCAGCCCATTTAAATCAATTCTGACACCTAACACCTCTCTGTTTTCTCAGCCTGCCTGCCCCAAATATTTCCCTCCAGCCTTGACAGAACGGGTATTCACAGGGCAGCTCCAGAATAACAAGTTTCCATTTTTGAGACGGTTGTATGGGGAGCTTTGTGGTGTGGCACCTGGCCAATGGGTGATCATTTAGCTGGGGTAGCTCACTACTGGGTAGTTAATTTGACATGCTGAACAGAGTGGTTAGGCTCTCTCTGAAGCCCAGTCAGACACTTCTGGGTTCCCAGTATTAAATTATGCCTGATGTGCAATGCCAAAATATCGGCACTTGTGTGCAAACCTTGACTTCAGGGATGTTCATCATCCCAGCAGTGGCTCATTTGCTCCAACACAATCCATTTTCTCCAGCAGTCACTGGGACCATTACCGCTTTACAGAGAGATGTGAGTTGCATTAGGCTGTCCAGAACTTCTGCATCACTAAGCCGGGAAAAATAAAAAGGTGAAGACATAGTGGCGACAAATAGCTGTGATGAACCCATAAATACAAGGCTGGGAAGAGCAGGTCCTTTCTCAGTGGTAACAGCCCAGGACTCTGGATTGACCCCTTTCCCAGGAAATATATCAAGTGTAGAAGTGAGAGGCATGGTTGCAGAGATGGATTCCCATTTTACACATGCTCTTTCTCCATCTCATTTGGGGCTTGGACTGAATAGTCGTTATCACCACATGGTAGCTATCAGGGACTGGCTGACACATTATAAAAACCTAATGTAGCCAATGCACATTGGAGTCTTTGCCAGCACCTGAATTGTTTGCCAGAACACTTTTGACATAGACTGTTCTTGTGGTATTTGTATCACTGGCAAGAACCAGAAACGGAGGAAATCTGGAAAACATTTCTCAGGCAAAGAGAAAAAAATCTATGAAGTGCTGTGAAGTCTAAGATGGTAGTGAAACTCTGGTTCCTTATTCAAATGGCTGTAGAGCTTGGGAGTCTTTGGGAGCCCCAGAACAGTATTTCTCACTTTCTGATTGTGTTAGAAATTACAATTGCTTGGTCTTGGTCATATATTTTCCCTGCAATGTTTGGACCACTCCTCTCCCAAAGCCTGTGCTTCGGCATTGCTGTCCTTCTAACTGCAGAAACAGGATAATTGTTCCTACTGAATTCAGCTGCTTGAAAACCAGGGGAAAAAATACTAGACTATTAATTAAAAAATATATTCTTCTGTGTCATGTGGCACTGACTTATGCTGTCTCAGTGCTCAGTGTCACCAAACTGCATACAAACCCTGAGGTCTCCAGAGAGCATTTGCTATCTGATTAGGCAGTTGCATATTAGGATGACAACTGGAACATAAACCAAAATAGCCATAAAGGAAACAGAACTGTCCCTCTGGAACAGATTTCCACTGCCATTCACATCCATCTCTCACACAGAGCTAGTTGTGCAAAGTGCTATAACAGGACTACTAGAGCCCTGCAATGGCAAACAGAGAAAAAACTGTCTCTCAAAAAACATAGTCGGGATCTGTAGCACCCATTCACCAGAAAAGTCTGATATTTCAAAATATTTTTCACGCTATTGAATGGATGACAAAATACAGTTTGCCACTGCACCAGAATCATTGAGACATCCTGACTGACTTCTGCCTGACATTTCTTACTGAGATGAATGTTTTTCTGCAAATCAAATCTGTAGCTGTTTTATAAAAAATAAACTAAACTGGAATGTTTCCACAGCAAGGGCCAGTTCATCTTTTTTTGCAAGGCCTCAGGAGTTGTGGCAAACCTCTTGGGACCCTCTGTGTCCCCTGCATCCTTTGTGGGCAAGGATCTGAGTTGAATTTCCTCTTGCCGTTGCTCTACTATGATTCTCCCAGGCACTTCCATTTTGGTGAAAAAATACTTGATTGATTTGAATTGCTTCTCTTACTTTTGGGAATATTCCTATTTTCTCCCCTGCGTAGGCAAAGAGAAACTTGCCAAACATCTCAAGCAAATTTTGTGGGAATGCTAAATAAAATCCCTTCAATCAGTTGTGTAGAAATGAATGGATCTACCCTGTAAAACCCTGTGGCCAGATAACTTTCTGTGAGGCATTTGAGCCTGGCATTCCTTTGAATTGTGCTTGATAGAGTTCAATATATAATTTTTTGTTTCATTAGCTTTAAACACTCACTTCATTAAAAATTTACAGTAGAAAATGACATATTTCATAATAATCCAATGGAGCACTGAAGAGTTAGTAAGACTCTGCCTTTAAATACGTGCAAAAAACTGGGAATGGAAGGAATGTCTAATTGAACTGCTAATAATGCCATGTGGCAGAATATAAGGAGGAAAGAAGGAGGAAAATGTACAGGACTCAAGAGTAGGAGGGTTCCAAGCAAGAATGGTAGTGCATCCAAATAGAAAATATATACATTTTGCCAGAAGAGTGTAATCCATGCTGAGAATTCCTGTCTCTTGATCCCATGAAGCACGTGCATTTTGGCCACAGGGTACCCAGTGCTTTAGAATGTTTTGCTGTCATCTCCATAAAAAGTGATCTCTGAAGTTTCCATCCTCTGTCCCAGGGCTTTGCAGCCATGTTTATAGCAGAGTTCATGAGAATTACTGGAGCCATTTTAGGACGTTGTAATAATTCTGTGATCACAACTGCATTTGCCTGTGTTTCTCACCCCTGCAGTGAGGCATCTTCACAGCCAGTCCCTTCTTCTAGTTTCAGACGTTTGAATGGCCTTCAGCTTCCTCTCTTTGCTTCCACAAAGAATATCCCACCCCTTTGGATCTTCCAGCTGCTAGGAAGCCTCAAAGGAACTGGGTTTTCCAGCAGGAAAAAGTCAATGCCTCTGGCTGGCAACAAAGCTGCACCTGTAAGGTAAGCGAAAAGTGAGAAGGTGATGTCTGGAAGAAGCAGCCTCCCTTTGGGAGGGAGCTGAGAGAGTCATCAGAAATGGACCTGCCTTGTTCTCCTTTTTCCATAACATCTTCCTTTAAGATGTGAATTAACTGGTGGTGGAGGTAGGAGTTTGGCTCTTGAAGTAGAGCTGTTTGTGCTACTGTGTCTTACCAGGCCTGGGGAAAAAGGAAAAAAAAAAAAAAATAGAATTTAGTGTTCAGAAAACCCAGGAGGAAAACAAAATCTACCTGTGTCCTTAATGACTGACTGCAATTACCATGTGAGTCCCCTGCTGGGTGCTAAGTGACCATGGAAATGCACACCATGGTCACACTGAGTGGGAGCTGAGAAGCTGAGGAGTGCTGTGCTGACATGGCCCTTCCCCTGTGTGGCTGGAGGCATTTGACACCTAATCATTTTAGATCCAAGCAGATCACCTTTCTGGGAAGTTGCTTTGTCACTGGCAAATACGGGGCAACATGGTACCAAGGTGTCTGGCAGGCTGTGGGCTGTGCAGGTGAATGGAAGAGCTGGTGTTCAGATGGAGGTGGAAGAGCTGTCTGTTTTCAGATGAAGTGCTCTTAATGAGAGAGAGAATTATTATTAATCTCTCACATTAAGGGATTTTTGGAGCTCACTATTCAGTGTCTCCTGTCACTTCATGACCTACCACTTCCTTTTTCCTCAGGATTAATTTAATTTGAACCTTAGGGTCTGCACCTTAACCTCCCAGTCAGCAGGGAGTGGGGAGAGGACCTGCATCTCAGTAAAATGCTAGCAGTGGCTGATACCATAAATCAGAGGGATTTTAGAATCTGATGACAAACCAAATTCTTGTCAGAAAAGAGCAGAGCTGACCCCTCCCAGACTGTCATCGAAGCTGGGTCATAAAAATCACAGCTGTCACCAAAGCATGCCGAGCCTCTGGGGGACATGCCATCCTGGGGACTCATCTGTTGCTTCCATGGCCAAATTCCAAGCCCTCAGGCACATTCCACTTGACATTTTGTCACATCTCTTGCTGGTGCATCTGTTCGGGGGTATTAACTCTTCCTAAATCACTTTATCCCTTTTTTTTCCTCAGAAAAAAACAAGGCTATGGGAAGTAAAGAGGTCTGAGCAGTGGTCTATGGCTCAAAACAGAGTCCAAATGTTTAAAACCTGGCAGCATCTGGAGTAACTAATCCTGTAGGCAACTTTACTATAGCAACAACATCAGAAATATAACCTGTACTCACATAAACTTCAAAAACCAACTTTAGCTCACATTTGTGCATACAAAGCTACAAGAAATCTTCCCACCTGTGTCCCTTTGATCTTTGTCCACAGACAGATCTCTGTCTCCAAAGGAGATGGGTGCGTATCAAGTCAGACCATGGTGACTGTGGTTGACCTGAGGTGACTGTACACTCTGCAGTGGCAAAGTGAAAGAGCAGAGACCTTGAGGCACCTTTCTCAAACCATTTGATGGGGTCCAAGCTCTGAGATGCCTCTGCGTGAGTGAATCAAAGTCTCTGTATCCCCCTTGTTCATGATAACCGATCACAGTCAGTGAAATTCACAGGCACAACTTCTCCAGCAAGGATGGCAGCAGAGGGGCCATGTCTCCAGGCATCAGAGGGGCTGTAATGTGCTCAAGAGTCACTATTCCAGAATCACAAAATTTGAATGTGTGTGGGATAAAGGTCAGCTGGTTTCACTAAGGATGGGGAATGACAGACATCTGGCCTAGGAGAGTGTGGAGAGTATTTACTGGACTTCTCATGTTACTAGTGACAAAACTTCTAAGAGTTTCTAAAAATAGTATGTGCTAATTTCTTTACATGCAGTGTCCTGCATCCGGGATGAGATAGTTCAATACCAACTCTTGTGCTGGACAAGAGTTACTAAATAACCTAAAGGTCAATGTTGATAAATAAATACAGTAATAATAATAACAGTAATAACAGTAACAACAATTATAATGACAATGACAATAATAACAAGAACATCAGCAACAACCACAACTGCATAATAAAAGCTAATTAAAAAAACAATATCCAGTACTCCCTCCACAAAGCCTTGCTTGGATATGGGTGTCTTTAACTGCAAAACTCTAAAGTCTGAAGTGTTCAGTGCATATTGTATTCCAGCTATACAAACAAAATAAAGTATGATATTACAGATGGAGTAAAAGGTTTGCAGTCTGTGGCAAAGGAAAAGTGTGAGATAGAAGGTACCTTAATTAAACAACAAAAATTTTTTAACTTCCTGAATCATACTCTTTTCACAAATCTTGTGTGTCTGGGTAAATTTGAAAGTTTTGAAGGATTCATTTGCTCAGGGGGTTAGTAAAGGATAGAGCCATGGGAAACTTTTGAAACTTGCAAATGTCCATTTAGTCTGCAGGATGAGAGCCCACAGTTTGTAAATCAAGGGCTCAGAGAAAGTCACTTGCATTGAATTTCTCAGTAAAAAACTTACTTCCCTTTGCCCTCAGTATGCTGCAAATGCCCTCAGTTCTGTATAACTCTCTAAATGAGCAAGAGCTAAAAGCAAATTCAGTTCATCTGGATTTTGCCTAGTTCCTTGCAGGTATCAGAAGGGTGTTTCTCTTCAGTGTTCTGCTGATCAGACATGTTCTAGTGTACTTTCAGGCTTTTTGGGATAAGAAGTAAAGTCTGTTTTCATGCTTTGCTTTTTCCTGGAGGCTGAGAAACCACAGAAAATAAAAGGCAGCTCTCTGAGTGAGAGCTGCTCTGTGTTCCAAAGCACTTCTGCTGCAGGATCCTCGGGGTGATACCCTGTGCCCCTTTGTTCAGGGTCACAGTCCCTGCCTTACTCGAGGTGCCAATGGGGCTTCCCCAAGCTCACACTAACACAGTCTTGGCTTCACCTTCTGCAGTACAGGGAGCACTTTGTTTGCAAGGCTGCCGTTTGTTTTCAGGGAGGCTTCCCTGTTCCTGTTGGGATGTGGGCACAGGGCTTATCAAAAAATTCTGCCATGCCCTGTCCTTGGCTTTGTTTAGACTTTGGCCCTGGAACTGAATGTGAAATGGTGTAGACAACACGTGTACCACAGGTCAGTGATACACAGGAGGTCTCAGCAGACAGCCTGGCGTGCCTTTCTTCCCTGTCAATCTGTGAAAATACTCCCAAAGAGTAACTCGAGAAGGTTCTGAACAATTACTAAAATGAAACATTTTAAGGTCCACAGCCCAGGTACATTTTACCGAAGTGCTTAAAAAATACATGCTGAAGAAGGCTCTGAGCTATTCCTCTTGCTATTTCATGGGTTCTGGAAGGGTGAAACAGTTCCAGATAACTGGGATAAAAGCTCATTGTTGTTCCTGTGTTCAAGGGGATAAATGAGATTGCTCAAGCAATCACAAGCACATTAACCTGGCATCAATCCCAGGGAAAATTATACAAAGGCACATAGGAGACATAGCTGGTAAGGAATTAAAGGATACTGATGCAATTAAATACCACTAGTATCATAATATGGAGAGCAAATCCTGTTGGAAAAAATTAACGTTTCTTTTTAGAGATTATGAAGTGACTAATAAAAGTATGTTTGTTGTCCAAAGCACTTGATTTTGTGTGATAACTTTCTGATGTAAGCTTCAACTTGTACAAATATCTACAATTGTTGGTAAAGAATCTTCCTCTGAAACTCTGGGTGTTTCCCTCTCTCTGTCTCCATCTCTCTCTTTTTTTAATGGGAGCTTGTTTTGTGCAGGATTTTTTCCCATTTCAGGAATCGAAACCATATGTTTCAGTTTTGGTGTATATTGAAATATTTCAGTTTGCTAAATGGAGGCAAAACCTGACCATAGATGGGTCTGAAATCCCATTCTTTGTGAGGAAATCATGGGGACTCTCAGTGCTTACTTGAACAATTTTGAGTTTATCAGTCTGCAACCAAATCATTCAGACAGTGGATTTACTCATTAGGCCTCTGGAGTTAAAACAGCAGATCTAAAGAAGAAATCAATAGCTTTGAAAGCTCCAGGCCTCTAAAGCTGGAGCCTAAACCAATCAATACCAAATGAAAAAGGAAAAGACAGAGCTTACCAAGCACTTTCCCCAGTAGCACCTTATCTGCTAAGCCTTCTATTGCAAAGGTCTCCTTTGAAAACAGCTTTTTCAGACAACCAATGCAAACACAAGAATAGTTGCAGTAGTGCTCTGACTTCTGACAGCAAATAATTGTGACAGCAGTGTGCAGTGCTCTTGTGTATTAATGACACCCTCTTTGCTGGTACCACATCTCGGTGCTGCCACAGGCAGCCTCCACCCTGCATTGGCACAGAGGTCTCATGTCACCCTGTTTTTGCATGTTTCTCTAGCCTTCTGATATTTTGGAATTCTTGGAGCCAGTTTCTCACACAAGTTTTCTGTAAACATTTGTTTACATTTCTCTCTAGAAGAAGTGAGACTTGATGGACTATTGGTTTGACCTGTGGGGATTAGAGAGATTGTACTCTATTCTCCAGTCAGGGGTCACCTTCTGAAAGCCATATATATCAAGGTCCCACAATAGACTCTCTCTTTTTTCCTCCCTTCTCTGTGAAGAGAGTTGTTGTGCGTGTGGTTCATTTCTTGTCGAACAGCGACAGTCTCACCCCTGGCATCACATGCTGTGTGGTGGGTGGGTTAGAGTGCTACAGCCCAACAGAGCACAGTGGAAGGACATCGGTGCTGATACCCATCCACATTAGCTTCAGGCTGGGTCTTTAGGTTCCATAAGTTTTGTTTCTTTCAAGGGGGAAAATGATTATGTAAAGGTCCTTGTTCCTCTTCATCCTTGTTCCTTCTCACCCCCATTGTCTCCTCATTACCTCTGTGGCTTTCTCAGTCTTCTCCCTATCCTCAGAAACCCTGAATGGTTCTTTCCTCCCCATTCCCTAAGGTTCCTCCCTCCCAAACTGTCCTAACTCCTTTTTTCCCTTTTTCTTTGGTCCCTTTCATTTTCCTTCCTGGCCACCCATTGTCCCCATCCTTTCTACCTCTGATATTCCCAACTACAGCAAGTTTCCATGTTTTACATCCTTGCTTCTGCTAGCTGCTAAGTTTTAACCTCTTGAAAACAATCTCCTACTCTCCCATATCCTTTAACCTGTTGCATCTGGAAGTTGGTGGTGACACAGATGCAGTGGCAGAAGGGACCTCTAGTGATCTGTTCACTCCCAGGGCTGCCACTGCAGCCTCACAAGCTCTCACTCTGCTCCTCAGCTTCCAGGTCAAAGGGAGGGCTTTTTTTTTCCTTTTTTGGGGATAGCTGTGAGCGTATTTTAAATATTGCATCAATTGCCATTCATTGGTTATTCCTGAACTGCTCTGATCCAAAAGGAAAGGAAATCAAATGCAACTGTGTTGATCCCGGGTTTGTTGCTTTTATCCTTCAAAAGGCATTTAAGAAATCGCGTGCATATGGCAGTGAAGAACCATCACAGAAAAGGATCGCATGTTGCATAGTAAATATTGACAGATATGCAGCAGATATCTGTCCCACTCATTTCTTTTGCTCTCTCTCTCTCTCTCTCTCTCTTTCTTCCTCTCTTCATTCTTCTATCTCAACAGCCAGCCCTGTTTCTGCTTTCTTCCATCTGGCAGCTCTCAAAATAATCTCACCCACCTGTTAAATGAGAGAACGTCAAGTTAAATTTACAGCAGGGCCTGGAAACAGGATGCTACAGAAAAGTATTTTAATTAAAATCCTCTAATTGAATGCATGCTTCCTTGTGAAAAGGGAGCTGCCAAGAAGGGCTTGATGTCACCACCTCTACCCCCATTTGCCACAAAAGGAGAGCAATTGAAACCAGCTCTCAAGGTGGAAAGAGGAAAGGGCATTTCCAGATTTCCAGGGTCACCCTTGCAAAACTGTTGGATGGCTCATGGGAGGCTTTTGCCCTTTCACCAGAATCAGAGGTGAGGATGGTACAACAGCTGCACTGCTTCTGTCAGGCACTTTGCAGAGCAAGAAGCTGTCACATGTGTATAAAGATGGGGCAGTATCTGTGTGAAACATGAACTCTGGATAGAAATATGACAAATATAAATCCTGTCTGATGCAGAGATCACCACTGCACAAACTCTCCTGGGAACATTGTGCTCTGCTTTGCTAGGCAATCAGGTGGGATTCTAAGACGTGCTTTGCTGGTCTAGACACAAAGACAGAAAGAATGGAGAGCAAAGTGTTGATATGGAAAGGAAGATGGCAAGACACATCAAGAGACAAATGTCTGGGGTTCCCATCCAGAGAGTCTGGATGACCATACCTGGTGCAGCTGTTCGGTAACTCCAGACACAGACCAGAGAGAGAGAAATAACAGGGTGGGTAGGTCCAAAGAGCCAAAGGTGGGAGGCAAGAGGAAGTATTTAGAGAGAAGAGGGAATTAGCAAGTGCAGTAGAACTGCGTCACTGCCATGTAACTCTAGCTCTTCTAAATACTATGAAAATCCATCAACACCATATACTTCCTGTAAGCATGAAACCTCTGACTTTTCTTTCCTTGTTAGACAGAGGTTAACTGTTATGAAAAGTAAGTTGCAGAGGATAAAATGCACAGCACATGCCTCTACCTAAAGGCACAGTGATACTAATAACAATTAGCAGCATTCTGCAATATTTACAGGTTTTTCCATTAAGCTGCCCACAACACGTGGAGGGGAAGTTTGGCACCACTTCATTCCTGTGCCTCCAGGCTGGTAAAGGTCATTTCCCGCAGGCCTCAGGTCACAGAGCAGAGAAGTTCCCGGCACCCTCAGGTGTTAGCCAGCCCTCCTTCCTTGACAACAGAGAATCCTTTCATAAAACACATTTATTTTACTTTTTGATATTTTAATGCTTCATTGGCCTATTTAGAAATTGGAAAATCTTACATCCCCTCTTGAGAAATCTGGCAGGCACGTTTGGCTCGTGCTGCGAAAGCAAAACCACTGGCAAACCCTCCAGCTTTTGCTAAAATTTAAAAAGGACAGCCCAAGTGTTAAAGGCATTTTGAAAAGGCATTCCCTCTGGGAGTGTTGGGGACTCAAAGAATGAAGACCTAGAGAAGAGTAAATTTTTTTTTTTTTTTACACAGGGAACTCTGGGTTGCAAGGATGACATCCAAGACAAAAAGTACACAGGAGCAGGAGAGCTGGGCCAGTGTTGCACTTGTGAGTAGGCTAAGAGTAGGGACAGGGGCTGAAGAGAAGCTCTTCAGATGGGTTGGAGAAGTACTACTGGCAATAGAGATGACTCTGCTAGGCAGAGCTCAAAACGGATTTTGTATACACACAACATCTTCTGCAACCCAAGATAATGGCAATGTCCCATAGATGCTTAGCACATGTTGTAAAAGAACACCTAGTGAAAATGTTCACTGGCTGAAGAACAATTCTAGTCTTAAACTAGCACATCAAAATGGAGAAATGCCCTTGAGAAATGAAGAATGTTTTTGTAAAAAACATACATCTGTATGAACCACAGTGTTCTACAAAAGGTATTAAATGAGCTTGGAAGTAGGGTTCAGATCCTCAGCTGATGAAACATTTCTGGAGTTTGCAAACCTTGCAGTTTGTTTCCTAAGAAATCTCAGGAGTTTGCAGGCGTGCAATGAAATATTAAAATTCTGCCTAAAATCCTATAAGTAACCTACAGCATCACGAGTGTTCAGCCATTCCCCTAATTTGGACCATATGAACCTCATAAGTCATTTTCAAGCAGTCAGAAGGCAACAGCTCAGGAGCAAGAGACAGCAAAATAGAGCTGGTGCCACACTACAAGCCTTGCACAGTATGCTCAGAGTGCCAGGAATATCCTCCCCTGCCCAGTTGTTATCAGGCTGTTAAGCTGATATATAAAAGAGTGAGAAGTGTTGTCACTTGCAGCTGGGATCAACAAGGCTAACTGAGCTCCAGAACAGTGACTGTAAGTAGGAAAGTCAGTATCATTTTCAAGGAAGTTTTAAATGTGGAATAAAAGACAGAAATGAAAGAAATAAACAGGGGTCCAGAGAGTGCAAGACTGAAAGGAAATTGCCTGAAAACATTTGGGCATTCCCTGATGCTTGTGATGGAGAAAGGGTAAATGTGAGCAGTCGCAGAGACTGTATAAGACCCTGTTGCTGTTTCAATGAAGGAAACACTCACCTGGGTTCAAGCAGTGCCCAGATGAGGAACTGTCTGCAAGGGGAGGTGAGACAGGTCAATGGGTGGTTGGTTTGGGTCTCCTGGTAAAGCTCAGCCCTGTTCTGCAGCTGACCTAGAGAAGTGGTGGCTTCTCTAGGTGCTCATAAGAGACAACCCTGCCAGCATGAAGGGAGGGCACCTGGCTGCCTTCCTGTGGCTTTTGGCAGCCTCCATAATCGCAGACAGCATCTGAGAAAGAAGCGGCAACTGAGCTCGCCGTTCAGTTCTCGAAGCTGTCACTCCAAGTTGGATGTGACGCCAAGCTGTGTGGCCAGAGCCCAGTGTGGGTGTGAGAAGCTGGCCCTGCCTTTGTCAGCCTACATCTGCTCTCTGGGGACCCAGCTCCAGTTTCTAACGCTGCCAGGCTGGTGCTCCTCGCTGCTCCACTGAAGGCTTCTAAGGAAAATGTTAATCACGGGGATTAGTTACAAAGAAAAGACTGTGATGCCCAAACCACTCAGGTTTGCAGCGTTGCTACTGGCACACTCCTGAGCTTGAAGCACGTCTGAGTCACTACCACGAGATCAATGAGTGCAATGTTTCTGTTGAGGGAGCACTGAATTTTAAGGTTTTAATGGAAGAACTCCTCTAGTGCGAGTGCATCTCTGGGGACACCACATTGGCAAATGTGGAGTGGCAGCCAGACATCTAGAAGACCCTGGAGAGGCCCTGGAAGTCACTCACGTTGAGACACCATCAAAGGGCTCATTTGAAGACATAAATCTCTGGGTTGCATACAGCTGCAGATGGATCTGTGCCCACTGCTAGAATGCATCAAAGTGCTTGAACACTTTGGGGTGCTTGAGGTCTGGAGAGGGCCTGAGCACTTCCCATTGCTTAGCAGTTGTTTATCCTTCTCCCAGGAGTGGGTGCAAGCTCCAGAGAAGTAGGCTGGACCTGTCATTCCTAATCTGCTGCTGTAACCACCCATCCCTCTGCAATCCAAGGATCCTGCAGGGATTAGTTTTGGAAACCTGGTAATGTAAGGAAGAATCCCAGGTGTTGTTCAGAGGAAAGGTTTGACTCTCTCCCTAGCAAAAGAGAGACAGAGTTTATTGGAATATTTGTCACACAGTGTAAGTTCACAGGTTATTTTGGTGACCAGCTGTCTACTAGAGCCAAGCTCTGTTTCTGGGTTCTGGGAACATCTTTGAATTTTCTTGTGCTTTTGAAAGGTGATGAAGAACTGAGTGCTCCCAATCTCATCAATGCCCTCAGTGCCTTTTTTCTGAGTTGGTTGTGTACTCTGTCAAGTTCCTTGATCCTTGATAATGGTGACCAAGAGCAGGAAAGCAGCCCTAACCCCTCCAAGGCTCTTCCCTCCCCTTTATCACAATTTTCCTCAATGATGTGCACCCCTCATCTCCTCATCTCCTCTTTGCCATTTACATCTTCTCTCCCCACCCCTACTCCTCAGGTTCCCCCTAATTCCCTGTCTGGATTTCTAAGATACTGCCCCTTCCCTCTGCCTTTCAAGGCTCATTCTCCTCTAGCTCTAAGTGACCTGCTGCCTCTTAGAGTCTTTCATTGCCACAAGCATCCAGCCAGTGGAAGACTACTGGCATGTTGGCCGAGGACTGTCTCAATCCAAAGTTATAGGGAACAGCTGCTCTGTTGGTCAGGAGTCTGATAGCAAACATTGGAAAACGGAGCCGTTTTAGTTACTGCTAATTTGTGTCAGCCAATCCTGAGGGAAAAACATCGATATTGGGTAATTCAAGACTCATTAGACATGGTTCTCTCTCTTGCTTTTTGCTTGGGCTCCCTGCTTTCTCCTGAAGGTTGCTCAGCCTTTCCTCTCTCCTTAATGAATTTTGCTTTTCTTTTTCCTTACCACTATTTTCTCCCTGGTGTTCAGATAACAATGAGGAGTAAATTATCTAAATTGAAAACAAAAGAAAAATAATGAGTCTCAAAAAACACCCTCAGGACAATGTCCGTTTACAATTATAGAAAAAGCTGATCTTGAGCTGTACGAATCTTGGAGAAAGACTCAAAAACAAACTGCATATGAAACTGCAAAGAGGGTGGAGGGGGAAGAAAAAGGAAAATGCATGACAAATCCACATGAAGTGTCCCAGACAGCTTTTGTCTGCACAGAAATGGTTTTATGGGATTCTCTGCAGAAGAAGGAACAAAAAAATTAAGGAGTTGAGTTCAAAAGATCAAGTTGCATTTTCATTGATCTCAGACTTGTAAGAGCTGCCTCATCAATCACAGTTGCTTAAAAATTCCTATTAATGGCCTCAAGTGCTGGGGCTGCCCATATGGTTCATCTTTGTAGCATTTGAGCAACTCCATGGGAGCAGTATGAGATCTGTCAGTGTCAGAGCCAGACACTCTGTGCTCATCCCTGCATTCTCACAAGTGGTGTAAGGAGAATAACTATCGCTACAAGCCTGAGGAGCTCCATCTGATCCAGGACAGAAGAAGCAACAGAGGATGAGAGAAGAATAAAACCCAAATTATTTGGCTTTCAGAGATACTGGAGAACTGCAGACCTGGGTGAAAGCCCCAGTGTGTACTCCAGGGTTTGTATGGAACAGCTTCAAGCCAAGGTGTTGCATGGCATTGCACAGGAGTGAACACTTGTTTGCTCTCAAGGTGCTGAGAAGAACATGGTTGGTGGAGGTTTTCAGCAAAACAGCAGATCTTCCCCCAAAATTATTCTGAATGATGTGATTTACTCTGGGGTAGGCTGGAAGATCTGTCAGGTACAGCTGGAGCTTGTCTCATCCTGAGCAGCAAAGTGAGCGTGGTTTCAGACAGAGCTCTGCAGGTGTCCAGGCAGGAGCTGTGCTTCTTACTGCCACCTCATGCCTTTGGGCACCGCTTGTGCTTTGATTTTAGCTACTCTCTTTGGCACTGGACATCCATAATAATATGGATAGAATACTAGGAATTTTCTTGATGATGAGCATATTTCCCCTATTCCAGAGGACTATCCCATCTAGCCAAACTGACTTCATGGCCTTTATGCTGTCAGTTTTCCTCGGAGACAATTCAGGTCCAAAATTCAACAAATCTCTCTAACAGGCACAATATTTTCTTTGCAATAAGTTCTCCTTTCTTGCATTGGAGAATTGTTATGAGGACATATTTTTTAACTGGATCTTCAACTCATGTCCACATTGAATTTCAGAAACAACAAAATAACTCAGAAATGTACACTGAAAATAACTGTGCCTGACTTTAATAAGAGTTAAAGCATTCACTTTGCCACTGCTGTCCCAGAAGCTGAGTTGTGTTTTCAGAGGCATGGGACTACTCTCCTGTGAGGAAACATTGAGAGAGTTAGAGCTGTTGATCCTAGAGAAGAGAAGGCTCTAGGGAGACTACAGCAGCCTTCCAGTACCTAGGGGGGGCCCACAAGAAAGGTGGGGACAGACAATTTAATAGGGCCTGTTGTGATATGAAAAGGGGTAATGGTTTTAAACTAAAAGAGGGCAGATATGGACTAGATATATGGCAGATCTGGTTCTTTACAACGAGGGTGGTGAAACACTAGAAGAGGTTGCCCAGACAAGTGGTGGATGCCCCATGCCTGGAAATATTCAAGGTTGGGTCTGACAGGCTTCTGAGCACCCTGGTTTAGTTGAAGGTGTCCCTGCTTATTACAGGGGGTTGGACTAGGTGACTTTTAAAGGTCCCTTCCAACTCAAACCACTCTAGATTCTATGACAGTTTTTGGAATCTGAAATAAACACCAGGGACCAGCAGATTGCTACTTTCATGGAGAACTTGTAATGTGAGCCATGACTGTTGACACATTTGTTCACCACTCTACTCTTATTGGAAGGGTACAAAGCTGCATTGGGCAAAATTCCAGTTGGATGTCAGGAAAAAGTTCTTCACTAAGAAGGTGGCCAATCACTAGAAGAGGCTCCCCACGAAAGTGATCACAGCACCAAGCTTATAGAAGAAGCATCTGTATGATGCTGTCCGTAATATTGTTTAGTTTTAGGTATTCCTGAGACAAGCCGGATGTTGGAATTGATGAACTTTATGGGTCCCTTCCAAGTCAAGATATTCTACAGTTATGGGTTGTGGCAGAGTAAGTAGAAGCCATCAACACTGCCAGGAGGTCCTTTGAGCTGCAGAGAAACCTGCAAGGGGAGAAGAACATTCACAATCCCTACTCCCCTCATGCTCTTGGTTTGCTCCCAGAGGCATCACAATTTATTAAAAAAGGCAAAAACCTGTAGCTGAATGAGGCCACTGGAGTGTTAGAGAGTGATCACTTCTTCTTCATGTGGGCTGAGAGTTAAATGGGATGCAAAGTTTAGCTCCTGCTCATACTATGCCAGAGCTGAGGGAAGGAGGATCTCCTCAGGTCTGAGCACAGACAGAATGAGTAATGCCATAAGAAAAGTCATTTGTCCCAGAAGCAGTAGAGCTGAGATGTCATCAGTGTCAATCCCTGCTCTTCAGAGAGCCAGCGTGCCACAGGGAAGTGCTTCCAATCAGGATTGAAGTTAAACTTGTTGGACTGAGGTCTGCCATGTCTCAGGGACATGCACACTCATTCTCTGTATGCCCCCTGCACACATCGACACACACAGTTCCTTTACAATCAATTGTTTTGCAATGCTAAATTTCAGGGCACATCCAATATTTCACACATTTCCACCTAATCTCAAATGTTTAGGCAACAGATTTTTGAGGGACAAAAGAGGTTGCCTGTCTTTTCTGGATGTCTTTTTCTTTTTAGTTCAATGAAGTTTCTCTCTTTGTAGCTTCAAATAAGCCATTCTGATTATTTTCACTTGGCCAGTTTGATCCTACAATGTGCTCACAGGAGCAAGAACATTTTTTCTGGTGGCTGCCTCAGGATGCCGGCAAGATGCCATAGTCTGTGAGATGAGAAAAGGTGACCTCATGGATAGGGGAAGGGAAAAGAGGAGGCAAGAGTGAATTTTTGGTTTTCTACATTTAAATCCCATCAGGCTTTGTGTTTTCATTTCAAATTCTTTCCAAAATACTGTATCTATTTTCTTCCAAGATACTATGATTGGAAGGACTTTATGCTTTGCCTCCAATGATTATTTTTTTAAACCAAAAGAAATTATTTGTTTTCTGAAAGATTTAAAATTTATCCAATAAAAAGTACCCAGAAATAAATAATAAAAAAGGGTAATAATCAAGGGCTGTAGAAATCAGCAAGTCACAAAAGAGTTAAAGTTCCTTACACATGGCCAAGTTAAATAAGACCTGGAGGGATACATGGCTCTCCCCCCAGCACCCCCTGAACTCTGGGGTGTGGGCTTGTGAAATGCCTGGGAGGCAAACTTGGCCCCCATTGTGTCTTGTTTAATTTGGCTGCTCGAAGTACTCACTTCTTTTTTTTTTTTTTTTTGGTAATTTGGCTCTTCCTGCAGCTCTCACACCTTCCTTTAACATAAATGTCCTTTACGCTTTCAATGTGCCTTTCCCCAGCCCTCCATTCCATATTGTTGGAGCAGCTGCCTCTTTTTCTCTGTGCACCTACATGTGGCTGCTGGCACAGGGCTGTGTTTGTCAACACACGAAGGGAGACTTAGCCCAAACTGCACAGCACCATTGGCACACGTGCTGCATTTCCAGGGTGCACTTCTCAGCTCCACAGTCCCATCAGGAGCCAGGAGTTGTGTCCAGGAGGTTCCTGCTGGCCAGCAGCAGGACTGCTCTGGAGCAGCACACAAGGATGAAGTTTTCCTGCCTGTGCATTGCAGCCTCAGCTGGAAATTCTTCCACCACCACCTTGCCAGAAGTCAGTGATAAAATACTAAGTTTGGTCCCACTAAGCCTGCATGTCTTGGTTGTGTTGCAACAGCAAGGGGAGAAATACAAGCTCAGACTTGACGCCTGTGCTTGGTGGTGTCAGCCATTGCTGACACGCTCTTCCCCCCATCTGACTTAAATATCAAAGTATAAATCGAGCTACATTACCTTCAAACAGTGCAAAATTGGCAAAGATTTGTCATGGCTCCTGCCAGTGATAACAGTTTTGCAATAATGCAGCAGAGATTGGCACACATGGCCAAGGGTAAGCCCTTTGTTCAGTTTACTGTCTGTAAAATGGGGATACAATGCCTTGACCAGCAAGGGAGCTACAGGGATTTCACTGTTATTCTCTAACTGCTTTGGCCATGGAAAGCTAAAGATAAATTTTGAAGTACTATCACAAAGAGAAGATTACAGGGGGTTTTTTCCCCAACTATACAGAGCAAAAAAAAGGTGTCTGAAAATTAATCAACATAAAATAGAATTTAATGAAAATGTTGAGAATTTATTTTGCAATATAAATATATTGCATATGTTATATGCAAGTCTTTATTTAGACATAAATGCCCCACAGATTTGCTGAAAAGCAGACAATTCATTCTCACACTGAAGGAGATGAGTTTCCACTTGCTACATTAGAAATGTGTTCATTCTAAAGTACGTACATGTCTGAAAAGGCAGTCCCAAGTGGCTGAAGGTAATACAGGAATAGAAGACATTCCAGCTGCTGAGATCTGACATCTTTGGGAGCACATCCACCCATGTCACTGCAGACTCTCTCTCAGGAGCTGTGGGGTCAAAAATACCTTGTCCCTGTCTCAGGACGATGTTGAGGACATGGAGAATTTCCATTTTACTCTGCACAGTACCAAAATATTCTGGGGGAAAAGGCTCCATCTGCACTTACTCTTTGGGATTGAACACCAGCAGCCAATAACATTTTTCTTTCCATTATTGATGTGAAAATAAATAAAAGAAGGTCCAGAAGGAAATCTGAAAAAGTGCAGTGAGAAACCAGTGAAACCAGGAAATGGAAATGGATGGGCTGTACACTTTGGGATTGCTATAGGCAGCTCTGGTTCAGTGAGATTTGCTGGGTTGCTGCTTTGCTGGCCTGGGAGACACATTAGAAGATGATATTCAGAAATCATAAATAATCTCCTTATATTGCAGCTGCCAGCATTCTGGGAAACATGGGTAAAAGTAGAGGAGAACTGAGTTAAGGAACGCCCGGTGGCACAATTGTGGCAACAGATGAAGGGAGAAAAAAACATATATATTATGGATGGACAAACACAGAGAATTTTAGGTTTGGATTCAAGTTCAATTGAAATTGAGCTTGCCTGCTTGCCTTGTAAGGGAAACCCATAGATGCTGTCACTCCTTCTGTTGTAGAACTGTCAGGCTTAGAAATGGAAAATAGCATTAGCATTGAGTATCCAGTCTACCCAGGTCCACAGCCCACCCAGGAATGACTGACCCCACAGACTTCCCCAAGGTTTACAGCTAAATTCAGCTTGAAAAGCCACTTTATTTTTTTTTTCCACTTGCATTTCCCTTCTCTTGTTCTATCTTCTCTTTGCAACTTGCATAATATGAAAAGCAGATCACTGTTGAAATGGAGAGTCAAGGGATACCCTGAATATGGGTCACATGGATTTCTATGAGGCTGTGACTGCATTTCTCCTAAATATCTCATTGGTGCCAGTACAATGGACATGGAATAGTCCACCAGCTTAGACCTGAAAGAGATGGACATCAAAGGATTCGTTCACATCAGATATCACAGCACACTCAGACACTCACATGGTCCAGGTATTAGAAAGGAGAAGCCAGAGAACTAAGGCCATATGACAGCCAAGCCTTGCTCCACCTCTCTGCCTCTTTCACTTTGTACTATTTATAAGCCTGAGTTGACAGCTTGAACTATGGTCATGTTAGGCAGCTATTTCCAGCCTTACATTTCTCTTGTGGCATTACAGGACCTCCCCACCATGTCCTGTGTGGTGGAAAATACAGGTTCCAGAATTTAGCTCCCCAGTTTGGATTTTTGCATGAGTAGACCTACAACAGGAGTCATGGTCTTCGGTTTTTTGACAGAAACCAAGCATGATAAATCAAGAATGACTGTGAAATAGATTTTTATCTCCACAACTTCTTTGGATCAGATTGTTTCCTTCCCAGATCATGGCAGTGATGGAAAAATCTCTCCAAGTGACAGGGGCAGACAGCTGAGATAACTCCTAACATTTCTTGGTGGTTTTGTCACTCTAAATAAAGAAAGAACAATTAAGCTTTGCCTAAAAACATTTATGTTGGTGTAGAGGCAATGTAACCAGTTTCATGTGCTTTCAATTGTGTTTATTGATTAGTTGTGACAAATAGCATCTGAAATAGTATATACAGTGTAAACAACAAATTTAATACAGCACGCTTCACATTGAAGAAGTGAATGTGTTTCCTTTCAAAGGTTAATTTTTATGTTGATATAATTTTTTATCTGTGTGGTCAGAAGCTAGAGCATCTCAAGCTCCTTTGGATAAGTTCAAATTATCCATTCAAGAAGGAAAGCAGCTTATTATTCATTACCTAAAAGTAACTGAGCTATTCATAGAATAGCTTTTCGGATTATGTTGTTCCTTTTGCTATGTGACCATAGCCAATTCTCTCTTGTTTTGAATGCATGCACTTTATATTTCTCTTTTTTTTATACAGGTTTCTTCATGTTAGGTCAACCTTCATTTACATAATCATTAGCTTTTTTTTCTTTCCTCAGTTCACCAAATTTTTGTGTTGGTTTCCTCTGGTGTTCTGTAAAACTTGACTTTGTAATGTTTACAGTAAGGAGGTAGAGTGTTTTATGGATAATACTACAGCTGTAGGAACTCACATAAATAAGTGCAATACTGTATAGAAGTGGAAGAGATTTTTATTTAGTTTTCTAAAAAAATATGACACTGCCAACTCACACATGGAACTCACAAGCTCCATGAAGTATGACTTCAAGTTTTCTGAAGTGATTGCCATTGAAACTTCTTCATCTTCTGGCTTTCTTTTCACTGGTGATAACATATGGGCATTTGGACAGATCCTGTATTTATTTCAGGAATCAAAGGTATTGAGCTTTAACCTTTGAATTTTGGTTAATTACCCCCTGCGCACCGTGGGTGACATTGCTGCACTTGTCTTCTTCCCCATTTTGGGTAGCTTGCTAGCAAATCTAGATTCTTGTTGGGGTTACAGTAAGAAAGGCCACAGCAGAGCACTACAGTCTTGCTGCTTCTCTCCTGTTGCTGCTTGCAGGGTTTCTGCTGGTGAATCACCTGTGCTGTGATTTTGGTGAAAGCAACACATTCCTCAGAGGTTATCAGTTTCACTGCCATTGGTCATGTCCCTGGCTATCAGTACAGACCATTCTTTGCACCCTTGCTCTCTTGTTCCTCTAGTGCTTTCAAACATTAAAACATTCCCTCTGCATTCACACTTCTTTCTAACTAATCTTATTTCTGTATACAGATTTTTGCATGACAACATACTATAAACCACAGAGTACAGTGCTGGCCCTGGCTAGGACGGCTGGCAGGATAAATTTGTTTTATTCAGGGTTAATTGTACTGAAACTTGTTCCAGCTTTACTGAGAGAGACAGATGCAGGTGATCACATCATGACTCCAATAACTAAACCACTTCACCTACTTAACTCAGCTCAGTGACTGCAGTTTTCCTTTGTGCCTGTTCCTGTGTTGGTTACGCCAATTTAATGCAACTGTATTCACATGCAATTACCTGACTGCACATTTAGGGTAATGTTATAGACCAGCTCAGGTGGGAAAAGACCCAAGGCCATGTCAACCTCCCTGCAAGTAGCTGGGCACTCCTAATTCTAACAAAGGACACTGGAAAGACTGTGGGTGCTGCAGAATGTCCCCAGGGCTGCCATCAGTGTAATGTGGAGGGAAAAGTCCCAGGCACAGGCCCCTTCAGTGAGAATAACTATGTGAATAAAGCTCCAGGTTTATTAACAGCTGAACCAGCTTCTTGGTCAAAGCAGTACCACTCTCTCCATCCTAAGAAGGGCAATGCTCTCTGCTGGCAGGGCCACTTGAGCCAGCTCTGTGCCTCTGCAGTACAGCTGCACACAGCCAGCTGGAAAACAGTGCCCTGAGCTGTGCACAGTGCTGGACGTTCAAGGGCCGACCCAGCTAAACAGAGCCTGGGACTGCCCCTGGAAGTGCCTGAGGTTAGCCCACAGAAGTCACTTTACCTCAGCAGAGAAGGGCATTACCCAGTTCAATGTCAGAGCTTCCAAAATGCTCAACAAATTCAGAACATTACTGGAATAAGAACAGCATCTGTAGGAACTTCAAACAGTGTAAGATTACATGCCCTTAATCCTTCTCCCCCACAGCATGCAATGAGTTCCACATTGAGTCAGAAAAGGAACAAGCTCAGTGCTCCAGAGATGGGCCATTGCACAACTATTCCCACTGTGGAGGTTTATCATTCCTCCCCAAATCTGTGCTGACCAATTCTGTGCTGACCACTATCCAGCACAGAAGCCACGCTCACCAACATGCTGTTGGAACAGAACAGTATGCAGCCATGGGAACTGCTCTTTTCCAGCCTCATCCTCTGTTCAGACAGGCTAGGATTGTTGGAGGTCTTTATAGTAGAAAGGAGCTGATATTTGAAGAGCCATTCACTGCTCCTGTAATTTGCGGCCATGTTACACCTCTGGGTGATAAGCGACAGTGACTGACACGGAGCAGTAACCCTTGAAAGGAGTTACATGCATTCTAGTTGTATTCTATACAGTTTCCTAGATTACACACAAATTATAAGAAGCAATCAGAAAACTGAGTGATTCACTTTTCCAGCAGAAGTTCTGTGGGACAGCATCAGGCAGCAGAAGCCCCTCCCAGCTGATCCACAGAGAAGCTCTCAGAATCGATCCCACCTGTGGGTTCAAAATGCTGGGCTACAGACTTGGTCAAAAAGTCTGCTCCTGCAGTCTGTCCCTCTATAGAAGTAAAAGTTCTAAAGAAGTTCTAAAGAAGTTCTAAAGAAGTTCTAAAGAAGTAAAGAAGCTGAAGGAGTTAGATGTTCCCTGGCCAGGAACTGGCTTATTTATAGCAAACTGTCCCTTAGCCACACCAGCACCCTCCTCATGAAGTCCTGTCATTGCTTTTATAGCTGCATTTCTACTACGTCTGTAGCATGCAATGGGCATGTTCAGGCACTCCTCTGCCCAGCCCTTGGCTGAATTTTCATGTTGTTGTTTCATTTATAATGATGCCCACCAAGCAACATCCAGCAAAACCGATCTGCTATCTCACATGGGATGTATGCTCTAGGTCAATGCACCTATTCGAGTTAAGGAAAAACTAATCTGAAGACTTTTTAATTTTTTTAATGGAAGATGCTATCTGTCAGCCCTCACCCACCTCAGTAAAGCTTCACCCAGTATGCAACAAATGAGACACCCTTGCAGATCTTCTGCAATTTTTCTGTAGTGCATTTTAAGGCTCCAAAAATATAAAACACTTCCCAAAGCATTAACTTGGCCCAATCAACTCAGCAAATTCTAAGCCCATTCGATTTTAAGTTACTCAAAATAGAGGCTGTAAGAAAGAATTAGAAGAAGAAAGAGAGAAAGACAGAAAAGACATAGAAAAGGACAAATATAGCCACCACTCCTGGTTCTTGCAGTGTTCAGCTGACAGAAATTACAAGAGGATATAGGGTCAAGACATGCTTGCAAATCCTTGCTACATGCCCTGAGTTAAATACCCTTTGGCTTTCCTGGGCCCTTCCCTCATGTGGGACTTCTGGTTATTTTAGGAGCTTCATTAGGGGATCCAGGGATGACTGAATTGCCTCTGGTGTGCCAGGGATTGGCAGCCACTGCCAGGCTGGGATACAGGCTCTAGGAACGGGGTGTGCAGTGCAGGGCATCCCCTCGCCAGGACAAGGCCTGACCTGCCCTTATCCCTCACACATGCTCACAGAAAGCTTCACACCAGCAATGCTTCCAGCCTCTTACATACTTCAAACAATGTCACAGCCTGTGCAACTTAATTTGTATTTATGTTTGCACCCTGAACATTCTGCCTTAGTACATAGTGCTTACATGACCTCCAGGAACACTATGTTGTACTGGTTTGCAGTATCCTGATATTGCTGAGCTGCACTGACTGTGGTAATATTCATGTCCTGTGTCTGTCAGGATGCTAAGGAATGAAGCTAAATTAATTCTGTAGAGCATGCAAACCCACCCTGATTATTTTTGTGCCATTCTTTTCATTCCTGTAACAAGCTGTCAGGTTTGCACTTGGAACACCAGTACTGTAAGATGAGGGATGTCCTATCATTGAGATTTCCACTACCCTATCAATGATTTAGATTAGGCTTTTAAGAAGGGATGCCTCTTCAAAGAGGTACATGATATTTGACCTTTTAAATTTGCAGCATTGACCTGGGAGATACAGAGTTGCCTTCTCCCCTGGACTGGAAACCAGAAGCCTGTATGGGCTAAGGCCAAATGGGCCAGCCCAGGAGAGGTGCAGTTGAGATCCTCTGGCTTCTGCAGCTCTGGGTAGATCCTCTGGTGTTTAATAACATCCGTATGCCAGATGAAACTTGTGGTGGGGGCTTGCATGCAGGACACTGTTCCTTGTGGGGCTTCTTTGAATAAGATGTTACACGGTGGCCTTCCCTGCACTGGGAAAATTAATAAGGTCCCTGCCCTCCTCCACAGTCTCTTCTAAAGAAACATGTGAGAACTTCCATCCTGAAGCTGCTTAGAGCTGGCCAAAGCATCCAAATGTTCGTGGTAAAGTAGGGAAGGAAGGAAGGGGACAGGAACCACAGCACTGCTGCCTCTGCCACCCACACACACATGCTTTGCAAATGAGCAATCAAAGGCTCCTGGATCAGAGCAGGGCAATGCCAGGAGGGCTCTCAAGCCCTGTGGTTAGGGCAGTCACCCAAGTTTGCCAGGGGTGGTTGCTGTGTCTTCTGCAACCCCTGCTGCCCACCAGGCCAGCTGCACTCTGGTTGCTCTCTTGCTGATCCCAGTGCATCTCTCCCATTCTCCACTGCTATCACCTCTCTCTGGCAAGCCCCAGTGAAAAGTGGCAAATGGCTCAGAGCCCTGTGTCAGTACATGGGTGGCAGGGGGAGAAGAGCCAATGCTGTACAGGAGATTCCTAGGTCCACTTCAAATTCAGTGTTCACCTCATCTTTCTAGGGTGGTGTCAAGACCTTAAGCAGGTTCTCTGCTCAGGGGACTGTTACCCTTGTGCACCTAAACGAGCACTAAATAAATAATTTTAACAAGTTTGTCCTGTTACTTCTGTTACTGCTGTCCAAACACTGCTCTGCTTTCACTTTGCACAGTGACTGCCAAGGAAAAAGTGCAATTTTTTTTTTCCCATTTCAGTATTAGCTTGTTTTTAATCCTCATAAACTGTCAGTGTAACTTTCACACCAGGTACTATGTGTGTACTTTCAACTTTACATATTGGAACAGGGAAGACTCTCTTGGATGTTTCCCTATTTTTTTCAGTTTTGATGCTGACTATTCTGACCCTGCAGCAACAAAACACTAAGGAATAACTACTATCTAGCTAACTAAGCTGTCTCATTTTATGTATGTGCCCCATAAGAGTTAAATAAATATGTCTATAAATATGGCCCATGAATGCTCATCCTGGGGTCAATGTGCTTCATACCAAAAGCAACTTCAATTCATACTGATGCAGTAAGATTTCCAAAAAATATGGTTGGATCAGGGAAAAAGTACGCAATCACCTGAAGGATCCCACTGCTGAAGAGTCTGGGTGACCGTTCCAAGGATTCCTACTAAAATGCATGGAAACATAGATACCAGTTCTTCACACTAATATTGAAGTTGTGCCCAGCATATTTGTTTTACCTTTTTGAGCTATTGTTTCCAGTGATAAAAATATTCATTTGGGTTTTTTTTTGTTTATTCCAGATTAGACACATGTATTTGGATACAGACAATTATTTTGATTTTGTTGAGTCTCTTCTTCTAGCTGAAATACAGACTGACTCACAAAGAATTAAATTGATTAAATAAAAAGAGCAATCTAATGCAAAGAGCCAGCAGAAGGAAATACTGGTTCACACAACATACTATTAGCCTGTAGAAACTGTTGCCCTAAAATGGAATTAAACCCAAAAGCAAGCAGGTTGAAGGGCATTTCTGAAAGATTCAGAAAGGATTTTAGAAAGGTTCTAAAACTCCCTGATCAAGATCAAACCAATAATTCATTATTGGGGTAAATAAAAGACAGCAAGGTGAAGGACAGATTGTGCCCAGCCATAATCCCCCCTGCCCTGTTCAGCAGCACCCGAGGCTAGACACAGTAAAAACCAGAATACAGTCAGACAGAGTAGGCACAGAACTGGGAATGGCATTGGTATATTTATCTTCCCTTGTGAAAACAAAAATAAAGAAATGCTTGCAGAATTATCTTTAAAAGTCTTTCTACCTTTCTGGTGCTTTTTCAATTCAGGGGGAAAAAAAGTTTATTGACAGAAGGAAAGTTGTAAACTCTGCAGCCATAATTTACAGACAGTCTTGAGGGGGCTTCAGCTTCCCCGCAGCTTTCGGTGTTAATGTCTCAATCTCATATTAGAAATATAGTGCAAATAAAAAACTGACACATATCCCCAAATTGTATTTAAAAATTATTTTTAAATGACAAATAAATTATATTACTATCTTTAAGTATCGTTGACTGTTCTGACTAAAAAATTGCTATGAAGAGCTTCTTCAATAACCAAAATAAAATTCCAGCTGTTTTTAAGATATATTTCATGTGAAAAAGGTAACTTACAAATTCCAAGGAGTCAATTTTTAAAATTTCTTGAGAAGACAGGATTTTTATTTTTATTGCAATATTGCCTGGACTTCACAATCTAGCACCATATCTTCACCCCCTCAGTTGTGCAAACACGTGACAGTATTTTAAAAATGTCTGTCTCTAGAAAACCACTGAGGAAACCTCACAGACAGAGAAGAACACAGAGGGAACAATTGCAAAGATTTATTTAGCGCTTTCTGTGCTTGGCACTTAGAAACAGAGTTCCGTGCATAGGGCAAATCTTTATACAGCTTTTTCTTCATACATATTTTACATACCATTTTTATTGCCCTCTTTTATATTCATAATATTGAATACCCCACTAGGCATATAAATACATTTATCTACAACACCTCACAACAACTCTCAATAATATCTGTGTTCTGTTACTTGGTATTTGCATTTTCACACAACTTAAATGCATAGCTTGCACCAAGCTACAATTGTTTTCTTATTTTTAAAGGATTTGAAGAGAAAAAAGGAAAAAAAAAAAAAGAGCAAGGAAAAAAACAGAAAAGAAAGATGTTAAAAGGCAATGATCTATTTGGTTAAACAGAGACCATGTGGCAGGTGGGAGGTTGGCAAATACTCAACCTCACTGTTTCTGAAATGCTAATGGTTTTCTACGGCAACTCTCGCATGCAAGGTCAGCTGCACTCCTGTAGAGCTCTCTTTTCTCATCACTTTTCCCCATGAGAGTCTGGACAGTTTCTTCCCAGTGTGCTGAGGGCTGTGGGAGACATGCATTCCCCACAAAGGTTGTCATCCATTCGGTCTCGCTGCATTACTTCCAGTCAAGTCAACAGGAGCTGAGCCTCCTCCCCCAATTCATCTTTCCAAAGTTCCATCCCCACTTCTGTCTGAGGCTCATTTGTGAGCTAAAGCTTTTCTCTCTCCTCTCTCTCCCATCTCCATCTGCAGGTTGGGTGCTGGTTAGCTTGACCTTCATAAAGAAACAGCCGGCTGGGCAAAGCCATGGTGAAAATGAGAAACCTCTTCAGAAGAAGCTCCAGTTCAGCAGTGCCATTCCTGTGCTACAGTGGAAGGAGTACCCACAGGCCTTGCTGGTCTCAGAAATGGGCTGAGCCACTCCGGCAGTGAGGAACTGTCTGGGAAGGGGGAGGTCTTTAGAGCCATGGGCAGTGCAACTTCAGAGGATGAAGCCCTGGGAAACTGCCCTTCTTCAACACTCGGTGGAGACAGCACAGGGAATGGGTCCCTCCACACTGAAAGCTCACACTGCCTAAAGTTAATGCAAAACCAGTAAATTCAGCTGCTTCTCTCCAGCTTCTTATTGAAGTCACCCCCTCTTCTCTGCAATGTCCAGAAAAAGCAGATGCTCCATGCCAATCTGGGGGCCCTGGGCTACAACAAGCTGTGATGGCTGTCAGTCGAGGCTCTCCAGAAGGTTCTGGGGCACACACCTAGATGGCTTATGTTCTTGTTTATCATTACAATACTAGTTCCACTATAAGATTGAAGGCAAAAGAGTACCGGGGTGGGTTCACCCCTTGGAACGATGAAGGTCCTGCTGCCTTTGATGCCAAGGAGAGGCATGGCTTGTTAGACCATGTGCACAGACATCTGTGAGGAGGAGCCCTGAACCGCTCCGTACTGCCTGTTGTCACAGGCGGCGGCCGTCTGCTGATTGCTGGAGGCGGGGCTGATCATGTGCATCCCGTGATCCATCCCTGTGGAAAGGTATTGCCTCTCTCCAAAGGCCCCACTGGATGGGGAAGAGCAGAGTAAAGTGCTTTGGGAGGTGGTGAGTTTCTCTGGGCTCGCCGCCAGCCTGGGGGAAGCAGGGAAATTGTATCCATAGAGGTTGTAGGGGTTGTGCAGGGAGAAGGCATTGTAGGAGCTCTGCTGCATGTGGCCTCCACCAAACATGTGTGAAGAGGAGGAGGTGGAGGCAGGGTTGCCTGCTTGCATGACATACTGAAACTGGGAGCTGGGGAATGATCCCAGCTGGCCACTGTACGCCTCCATCTTGCTGTTGCTGGGCAGGGAGGAAGGAGCCGGCATTCCTGAGATCAAGGAGGGAGTCCTCTGAGGCATGAAGGTTTCGGAGGGCTGCGAGGCAGAAGCTGTGCTGCTCTGCAGCCGGTTGTAGCCGCCGTCGCTCAGCCCCGGGTAGCTCTGCAGTGCTGCCATGTTGCTTCTGGCACAAGGAGGATAATCGGACAGGTTGAGGTTGCAAAGCTGACTCTCCCGGCAGCCAACGTTGAAAGTGTTGGGGGCCAGATGGAAGGCTGGAGGAGAGCAGGATGGAGAGAGAAGGTGAGAAGAAGCAGATGGTGATGGGGTCCCCGTGCTGGACGTGGTCGGGGACGTTCCTGTGCTGCCTCCTGCAAAACAAAACACATGGGAGGATGTTCAGCACCCAGAACCATGTCTGCAGAATGAGCCAGCCTCATTGAAAAACAGCTCAGTTTAATAAAGAAGCAAGGGTGGTAAAATGGGCACTGGAAAACTCAGCCTTTCTTGGCAAGGACCTTCAAGAAAACTCAGCTTTTCTTGGCAAGGGATTTATTAATAGCATCCCTTGGTCTTTCCTTCTACTTTTTTGTTACGCCTTTGTTTTTCAACAGACGTTTTAGCCACAGAGTAAACCAAGGCATTGGGAAAAGCTGCAAGGACAGACGGCTCCAACAGTCAAGAGATCTGCCATTTCCAGGCATGTTTATCTAGTTCTTTTTAGGGGGAAAAAAAAGGCAATTTTTCCTTTCTCCTGGTCTGCAGGAAGACCACCAGTCAGTGAACTGTATGGTCTCACTGCAAACATGCTTTATCATCTGCTCAGGGGCTTGTGGTGGGAAGTGGCTAAAAGCATGTTGGACTTCTGTACCATTCAGCATTTTTGTCAGCTGGCTCACGGTGCAGCCATGCTGATTCAAGCCAGAAGTAGCATTAAAATGAAGGGACACAGTTTCAAGCTATATCCTGCTCTGCAGAGCGCAGAAAGGGGATGTGTCAGGATTTTCAATCATGTGCTTAAAATTTAAAAGGGATTCCATATGTTGTACCACTGATGTTAACAAAATATGGATATATATGCATGTCAGCAGTATCAGCACATTATACAACATTTATGTTATGGATGATGAAATTGACCAATCTGCACAGCAGGGATGCTCACATGCTCTGACCTGGAAAAACAATACTGTGTAATACTACCAAGAAGGGTAGCAAACTAAAAGTGTTGTAAAAAAGATAATGGAACAATTTAGAGCTCAAGAAGTGATTATTTATAGGCAACAATCTGAATTGGAGGAAGCCTCCTTGGTTGTTCTGCCAGCTGTGTGCTTAAAAGAATTCCGTTTTCTGATGTGAAACCTTTTATTTTCATTTGATTTTTGTAGAGATTCCTTTTCTGCATTAGGGTAACCAACACTGGAGACTCTTATAAAAGGACCAAAGAAGTGCTGGGAATAAACAGGCTCAGAGGAACTGGGAGGCAGCATTTCCAATGAGGTAGAAGATTACAGATGAGAGGCAAAAGGACTTGAAAAGAAAGTGTTTGAATGG
Source organism: Certhia americana (assembly GCA_018697195.1). Classification (NCBI taxonomy): domain Eukaryota; kingdom Metazoa; phylum Chordata; class Aves; order Passeriformes; family Certhiidae; genus Certhia; species Certhia americana. The sequence continues at coordinate 26,441,322 of CM031857.1, forward strand.
GCAGATGAAATTTCACGACAGCAGAGATTACACACTGAGGATCAAAAATAAGGGACAAGTTTTTCTTGTACCACCTTAAGGAAAAAAAATCCAGTAGGATTTTGAGACCAGTCTATGTCTGCTGCAAAAAAACCCAAAACAAAACCAAACCAAACCAAAATAAAACAAACACCCCCCACCCCAAACTAATTAATAACTAAAAACCAAAACAAAACAAAAAAAAATAAAAACCACCTAAAAGGGAATAACCTAATGCAGCATTGCTTGATAAAAAAGAGAATAGGTGATGCTAGTGGTTAAGAGATGCACTAGAAAGATGTGTTCTGTGTCAGTATATATGATAGTGAGAACGAAAGTGAGATTACATCTGACTCTTTTGACACATCTATGGTGAAATAGAAAGGGGAGTGAAAATGAAACCTTGAGAAATGAATAATATTTGTGATTTTTAATTTATTTTTTTTTAACCCAGGTCCAGAAAAAATGAAGTAAAACAGCCCTGGGTAAGCACAGCCTGTAGTGATTCCTGTTGACCCAGGCAACATTAACAACAGGCAAATTTCTGTGTTGCCAAGTCAAAGCAGTCATTCCTGTTACCAGCCAAGGTGAGAAATGCTTATTAGTTATTGCTGAGCCACTGACTCCTTTTTTTATTCATTCAGAAGCATTAAAGAGAAGCATTGCATAAAATTTCCATTAAATGTGAGAAATTGAAATTTCAAATGCCATCTTGGACTCTGCATTCACTTCTTGACAATACTGAAACGCTCAAATTTGCTCACGTATTTTAGCTGCAGAGTCCAAGGATTCGTTGTGCAAGTTTCTAATTTAGCATTTATTTTAAAGGCTATACTTCCCTGATTCATTTAATCTCTGTCAGACAACTCGGGCTAATTTGGTAGGTAAAGATGGTACCTCCTCCAGCCTTTCTCCCTGTCTCTCTTTCACATGTAGCCAATTCTGCAACAGGGTCAGCAGAAGGGAAGGTTTGCCTCTACACAAGTAGTTCCATTGAAATCTGTTTTAGTTGAAATAGCTGATAAAGGTGAGATTGAATACAACAACAGACACCATTATTTTGTTAGCCCTGCTGTAAAGAGTATAACCTCTAAAAGGGAGAAGAGGCAGACAGCTGAATTAATGTATCATCTTCTAGCTATCCAAGCCCAAAATACAGAGGTCAAATAATCACAAAAAAAATACAGCACAAAGTGACATGTGTTAAACCCACAGTAATCTTGCTTTTGACTCTTTACAACATTTATTTCATGAGCAAACTGCAGAAAGTGATTTCCTTGCTGACAGTGTCTGGAGAATAAGTAAAAATGCATATGCATATATGCATGAGCATTTAATGATCTGTTTGAAATAAAATACATAGAATAAATTATTAAATACAGTGTCTTAATTTCAGTCTTCCTTTGCCCCAGAGCTAAACTTTACCAGCTTAGTAGAAGAAAAGTGCACACACCAGTTACCTCAAGCATTAGACTTTATGCATCTGCTGAGAAGCTACAATCCAGTCAAACTCATAACTGAGGCTTTGGCTACACAGAGTAAGTTTTGTTTGTTAGCAGTTTCAAAGATTACTTAATGGTTCGCAAACTGAGAATTGTGCATTTCAGGTCAGCTCCAAAGAGGGATTGAGTGATTCTGCTTTGAATAACCCCTATATGTAGGCTGACAGGAAAGCCCTGATGTGACAACACAACAGTTAGGAAAGAGAGTAAAAAAGATTTTTCTTTTCCTCTGAAACTTCAAAATTATGAGGAGGTAAGAGATCCATCAATGGACAAACACCAAACCTGACAACTCTCTTTCAAGAATGCTTTGCTACCAATGCCAACCACAAGCATAGGACATGCCACACTTCTGCTGCAAAAGAGCATAATGCAGATGGAAGAAGTTCCTGATCATTTGCAAAGTAATCTTTACACCTTTAAGTGGAACAGGAAATTACACAAAGCAAGGCCTGTCTCAGCTCATTCTCTTTGGACCAGCTCTGTTCTTCTCTGAAGGATATTTCTTAGCCATCTTTGCTGGCAGCCCTAAGTAGGGGCCAAACACAACCTGGACTTTTGTGAGGTTACAACTTGGTCTGTAGTTGTTACAAAGTCAGCCAAATACCCCTAGAGATGGCAGCAAGCCCAGAAAATATATCCATACCATACCACAGTCCTGGAAAAACAGATGTGTGTGTCATTTTAATGGAAGGCATGGATACAAACCAATCTAGTTAAACTGATACACGAAACTATGTTAGGTCTGGTTTAAGTCAACTGAAACCACATTTAAGCAAGAATAAAATGAATCCCTCGATAGCTGTCCTCTGTTCCTTTTCTCTACCCATCATTTCCTCTGGAAATAGTTGCCAACACCAAAAGCATTTACCAGCAATGTCACAATATCTCTCACCTCCACACTTACAATAATTCCAGAGTGATTAATTACTCTTTTGAGCAGCCCCCAGAAGAGCATTTTTTGACTCTGCAGACATTGGTCCCACATATGTGCAGTTATCGAGTCACATTTGTATAAAAAATAGAACGTTCAGAATTTCAAAGGCCCCTCTTTTGTATCTGAACTCTGCCCTACGTGGTAGATGAAAGTGTCTGTCCTCACAGTGTCCTGCTATTCTGTCCAGGGCTTAGCCAAGCAATGCTGTCATCCTGAAAGGAGCTTGTTCTCTGGGTATACAAGGGATAACCAAATTGACCTTACCAAAAGGACAGAAGTATTTTCAATGAGGGGAACAGGAGAATGATCAAGTCCAGAAGCCAAAATTTGCAAACTGGGACCGAGAAGTAGGGAAAATGAAGAATGAAATCATAATGGAAGACAAGGAGACCACGTGCAAAGGGTGAGATGTAAAGGCAAACCTTCCTCTTCTTGTCAGTGTTTCCTCTTCTGACACCAAATAGAAATTCTGTCTGTGCTTCAGTGTCAGATACATGGCCACAAGGCTTGGGGAAGAAATTACAGCTTTTCCTCTGGGTATCAACAAGTACCATTAAAATATCATCTCAAGTATCTTATGACTTTTATTTCCTTCCAGTCATGTGTCTATCCAAGCCTCAGTAATGGTACTGTCTTTCTATGTGTTCCAAATAAACCCTTGCCTTTGCTTTTACTTAGACTGAGCTTGTGTTAAGGACCATTGCAGGGCAAACTGCAGCTCAAACATACATAGTCCATAGGTATGAGGTGTCTTAAAATGAGGGTTTGTAGTGTTCTGGAAACATTCAGTGTTCCAGGGCATCTGAAATGCTACAGGGACCTCTTCCACAGAAGGCAGGTCACGTAGAGAACTTCTAACACTTCAGTGTAGATGGAAAATGCATCTGCCAGCAGCCAAAGGAGCCAAAGGAGCTTTCTGGCAGCAGCAAGATAGTGGGAGAGCATCAGTGCCAAGGGAGTCTGAAGCAATTGTGCATGGAAAATTTTCTGGGATCTCTCTTATGAATGACACCATACTATTCACTTGACCCACAGCTTATCCCAACCTCCTTTATCTGAAAGGTGCACATAAATCAAACTTTGGACTCCACTGCAGCATATTTTCCTTGCTAATCTTTCCAGGCATTGGATGCTACCATCACCTGCAGTACCTCTGTACAAACCCTTTGGTCCTTGAAGTCCTTGCTCAGTGCAGAGCGGCCATCAGCGCAACGTATCTGAACACAAATGCCATACCCTGTGCAGTGGCAGTCTCACCAGACAGACAAGAACTTTAGAGAAGATTGGCAACTTTGTCACAGCCTGCAGTTCTCAGCAGGGCTGGTCTCACACAGGGGTGACCTGGTATTCACTGTCATGCTGCAAACAGACATGGCTGCCTGTCCTCAGTTTGTGCCTTACTTTCTAACAAGGATGGGAACAGCAAGGTGGTTTGTCTTAAGATTTTACGTTTTGATGGGTCAGGCAACAAGAATAACAAAGTTATTCTTGGAATGCAAGTGCTTCTCAGAGCACTCCCACCTACAAGCTAGTTTACCTTGTGGCCAGACATGAGCCAGGGGGTCAGTGTGGCCAGCCCACGGCTTGCAGGCTGTGCAGAGCACACAGGAAAGTGTCTAACCCACCACCTCAGCCAGGCCATCTCCTTCCACCTCCATATGTGAACAGGACCTGATGCTTAGATTGATTGGCACACAACATCACCTATCCATCTCCTGGAGGAACCATAGCCCCTCTTCTCACACCTGTCCAAGAGGTTGGCATCTTCATCATGTGATAGGCGTGTGTCCAAGCACCTGAGGGTGTGGACACTAGTCATTCATTGGCCTGTGGCCACTAGTCATTCACCGGGCTCACAACTCTCCTCCTGGCACTTAACTTGAGTAAATAAGCCCTCTTGAGAGGTAGTTTATGTTCACTTGGGCACAGAGCCATGATAATGCAACTCTCCAGCTTTCCAAATGGAGCTGGCCAGGAGCTGGCAAGTGTCTGGCCAGCAAGGAGCACAGTGGAACCTGTCCATGCAGATCTACTCCAAGGCATTTCTGACAGGTCTGTTTTTTATGAGGACTCTAAAATCTTGCACACATATGTACAGGGTCTTTCTAAAGCACAGGAAAGAGCAAACCTTACCAGTGTTTTGCAGTGTTCTATCCTCAGACACATCAGTAAATAAATGTAATGATATGCATGCAGGAAAGCAAATTTGAACAAAAAGGTAAATCCATGCACACTAAGTACGGCACATGAAATTTACTCTCTGCCTTCCAAGTTATTTCACCTTTGGCTGCAGAAATAAAATTAAATTTGTTAACTGCCCAAGGATGGGAATCTGAGGGAATAATGAGGTCAGGAGGGAGGGTGTGTGCAGATTGCCAGGTGGTCTGGCTGACAGATTACAAGGCCAGAGTGTGCCACTGTGACTATCTGATCTGATGTCCTTCTGGAGCCAGGCGTAGCACAAACCTGGATCCATTTCTGCTTCAAGCAGCACATGCCTCAGTCTTGCTTGATGCCTTCAGACATCTAAATGCCACAATATCAGGTGTCACTCCTGCTCTTACCTATCATGGCAACTTTTTCCTTGCAAGTCTAACTGGCAGTCCAAGGTCTCTGCTCCCATTCCCAGCTCTCAAACCTAAAACCTTCAGAAGGACTGAAAGATTCTTCATCGTCATCCTGAGTTCCCTCTTCACCATCTTGGAAAACTAAATGGCTTTGATGCCTGTTCCCTTGTCTTCTCACCAAGAAAGGGCCATCTGGTCTGTGACATGCTGGACTCTCTTCACTCCTTCCCTACTTTTAGGAATGAAAACTTCCCACTTTCATGAGAATGAGAGCCATTTCTCTCTTCACAGAGTGTAGCTGCCTTTTCTTCTCTCTAGAGCCCTTGGCCAATTATCAAATTATGAATCCGCTGGTAAAATCTTTAAAAGGCCCAAATGAGACTCAAAACCTATTGCGTGCCAAGTTGCTGGGTTGCAGAGGAAACATAAAGAGTGCTTTGTAGTTCTTTGGGATACAGCTCACAGAGCACATAAAAAAAACATGATTACAGCAATACATTTAAGGGGGAAGGTATGTACTGTATGGCAGAAAAGTGAGGAATGAAAGGAAATTTTGGTTAAAGCTAGAAAATTATAGAGAAGAACTTTTTAAATAAGTTTGCCTCAAATTACAAGAATCATTGGAATTAATGGTAGATCTAGAACAACTCAGAATAATACTTTAGTTCCCCTTACATCTTACAAATTTCTGCAAGGCAAACTGAGCAGCCAGATAGTTAGATAGTTAGTGCCTCAGTCATCCTCCAAGATGAAATATTTTCGAGATCTAATGGTAAAAAACAATGCTTTTTTCTAATATGGACAAAAAAGTATTATTCAGGACACATAACTCCCATTCCCATCCATATCCAGAGCGCCTAGACAGCTGAGGAAAATTGAAATACTGTAGCAAGTTCAAGGAACTTGAAATACTGTGGCAAGTTCGAAATACTGTGGCAAGTTCAAGGAACACATGATTTTCTACTGTATGAAAATTATGTGCTACTCTTAGGAAACTGTGCACATCTTCAAAGTATCATTGCCCACCTCTAGTCATTCATGTGAAATCTGGTCACTACTCATCAGATAACAGAGACTTAGGCTTCAGTCACTGGAACACAGGGTAAACACTTCTCTGGAGTAACAGAGCACTTCAGGCTCCTTTCAGGTCATCAGGAAGCGACACAGACTTTGACTTCCAGCTTCTTGTGTCACAGCTGAGAGGGTAGTTTAATTTTCCAGTGAAGCACCAAAAATGTCACTTCTTTAAAGGAAAACTGTCTGCAGCTCAACCTAGAAGAAGCTGAACAATTTGCTCCCTGGTGTTTTGTTTAAACGAGGCAATCTATGACCCATTTGAAGTATGTAGCAGAAACCAGCACTTGATCCCAATAACTCTGGCATCAACCTCTCTGTTTCCAATCTCCTCTTCAAGGTCAAAAGAATCAAGCAGATAATTGAGTGCACACCCAGCTATCTGACCTCTGCCAATAGCCTAGACTGGTTACAATTGATTTTGAAAGGGAAGCAGCATCCAGATTTATCCCGGTGACATTGCTGACAGAACTGATGGCCGCCTTTAGGAGGCAAGGGGCCAATCAGATGAATTTGTAGGTGGTTCAACCTCCCTTGGCGTAAGCCACTCCACTCTTTTGGGAGACACTATTTTTGGGATCTAGGTTCTCAGATAAAGCCAAAAGGATCTTAGCAGTTATTTACTTCTTTCTGCCTCCAGGCGTCTGTGATGCCTTTAGATGAAGTTCTGGAGGGCTCAGTCTTCCTTCCACTTGACACCAGCACACATTTGTGTATTCAGGATTTTGTTTTCATATGGGTGCAATCAGGACAGCTCTCTGAGCACCACTCCCAAGGGGGAAGAGAATTTATACTGAATAAGTTACAGGCAGTACAGACAAACTTTGCCAAAACAGAGGTGATGCCTGCCCAGAAAGGGTAATGTTTACAGACAGAGAAGCTGGAAAGGCAGCAACACCTCAGCTCGGGGTATCTGTCTCGCATCTGCTGAGAGCCCCGCAGACTTGGGGTCTGTCTGGGAACATTGTTGCTACAAGAACACATTGCTCCTTTCCAGCAGTAAATGAGAGGTCTGAATCTCTTCCACACCGAGGAGAGGGAGCCTTTTGTGCGTATCATTGTTGACACAGGACTGCAGGATTAAGATGTTCCCCTCTCAGAAGGAGACAGTAGGACCTGTACTCAATCAGTTTATACATGCATGCTGCTCTAGAGATAGCACCAGCTCTCTCACCATTGAGGAACACACCCCTCTTTCTCTCAGGTACCCTTGCAGGCAATTTTCAATGCTAATCTTAAGAACCATTAATGCAAATTTTGCAGACTCTCTAAGAGGTCAACTCTCTACCTCCAGTCCAAGATCAGTGCAGATGCTCACGTTGATGGAGAAGGGGTTGAATCTACTGCATCTACCCTTTGGTGGAGTTCATGGCAAAAGCACTTATTCAAGAAAAGAGCCCATTTGAAAGGGAAGCTGCCTTGAGAGCTGACCAATCAAATCTAAGATGTCTGACTCCTGCAGATTTGCTATGCGTGTGTCAAAACAGCAATTTAATGGTAAAGCGAATTTTTATGTGCTGCAAGCCTAGTGATAGATCATATTGGTCCTGAAATTTTGCTTAGGAGGTACTTCTTCCTACCACCTGCCAGGGTACCCTTGATTTCATTTTTTGATAAGTCATCACCTTGTGTAGGAAGGATTAGATACTGATCACTCTTCTAAAACTTACAGTTACTGATAGTGATCTGCTCATCACAACATCCTGTGGGAAACTGGATATCACAAATGAGCCAGCAATATCTCTTTTTACTCTTAGTGACATAATGCAGAGTTACTGGAACTCTGATTTTCTTTTTTCCTCTCCCTCTTTTTTTTCTTTTTTATGTTCCCTTTTAAAATCAAGAAACTGCACCACAAATTTTTAATAATGAGAATCTGGATGAGGTTCAATCTAAATTTTGAAAATATATTCCAATTAAAGACTTTAATAGATTCTTGGCTTTCCGTACGTCTCACTGCCATATGCATTCAATAACTCCAAGCCCCCTTTCTCGCCAGCAGCATGCAGAGTGCAGTGTGGGTGATACCATTCCCCAGAAGGTCAGCTGCTCCTGGACTGCCATTTTCAGAGCATTTCAAGCATTTCTCATGGAGGGGAACTTCTTTCTTTCAAAACTGGCTGCAGATCTGCTGTGATTGTGTCCAGCACGGTGCTCACTCTTGTGAAGCTGCGGATACTTTTGGATTATGAGCTCCAAGAGAGAGGTTTTGTTCTCAAGCCAGGGGATTTCACTAACAGAAGTAGCATGTTCGTTCCCTTGATAGGACAACATGGTGACCACTCAAGTCACAGATCTTTGAGGACTTGCTGATGTGCTGTCCTTCAACAGCAGCACGTGCAACCAAAGCTCATGGACCACGAGATTCAGCTGCACCAGGCATCTGTGACTGGGTGCGGCATCAAACTCTCCAGTTTGCCTGGCAGCTGAAACCTATCATTGTGCAGATTAGAAAGTTATTCAATCCCTGCATGAAACAGCTGCATCCAGCACATCAAGTATCGATTTTGGTGTGTCTGTAGCCCTTGTTCCACATGAAGCTTGGGCCAAACAAATGAGCAAAGCACTAGGATGTAGGTCGAATGGCACAAAGGATAATGTGGAAAAAATTGTAATATCTTTAGATAATTGTATCACGTGAATGCATCTGGAATACTCTGTGCAGACTTGTGTTTAAAGAAATGATTAAGAACCTGGAAAAGTTCCCACTAAAAGAGAAATTAAACGATTGGTGCTATTCTCTTTGAGAGGCACAGAAGGGGGAGATAACCTGTAAAACAATTAAATGTATGAAGAAGATGGATGAGGGGAAATTTTTCCTTACCTCTTTAGACCCCACAAAAAGGGATAAACATTTAGTTAGAGAAGAAAACTTAGTCTCTTGAATGAAGCACGTTCGCAGATCACCAAGCAATCTCTATTGCCCTTGCTACCTTTGTCCCCCATCACTACTGACCACTTTGCAGTACTTTTGGGATGTGTACCTTTTAGGAACTAATTCATTTATCTCTTGATAAGTTAGTATTAGGATTGTCCTTACTGGAGGACATATTTGTAGTTATCAGCTTTGAGATCAGTCAGTTCCTCATACCAGAATACACACTAACTTTTCCAAACTGACACATGTAGCAGTAAATTAAACACTCTCCAAAAAATTATCACATCTATACAGTTAGTTCTATCTGTCAAATCTCTAACCTGGTCAAGTAATACAGTTGGATTTGTTAGACAAAAGCAACTTCGAAAAGTCAGGTAGCACTTTTATTTCATGAAAAAATTACCAAAAAGACAATAAGTGACAAAAGAAAAGCTAGAAATGTGTAGAAATCCATAGCACAAAAAAAACCAGCTTGAAGGCAAGGAAGACACCATATTTATGCTGCTGATGCCCCAAGCTTTTGCCCAGAAAATACAATTTTTCCTTATTACAGTAGGATGGATCCAACTCTAGAAAATCAAAACTGAATTCTACAGTTCCTACAGGGAAACTGTTACAGCACATCCTTTGACTTCATGTAACTTGAACCTACTGTATTTTTTCCTGTCACCACAGACAGTATTTTATTTTAGTACTGTTTTCTATTCTCTCTCTCCTCACAGGCTGGACAACCATGGCTTGCTCCTCACCAGTCCTAGGCATGTGGCCACTCTTGCTGCCCTCATCTTGTCTCTCTGCAGTAAGAACTCACTCCTCTTTAGCTGCAGTGGACATATCTACTCCCAAAAGTCTCCTGTAATCCCCATGCAATTTCCCAACAAACATTTCAGGGGATAAAAGGAAAGCTTACATTTCCTCAAATGTTTATTCAGAAGTGTCACATATTCACCCAGCTTTGATAAAACCAGCAGGATCCAGAATTAAAGTGCCAGTTTGTTAAAAAAAAATCCCTGAAAGTTTCTAATTCATAAATACACAACAGTATGAGATCACATTATGCATCTCAGAGCACTGAAGCTCCAGATAGGGGAGAAGAGGAAACTCTGGGGCAAGTCACATCCATGTAAAGTCTCAGAGGATCTGAGGTTCAATAGCTTATGCTGATGTCAGCTCTTAAACAGCAGTGATTTACTCACCTGTCACCCAGTTCATGTACTTGAAAGCAAGGAGGTGAAGAGGTGTGGACACGAGGTGTATATCCTGGTTGTCTTATATTTGGAGGGAAGGAATCACATATGGCTTAAAGCCACCTCAGCATTTTTTGCTCTTTCTGCCAGCAATTCCAGGGACTCCATACCAACATGTTTGTCCTTGCCTTTGGGGGCTGTCCCAGCAGCCAGAAATTAAAACAGAGCATGTCTGTACCTTAGCTTTGCACCTTTTTGTGAGACTAGAGGTCAGTTTGTTAGAGCAATTACCGGAGAGATGAGCATTATGATGGTCGGAATATTTCTGATTTATTATTTCACATGGCTAAATGCAGAGCTCAAAAACTCTTTTGTAATGAGTTGTTAGGTTTTGAGATCTACCTGTGAACACAGCTTCAGTTAAGGGCTGCCCTAGAATTTATAGTCTCTGGTGCAGTGGTTGTGGTCTGCATAGGGCCTGCTGGTTACAGGGTACTGGCTTGCCTCCTGGTTTTTCAGCTGCTAAACTATATTATAACAAGCTAAAAATACATTAAATATTTTCCTTTCCTAATATTACCTTACCATGTAAGCAATAGTTGGACTTGCCACTAGGATGTTATCTGATTACTGAGGGGAGGGAGGCAGGCGAGCCCGAATAGGGGGTGAGACATTGGAGAGAGGCTGCTCCAGTGACTGTGACCAGGAGGAGAGGCTGTTATGTTTCTATTTAGGTGGGTGATGAAAACATTTCTAAATCCCTGCTTTAACCCATCTCTGACCACATGCCCCACCACAAGTGCTCCTCGACACAACCCCTGAGCTTGTGCAAAATCTCTCCTGCCCCATGCTGTGCTGTTCAGGAAGAGTTGGGTGGTCAGGTGAAGACCATGCATGGGGAGTCTAACAGAGCTGACTGGAGTGTGCTCTGTCCTACTCCTGTGATGTGCCATCAGAAAAACTATTTAGCAGGTGATCTGTGCCCTGAGGTGTTGCATGTGGAACTGGCATGGGGGACAGTCAGCAAGCAAAAAGAGATTGCTCTGCTGGACACCTGTATTATGATTCTGCCTCAGTGATGGGAAGCCCCAACAGCCACTGCTGCTTCCCTGCATCTGGAGGATAACACTCTATACCCAGCTGGATTCAAGATCTGGAGGGAAGTTTTGGGGATGATGTCAAGCTTGAATGTGAGAGGCTGGTAAATCTGCTACACAGGGCTGGCATTTGGTTTTGATTGTTTAACTTCGCTGGTGTCACATTTGAACACCATTTTGAATTGTTTCTTTTCTTGCATGTCCGTTGGAATAAAAAAAAATAATCAGACTGCTGCCTGGATCTCTCTTTCTCAGTCATCACTGTTTTCAACTATGAATAGCTGCACTAAAGTGAATGGGAAAGACCTACTCCTGCAAAAAGCAAAATAGCAACATGGCCTGAAACTAGAGATGAAAGCTCTACTTAACAAATGAGATATGTAAAGGGCAGAAGCTATGAAAAGACACAGCACGAATACTTGGCCTATCCAATAATTCCTCCCAGGCTCTTACTAGCAGAAAGTGTCTCCAGCAAGGCCACTGTGTTTTGAAATCAAGGTAGCATGACCCCAAAGGGAGACACATTCTTGGTCTCCTAAAGCTCCCAGAGGACAAATCCCCCCCCACCTTCCCCTTGTGTTTGCATGCAAATGGCAAAGGTAAGCTGTAAATGGAGAACAAGGTGTCTGACATGATTGAGCATTTCCTCGGTCTTTCTGTGCTCTCTTCACATTTAACTCATGCTGTGTACTTGGGCTGGTTGGCCCAACCCTACAATTCTTCCTGCTCCTCCTTCTAGCTCTTAGGACTCTGGCTCTAGGGAGACCAGAGAACCCAAGCAGTTCCATTGCACCTCATAAGGCATGACCAGTTCTCTGTTTCCATCCCCATCTCTGCTCCGTGTCCTCTCACTTCAGCCAAGAGCTCAACAACGTGTGCAACATCCCCATTCTAGTGAACATGCAGCAAAGTGAATTACTGCTTTTATGCCCCCTTCTCCTGCTCTTTCTACAGCTCTTTGCAATCCCTTTGTTCGCTCACCTTGCTGCTTCTGCATGGTGGTGAAATCTTCAAAGGTGAGAGTGCGCACGGGGGGCCTCCAGAAGGCGTAGGTCTCCATGATGGCCTCCAGCCCCGTTCTGTGCAAAGGAAAGAAAACAAGGAGTGAATAAAAATGTCAATCAGCTGGGGATACAGGAACTGAGGAAAGAAGGTCCTGACCTTGCTTGACAGGCTGAAAAGTCACCTTGGCATCTGTGAATTCCTCAAGTGAGGCTTCCCGCACAGGTGCTGACCACAAGAGTAAAATGAGATTTTCCCAGCCCGGGATCTCAAAAGTTCCTAACAGTCTCTCAATGCCTTTTTCCTTTCTAGCAAGAATCTCAAGCCTTCTGTTTACTTTCCAGGGGACACACGACTGTCAGCTCCTCAAGGCATACTCAATTTATCATTGAGTGGCCCTCCACGCTTTCTGGATGCAAGCTGTCATGCAAATAAAGGAGGCCTGGGATTCAGACTACATAATCAGAGAGATTTTGTGAATTGCCTCTCCCTGCCATTTCACAGTTCTGAACACTGCTCCGAAGCACTATGAGAAGCCATCAAAAAGGGAATCTTCTTGGGTTTGGACTTAGACTAGAAATACATAAAATTCTCTTTCTAAAAGATCAGTGGTACATCTGCTTTGGGTGCCCAGCTCACCACAAAGACATGTCAAAGAGAAAAAGCCAAAAACTGAGTAAGAATTTTTCTTCTTGAAGGGCTGGGGTGTTAGATTTGTTCTCATTGTCACAAACTCCTAGCTCTTCTGGAAGTCTCCTAGCATCACAGGCTCATTGAAGACATAGGTGTATTATTCAACCCACTGGAGTTTTTTTCCCAGGAAAAATTCCCAGTGGAAGCTGCACACCACTCTATTCCCCATTCCTCACCTTCCCCTGCCTGATTTCCCACAGTAGGTTACAGCCCTTGCACTGACTGAATACCAGCAGAGATTCTTCATCAAATGTGAGAACATATCCCCTTTCAATGCAAAAGGCACAACATCCCCAGAGCCTCTCATCAGATGTTGAGCTGACACTGGAGCTGCCTTTTGCTTCTGAAAATGTCTTTCTGCACATGCCTTCACTCACTCAGTTAACTTTCCAAAGTCTCCCCGGAAGCTTGGATGCTTTAAATACATTGGAGTTGGCAAACCAAACTCTGTATTTTAAGAGGAGGTTTAGAAGAGAGGTTGTTGCATGGTGTTTATTAGCTGCTAAGCTGTTAGAAGTAGAAACAGAGACATCTCTGCATAGCAGTCTCACACTAGTGCTGAGCACATTACAACAAAACTATTTGGTTAATACAGTGGCCTCTGCCAGCTCATGGAGCTCAGAGGCAACAAGGCAGGGCAGAATTTGAACCCATCAGCTAAGCTGGGCTCTGTGTGCAAAAGCTGCCCTTTGACTATGGGTACCACCTCCAAGATTTCCTCTGCATGTCAAAGTCACACATGTTCAGAGTCGATCTGCTTCTTGACACATGCAGCCAGGAGGAGAACAGCACCTTTTTTGCAGCCTCATGAAATGATCCCCAGCCCAAACACTGAGGGAAGACTTTCTGGTACTGTATATCCAGGAGGCATAAAATGCCCTGAGCAAGCTGCAATGCAAGCAGACCTGTTGTTGAAAGGACCTGCCTTGATGATTAGCACCACGTAATAGATCAGAAATGCAGACTGAAAGTTCCAGCTGTGCTAATCCAGCTGCTCTGTGTCTGCCACAGGATCGTGTGGGGAAAGCAGGGAGGCCAACTTACTGAAAGCAGTGGGCTTGCAGTCTGGCTCAGTCATTAGATCCCCAGGTACACAACCCCATTCTGCACCAGCATCGGGCTTCTGTCTCTAGTCTCACAACTCCCTTCCAGTAAAATCCAGTTCCTAATAGGAGGTGGCTCATGGAGACACTAAAAGCAGACTAAAGCTATTACCCCTGCCTCTCCCTGGAGCCTACATCATTATCGGCTCAGCAATTGACTCACAATTCAAAGTTTCTAGTTCTCCATTTAACACTTTCCCCTGTATCAATACAGTACTCACAGGCATCATATAACTTCTACTTCTAAAAGAAAAGGGGGAAAAAAGAGAATAGCCAGGACATAATAAAAAGAAGAAATAAAACAGTAAATTAGGAATAATATGCTGCTTTCGAGGGTTGGACTTGACTGTGTCTGTGAGCAGATAGAGGGTAAAGGCAGCACTGAGAGTGCCAGAGCAGCCTGTAAAGCTGCTCTATTCCTGCCCTGTATGTCATGACAGGAAAGATGCCAACACCAACAGGGACCTGCCTCCTCCTGCTCCAGGGGAGCAGTTCTACAATGGCCCCCTTGCTGTGAACACAGCTCCTGTCACCCTTCCCTTTCCACACTGTGACTAGCAGCAGTGTGGCCTTGTCCTGCAGTGTTGAGGGAAGTCTGGTATCACAGGTACCTGAAGAATGAATGTCAAACTCCACAGCTAGCTCTTCGTGCCCCAAATGTGAGTCCTTTACTCCCCACAAGTTTACATGTGTTGAACATGTGTATAAAACATCCTCTCTGAGCATGTGGGTGACAGAGCTCAAACTTATGTCCACTTCTGTGCACAAATTTAAGCCTCTATATACTAGACCAACCTTTTTTCCCCATTAGTCTGTGGGTTTCTTTTTATTTTATCTTTGGTCTCTGGGTTTTGGGGCTCTTTTTCTCCATGCAGAAAAAAAATGGTTTTGAAATAGCTTCTAAGCAGAAAAAATCCTTACTGAATTTTCACATCCTTCCAGGCATCAGACAAGATCCATCAGACAGCAGCTTCGTGTGCTAACCTGCTAGGCACCTACCATACTACATATGGAGTCTTGCAGGGGAAAAACGTGCAGCTATGCTAAAAACAGCTCTTGGTGAGAAGGCACACCATCTTTGTATACTGATAATACAACCCTATCCCCAGTCTTTCTTCTGTCTGCAATGTATTCCTATTTTTGAAAGAAAATGTTGAGGTGATGGGGTGGGAATCAAGAAATTTAATCCCTGTCCACTCTAATAACTGTCTCTCCTATAGCAGTTTATGACATTGCTCTCCTAGTCAGCAGAAATACTGGAGTGCTATTCTGTGCATGTGTTCCACCCCCTCACAAGAAAAAGAATCCCCCACCTGGCCAGTGAAGAGACATTTTGGGACAATAATAAACGCTGACAAAAAAAAAAAAAAAATTGTTTTCAGCATTTCTGAAACATCAGGAAATTTGGAGGGCCTTTGCTGAGGGTTGCTGATACCAAGTGTGCTGAACATTATCCATGTGGCATCTACTTTCTCTTCCAAAGAGCTGCACTGAAAAATTAACTTCAAACTATCTATCAGGCCATAAAACCTTCCCTCTCACACCATCTTTATGAAGGAAGTAAAAAAAAAAAAAAGTATCAGAAGAGGTCTCACTGCCAGCATTTTTTTAATAAGGTCAGTCCTTTAAAAGTTATCCAAAATTTGCTCTCTCTTTTTCATTCATTCTTTTATTTTTAGTGCTATAAAGTTTTAATAATAGGCAATAAATGAAACAGTTCCATTGTCTGAAAAATGAAACGAGCTATCTGTGCACCTCCATAATCCATCCCATATGGCTGATCTTGCCATTCCCACTGCATGTAGGATTCAGGACATCATTTCATTGTTTGCTAGGGAAGCCAAACTATTGGCTCTAAGTGCCCTCCCAGCTCTCTTATCCTAGACAAAAGCTCAAAGAGCATTTCCAACACAAACAACTTTTATCCACCTCAGCTGCCCACATCTGAAAGGAAAGAGCTGGCTTTGCCTTCAACCTGGGAGCTTTTTCTTCCATCACCCTGTGGAGTTTTCTGTCTGTTTTCCCTTCTGGCTTCCTCCTGGGTAAGGAGCTCCTGCAAGTGTCCCACTGTCAGATGAACTTTACCCAGTCTCTAAAAATAATCTCTGTGGCATTAAACCTGCACCCTCACTACCCAAACATTTGGCTAGCTGAGTGCAATATGTCAAAATCTGGTTTCTCAATCCCTTGAAGTCCAGGAAAGCAACGAAGTAATAACCTGCCTTATTCATACATTATGTGGGCATCCTTTCACCACCAGAAAACTTCTCTTTCAACATTAGGAACTTCTCTTGTTGCATTTCTATAGATACTTCGTGTGCTTTTGCAAAAAATGAAGAAGGCCCAAAAATCAGGTGAAGGGAATCTGTAATTATCAGCAACTAAGACTTGGCCTTCAAACACAGGCAACCTCTGCAATTCAACAATGCTGATGATTAGATTCCTGAGCACTATTACTTAACATGGTTTGAGTGCTCAAAGACTGCAAAACATCAGCAAGCTGCTGAGCTGTTTCCATCCTTCCCTCTGAAACACCTCAGTGCTCCTTCTCCCAGCTCAAAGACTGAGGCAGTAAGGTATAGAGAGAGACACTCATGAAAACAACAGAAAGAGATCTGAGAAAGGATCTGGGAAAAGATTTCTCCCCATATGAATACATTCAGTCACATCAGGATGGGGTGTCCCCAGAGTAGCAGGGTTTTAGCAGGCTCTTGCACTGATGAAGGGAGACCACAGGCATAAAGGAATAAAGGGGGAGGCTGCAAGCTGATGGAAGTGGAAGATCTAAAATAGAAGCTAGTTTTAAAAACAACAGTCAGCTCCATAACTTCTGTAGCAGGAGACAACAGTGAAGCAATAACAATAAATAAGTGGAGGAAAAATATCCATCTCCATTTAATGGAAGAGCCTCAACATAAAGCAGAAAGGAAACATCCTAAGAAAGAAGTGGCTTAAGAGTTCCTTTTCTTCCACCATGCTCTGCTTTTTCCTGGGAGTTCTTTCCTCCATCATTTGCTGGCAAACTCTAACCATGGCTCAGCATGCAATCTCACTGGAATAGGATGTCCTGGAGCTGCCTCAGAACTCTGTGTCTCTTGCTGCTGCCACAACCTTATTTTTTCTTTTAAGACCTCATGCATAAAATCTCTTGAGTATATACTAGTCACTTGCCTGATTCACAATTTGCCCTTCCTCAAATTACCCTATTTATTTTGCAAAGGAAACCTGCATTTTCAGTGGGACCTTCTCCAGCCACAGTCTGATGCACTGCAGTTGACTGAAGCTGTGGGAAGGACGTGGGATGTTGCAGAGTATCACAATTGGGTTTTGACCAGTGATCCTAATGAGATTACAAATTCACAAGGGAGAGAAAAGCTATCCAGCACAGTTAGGAAAATTCCCATTTGGAGAGTCCTTTCCACACACAGCTTGGACTTTCATGCTTTCCTCCCTCCTATGGGAATATCTGTGAATGTGTCCTCTGGGAAGGAGGCAGCTGAGCACTCGTGTCCTCCCCTAGCTGACAACAGCAGTGCAACTGCAGCCAGACCCCTGCTCGTGAGGCAGGCGCCTGACTGCTATATATGCTTGCAAATACCTTTGCCCCTTTTTTCTTCCTAAAGCCTCAGGCTGCTCCCTTTGATGTGTAATACCTTAAAGATTTTAATTCCTCTTTACATCAGCAGAGAGCCTTACTGAGCCCTCCCCACAGCTGCAGCCGTGTAGCAATTTCCTGCCCTTTCTTAAATCAATGAGCTACAAAGATCAGTAATTCCCAACCTTTTCAGGAAACTGTCCAAATTCACTGAGCTAGGACCTTATTAATGCCTTCCACATTAATATAGCCCACCATGTACCTGGAACTGCATCAATCCCTCTCCCAGCCCCCAGTGCAGCTGTATCTGTGTGCACGGGGAAGGTCTCGTACCCAGGACACACACTGCTTTCCCCACACAGGAGAGGAGAGCAGAATAAAAGTCACACATGCCTCAAGGAGAACTGATGATCACAGTGGGGCTTAAATGACAGTGGCAACATCTTTATGCTCAACTTCAGTAAATTGAGAGCAGAGGAACTGTGCTAGGAAGTCTCTAGGACAGCTAAATACCTTCTTTGTGCTGACAGGGAGTGTAGCACTGAAGTGAGTGCTGGAAAACACAGGGCACTCACCCATTCATGAACACTGACCTTACCAAACCTCCTCACGTAGGAGACAGCAGGCCTGGTAAACACACACAACTGGAGCATGCATGTAAAACTGAATTACAGTGCCCATGGGGACAGCAAATGAGGGCTATGCTCACAACTTTTACTCTGGTCTGCACGCTCAGAGCTTTGCTTTACAACCCTAGGCTTTTTGTAATGTAGTCATATATGTCTAATTGTATAATTAAGGTTTAAAGCCTTTGTTACACTGATTTAAAGGATACCTACATCATTTAGATCTGCTGCACATTCTGCTGCAGGATTCATGAATGGCAGAAAAGTTGAAGTGTTTTTTTTTAATTTTCTTACTCTTTTTTTATATCTCTGTAATGTCTTTTACTAAGACAGTGGGAAGATTGATTAAAGCTCAGTTTTAACTACTGTGTTGTTAAAATATAATTTCTTCTAAATAATATTTGTGTTCTACTGTCCATAAAATTCATGACAAAATTAAGCAACAAAATGAAAAATGAAACAATTGGACATTGCTGGAGAAAACTGAAATTATTTGAAACTAGAATGTTTTTGCACTTTTATCCTGTACACCTACGAGAAACTAATTTTTTCTTCTAATGTAAAGCAAGCATTTGCACTCCAAGTTTTGGCATTTCCTGTGAAAATGAAAATTTTAAAATGCTGTTTGGCCAACCCTACATGTAGTAAAAAGTAATTATTTTGCACAGTGTTAGACTGTGACCTATCTGTCTGTTTTACAATCTACAATCCCCCATTCTTTCTGTCTCCATTTTATTAAAAAAAAAAAAAAAAAAAAAAAAAAAAAAAAAAAAGCCATCAGGGTAAGGAGGGAAGAGATCAGTGAGGAAACACAAACAAGCTTCTGTTACCTGTTTCTCCCAGAATCTCTGAAACCTTTGGCAAAAGGGTTTCTGTCAATTTTTAATCTGGTGATCTAAAAGCAAGAAGAAGAGAATTAGTTGATATCTTCAATATTTTTTCTTTCAACAAATGAAAATTATGAAGGACTACCATTCTTGCCCAAGCCACCTGTAGAATGATCTTTCATACTTATTTCCCCAGACCTCTGTTAAATTTGTCCTTGAACAGATAATGTGCTTATCAAAAAATGGCACCAGAGAGAGAAAACATAGCAGCATTAGGAAACCTGGCAGAGTGCTGGGGCTAAGAAGTTGCTCCTGAAGTAGAAGCACAACAAGTGCAATACTCCAGGAGCTGTAATTTATTGATGGCCATGTGGTTTGGGAAGCAGGCACACCGCTCCAGTTTGGCTGCTATCTGAGTTATCTCAGCTTCAACACTCCAGATATCCAGCAGCTGAATGCAACTCATGGACCTTCAAACAATGTTGAAGAGAAAACGCCAAGCAAAGCACAGGCTAGAGTCCCCAAGGATGTCAGGTGGCTACCCAGTCACACATACAACTTGCCATTGTTCTGGTCAGAATCTGGGTGGCCCTCAAGAGTTTTCCGGTCTGGAATTTTTTTTTTCCTTTTGTTTTTTTCCTCCTCTAAATAAAGTAGGTAGCAGCCAGACTGAGTGCTTTGGGGGAATCTTCCTTCCTGCTTTATTTTTAAGTGTGAATTCCATGTTGGTAAATATGGAATATAACACTGGGATTTGACCTTGCAGTCTGTGGTATTATACTCCCTATTGGCTATTCCACAACATGGGGTAGCACAAGAGCTTCTCTCTGCCAGCCTCAGCTTGTCCTAGAGATTCTATGTTTAGAATGAAAGGAGAGTGAGATCTCCAGATCCTACCAAATTTGAGGTGGTTTTGCTGAAACTGCTCAAAAGGGACTAGTTTAATACAGTCTGATCTGAAGGGGATTTGCAGGTGTTTTGCTTCTGTCAGAACCAAGCCCTTACTCTGGATATTAACCTCAGATCTGGAATGCAGCTCCTATTTTTGCAGAAGCTTAATTTGTGAACTTAATTTCCGCTAGCCTGACTTTGCAGCTGTCCTGGGACTTGTGTGTACAGAGACAGATATGTTCTGTGGAGGATGGAATTACAGCAGAGGGAATCCCTGTGGTGGATTTGCTAACATTTTACAATTGTTTCCAGAGACACCTCCCCCAGTAAGGCAAAGCTTTGCAGCCACTGGAGGGCATGCAGGCAGATTCAGGGGATTTAAATTTGGTTTTAATGAAAAGGTTTCTCCAGCCCACCAGAATCTCCTTACTGGTATTATAACAACGTGATTGTGTTCTCCAGGTTTTTTTTTTAACAAAATCCCCAAACATTTGGAATTCAAAGAGATGGAAATGTCAGTGTTTCTTTACAGTAAGGCAGCTTATAGAGCCAGTCCCTGGCAGGGATCTCTCCCTTAGCATGTCCCTCCCTGTGTAATTATAAGCCTGGTCATCAAGAAAGAATAACAGACTTATTTCCTATCACTTCTTCTCCTTTTCCTATCCTCTTTCCTAGCCTGATGTCCAGTTAAGATTTTTGGAATATCTGCATTTGGGTGAGGGGGGCAGGAAATTTCCCATACTGCAATGATAGCAAACCCACCAGTGTGTTGCAATATTTTTCATCCACTTTGGATCCTAATTTAAGTCAGTTCATAGGGACCAGACTGAGGAAAAAAAGTTGGGAGTCATGGGAAGAAAAAGAAGCGGTCATGGGAGCACTGTCTGCATGTGTGCTCTCTTTGATGTTGCAAAATAAAAAACTCTATAACATTTCCGGAAATTGTTAGAATTCAGTTGTTAAAAATTGGTTAAATATTGCAATCTGCCTTAAGCTGATTTAATATGGGTCTGTCCTTCAGTCATAAATACTAAATAAAGTCTAGTTTAAGAAAAGTATAGATCACTAACGAAGTCAAGGTCCCTAGAGAAAGAATCCTGCTGTAGCAACCTCTTTTCCTTATGGTATCTAAAGTCAATACTAAGGCTCATCACTGGGAACTATACATGACCCAAATCAAACACAAATTATCATAAAATCACAGAATGGTTTGAGTTGGAAGATCATAAAGATCCCATCATTCAAACTCCCCTGCCATGAACAGGGACACTTTCTACTACACCAGGTCCCTCACAGTTCCATCCAACCTGCCCTTGAACACTTCAAGGGATGGAGCATCTACAGCTTCTCTGGGACACCTGTTCCACTACCTCACCTCCCTCACAGTAAAGAATTCTTCCATAATATCTAGTCTAAACCTACTTTCTTCCAGTTTGAAGCCATTTTCTCCTTATCCTGTCACTACGTGTCCTTGTAAAAAGTCTCTCCATCTTTCTTGTATGCTCGCTTCTGGTGCTGGAAGGCTGCAATTAGCTTACCCCAAAGACTTCTCTTCTGATCCTTACATACAGTGGGAAGCATTTTGCTTACCTAGTCCCCATCCTACTGTCCATCTTCTCAAGATGTATGAGAAGAGAGGGCTCATTCATTTGAAGACTAAGGCAAAAAGTTAAGTAGCTCAGCCTCCTCATCAGTTGTTACCAATGTTCCAGCACTGTTCATCAGGGGGAGGTACACCTTATTTAACCTTCCTTTCCTGGTTATCTTACCTGTAGAAGCCCTTCTCGTTATTCTTTGCATCCCTTACCAGGTCTAGTTCTAGTTTTGCCATGGCCTTCCTTACCCAATTCCTGCTCAGGTTACCTGTCTTTTTTTCCATTGCCTGTGCATTTGTTTCTTTCCCTTTAGTTTTCCCAGCAGGTCCCTACTCAGTTCTGTAGGTCTCTTGACTTCCTTGTCTGATTTCTTGCTCCCGGGGATTGCTAGCGGTTGGTCTGTATGAAAAACTTCCTTAAAGATCTACCAGCTCTCTTCCATGTCTTGTTCCTAAGGGCAGGCTCCCAGGAAATATTATGGACCATCTCCTTGCTGAACTGGAAGTTTTCTTTCCTAAATTTCAGGTGCATAACTTGACTGCTTACCTGACCCCTATCCCTCAGGACATTCATGCATGAGAATTTCAGTTTATATGCAATACGTGCATTCAAACGCCTATTTTGCCAACAGACTGATGAGACTGGGGCTCTTCAAAACTTCTTCCTTCACTGCTATAAAAAACCCAACTACTTTGTTTCTGAGATAACTGATCTGGAGTAGCTGCACTGCCCTAAAATTATACTGAGGACAGGATACTCTAGTTTTGTACCATGAGGTAGCAAGGAAATCTGAACACAACACACCTCTATACAGTTGATCTTAGTAACTTATTTTACAGTAAAAGCTACAGCCATCTTACCTTCAAGGTCTTTTCTAGCCTGTAAAGTGTAACTTTTTTACATTTCTCAGAGAAGTTAGTGTCTCAGTCACAAAGAACACACCAATATTATTATGAATGCACAACATAAAAGGAGCATGAAGGATTTACCTGTTGATTCTGGTAGGCTGTCACTGTGGTGAAAACAGTCTCAGGGAAGTTGAAGGTTTTCACACCATCTCCTGAAGGAACTGGCTTTGTAGGAGAAAGATCACTGCTAAAATCCTTGCGGATGACATGAACACGAGGCTGATATTTATGCATTGAATGTAAGATTATCTGAAGAGAAAACAAAAAGAAAAGGACTTTTTTTCCCAACAAAATATTTTACACAACATCCAGAAGTACAAGAAAGCAGGGATGGAGTAAGAGCTAATATGGAGAAAATTAACCTTTTCTAACAAGCATGTATGAGACAAAATTTGTGCTGTGAGCAAAGAGAAAGGTGCTTTATAGGGTCGGGCAACATTTTGAGGAAAAGCACTGAAAGAGCAAAAAAAACTCCATAAATCTGAAAGCAACCACAGACACGTGTGCCCAAGAGGACACAGGAGCATCAAAGCAGCAGCAGCAGCACCCTTTCAAGTCTGAGAGGAGCAAGGCTGGGACAGCAGGCATGAGGATTAACATCTAACTTACATGGCCTTGATCATCAAGCTCGTTGTTGGTCAGCTTGAGCTTGTCAAAGCTGACCACCTGCCTCATCCAGGTGTCTCCAGAAGCCAGGGAGTCAGGGTGGATGTAAACCCTCGGGGGCACTGGGGAGTCAGCATTGCCAGCCACCATCCACTTGGAGCTGTGATACACATACCTGAAGGAGGAAGGGGAGGTGGCTGAGGGAGATTGTTACTCACTCACTGCAGGGATGCCCAGGGCTCCCCCTCCCCTGCCACCCTCACGCACCCCAAGCTCTCATTTGCAGTCAGGGGAGAATGTGCTTTATTGCAACCTCCTACCTTCTAAATGAAAGCCAGATTACTCCTGAACCACTTGTTCAGACTTGATTCCTTATTAAAACCACCTTGCAGTTATTTTCCCTGTAAAACTCTGCCACATGTGCCTTCTCAGTTCCTTAACCCTCTCTGAGCCAGAGTAAGAGGCTGGAAAACATGGGTAAACAAAGTACTCTCTAAAAAATTAATAAATACCCTGCAATTTCTTGAAATCTGCACTATGTCCCATACCAAGCTTTGGAAAACACATGTGGCTTCATCCAGGAAGGGCAATATCCAATGAATACCAGTAAAACAATTGATAAAACAGAATTTCTGGTTTGAAATGTTGCAAAACAGGAAATTCCAGAGAGTGTTACATACATTGGGATTAGAGGAAAAAGTAATATTTGTGTTCCTGGTCTTTTGTGATATTTTGTGTTCATGATCTAGCCATCCTATATATCCCATTAATTCCTCTACCACAGCTTTGCCTAGACACTTTTTTTTCTCCTGTCCTGTGGCTCCTTCCCTCTAAGTAATTTCACAATCAGTTCCACTGTCACCTCTGAGTTCTGCCCTGTGCTGCTCTTCATTGGGTTTCTACTCAACTCTGCTAAGATGTTCCAATCTTTACCTACAAACCATGACTCATTTCCTGTATTTTCACAAGAAATTGGGGAAAAAACAAGAAGAAGAAAAAAAAAAAAAAGGAGTCTTTTCCTTTCCTGTTAGTTTGCTCTATGTGGCTGCACAAGCTAACCAGGATGGAAACAAAGGGTAAGAAAATAAATGTATTTTCAATGTCAGTGTTGTTAAAACCACACTTTTAGAAAGAGGAAAAACATCCCACTGAGTATCAAACAGTATCTTGCTGCTTCCCAGGAAAAGCATTTTCCTGAGAAAAGCTCAGTACAATTTGGGAACAAAAATGTAGTGTTTAGCATTTGAAGCAGAGGTTCAATTCTGAATCCTTGAAATGTGGTTCAGTCAAGACTATTTGGAGAAAAGACTTGCTCTCAGGGGTCTTTTAATAAGAATACATAAATCACATCAGTCTGGACAGTTTTCTGGGATGCAGAGTATCATGGGTTTTCCAGAGTATTTTTTACGATCAGGAGCCCATTTATATCAGAGAAATCTCTTCTTCCTGTCTTTAGCTCAGCAGTGGAAAGTTTCTCAGTGACTCCATACTGTAGGTCAGGGACAGATATTCCCTGAGGTTGCTGTGCTGGACAGTGAGCACTTTTGAAACAGAAATCACCCAATGCAGTTCAGGCCAGACCTGGGAGCCTGGCTTAGTTCAGCTGCTCCTTGCCCATTCCTTTATGAGGAAGCAGTTTTAGGGGCTGCAGACCCCCCATCAGTGACCCCAGCATTTAGTTCCCTCAGACAGTCACTGCTAATCGGGTCAATCAGGAAATGCATGACAGAGACCTCCTCAGTTAAAAACTGCTGCTTGAAAAGTGGAGGATTTCATTCCAAAAGTTGAAGAGACTGTATTAAAACTCTGGGTTTGTGTCTGAAGATTCTGGTCAACTCCAGCTACATTGGTGTAAATCAGCAGGGTCTCCTCCAGCACGCCTTTGCAATGGTGTTTAAAGGCAGGTGTCTTTTCTAGGCTGTCATTGACAGCAAGCTCTTACAAGATTCCTACCTCTACCCCTAAAAATTTACCTGTATCTCTTGTTATCCACAGGGACAATGTCCATGGCAATATAATACTGCTGGTGGGGATCCAAGCCTGTAATTTTCACCCTCATGGCTGGAAACATTCTCCTAGGAAAACAAGAGTAGAAATAAGGAAGAAAATGGTGAATAAAGAAACTGAAGAGGCTCCTTGTACCTCTCTCTGGCACCAGAAGCATGCTACTTTACACAGCCCAGTCCTTGGCATGACTCCTCTGGGGTTGGTGTGGGTAGAAAAGACTGTGCTGGCAGTAGTTTGAATCTTCAATTTTTTCCCACTTAGAAAAAGGGGTAACAGGAAAACAACCTGTAAGTAATGATAAAATACTCACAGTCAAACACTCTGTTCCCAGTTCCTAGCAGTCAGTCCTGCTATGCTTCATACAAATCATCCTCTCTAATGCATTTCTAGGATGGGCAGTGTGCCTTTTACCTTGTGTTTCTCCCACTGGCCATCCACCTGTAATTCTTCTCTCAGATTCCATTAAATGCAGGATCACTTTAGATCACTAAGAGAGAGTTCTCTCTCTCTTTTTTTTTCTTTTTTTTTTTTAAATATCACATTTCAGTATAGAGTTTGACAGTGCTGAGGTAACATTTAAAGCAAATACAACATCCTGAAAGATCTTCTCACTCTCATGTTTATAGTTATTTAAGAAAAAACATCCCTCAAATTAATATGCATATTAGGAATGTATTTCACATTCAGCAGAAACACTGGCATTATTGTCATGGTTTCCTTGAAGTCCTGGTAGTATTTTGTGCAATCTTTTTAATAGGTGATGTCTCTTTTATGCCTTATGATCCAGATTTCTCTTAAGAATTTTCTCCTCATAGACAAGGCATGGAACTCTACATCAACCAGAAACAATTCCCAGTCTTTTTCTTCTTGTCTGAGTACAAATTAAGCTCTGCTAAACACAATCACTGCTGTGGAAGTGTTTGTAGCTAGGCAATTATTTCAGGAGAGAACAGATCAGAATAATTTTAACCTTAAAGCATGCTAGTGTTTGTGTGGCTATGGCATAATTTTTCCTTCTTAAAAATTTTATGGTGGCCAGTGGACCAATTTCTCTTCTACACCTCCCTCAAAGAGCATGCTGAGGTAATTACTTATGCCATATTATATTTGCAACTAATGTGGTATTTTTACACCTTCATAAAATCTGAGGAGCTGAACTGAATGAGGTGCAGAAGGAATCTAGCAACACTGAAATCAGAGCAGAACACTTGAAAGAAGTCCTGCATTGTTTCACTGACTGTTAGCTCAGACCTAAGTTCTACCTAAGGGGCCTTTATCTGAGAAAAACTTAAGCTGAGGTGCCATAGGGTGGTGTTACTCAAATGAATGAGTTCTACCTAGAAAATACAAAGTTTTGGTAGGAGAAAACCCAAAAGTACTGGATGCTTATACAAAATCATATTCTGCTTCTCTAATAAGCAGACATATCCTTGCAGGATGGAAGGAGTATATTAAAGGACAATTTAAAATTACAACGCCAGAATAGTAGGGAAGCGTACAAGAAATGTTTCTAGGAGCCATCCCTACAACTCATCATGACACTTTCCCTTCTACTTAGTGAGAAGCAGTGAAATGTCTGAGAAGAAGATTTAGTTCTCCTTTCAACATTTCTGTTTCTCAAAGTACTGCTAGTGAACACAGCCTGGAGGAGGAAAGTGTGGAAAGTAAAACAGGAAAGTTTGTGTCAACATCTCCAGACATGTCTCTCAAACTTTGCACAACAGGGATGTGATCATGAGAATCTATCTCATTCTTTCCCAGCCAAGCCACTTATAGCCACTTGCAGAAGAGGGTGGGAAGGAGGAGGAGGTTGATTCTCAGCCTTTGCCCTACCCACAGCTCTTTCATTTCAGACCACACTGAGAAGATAAGATCTGACCTATTAGTAACTGCATCTGCTTTGGAAAAGGGCATTTTATCGTGGGGGTGGGGAGAGCACACCCCCCACCCCCACAGCTGCCATAGCACAGCTTGCCCAAGTTATGAGAGACATAAAACTGTCAGAAAAATTGTCTGCAGAAACCCTTTAAGGAGAGCAATTTGTGCAACTGATGGTGTGAGTTTGCTGGTAGAATGACTGGGGGGGAGGTGGGGAAGGAATAATGGATTAGTCTTCAGTGGCTTGAGGGCATTACCTTGTTTCTGCCACAATGGCTCGTTAAATCTGCCAAGCCAAATGGGTACAGGATGTGGCATTTTACAGTCCAGCTCTCTTTAATTAGAGAGAGGTGGCTTGGGAGCAGCTAAAGAGGTAGGTCATGTTTCAGAGGGTTGACGAGAAACCCAGGATTAAATCAGAGTCTCTTTGGGTCTAAGTCTGCATGCACACTGTGTTGGGAAAATTGAATGATCTGTGTGTCCCAAGAAGCTCTCTCCAAAGCTACAGCCCCGTGTAAAGTTGCAGTGTAGACTGTGGGGTTGTTTGCTTATGAAATACCTTGTAAAGATTTCCACAGACCATTCAGCAGGCTTAGAGGTTAATCTCTAAAATGATTGGAGAGAGCTCGGCTGTTCCCACTACTTTCTCTAAGGTATAAGTGTACTTTTAAAGTTTTATAAATTATTACTGTTTTTCTTTTTCTGTGGGTATTAAAGTAACTTAGGTTTCTTTGCCATAAAGATGTGGCCTGGAACTGTCGCAGCAGGTCTACAGCAGCACTGCTGTGTGGAAACGAGGGAAATGGAGAAGGCAGAGGCTGACAGTGGAGACTTAGGGATGTGCTCGTGCATAATGCTGGTAAAGTCTCTGTTTTTTGCACTTCCCCTTGGCTGGCTCTTGGTTGCCCAGAGGCACCAGCCTTACAGAAAACAAGAGGCTCAAAGGTTTTTAAGGAATTCAGGCCATTTCGATATGGCTGTATTCATTAACAGTCAATAATTTTTCACCTAGAAAGGTATCAGCTTCATAGTCAACAGCTACAGGCAAGAAGGCTGTCTGTTTTCATAGGGAACATGTGTTGACATCTGATATATTTTAGGAGAAGATTTTATATCAGCAGCAGTTTGGGATGACCAAGTTATTTATATGTTAGCTTTACCACTCAGCAGGAAAACAGCCTTCCTAAACTTAGACTGTGAACTTACACACAGTACCTTTTTAGGGGAAATATGATGTGATATGAAATAAATTATTACAACTGCTTTAGGACCATTACTTAGAAGTGCTTCAAAAAGCATTTTAGTAACAACCATATGCCTCAGTCTACTCAATTTCTATTTTCCTCCATAATGGGATTGAAGTTTATGAACATCAAATGTGAAGTAAACTAATGATAGATAAATATCTCTAGAACTTGGTTAGAAAGTATTTGCCAGCACAGGAGTGTACTTGCATTAAGAACCATGTTTGGAACTTTCAACAAACAAAAATTGGTTGGGTTGTAGCAGCTAGCAGTATATCTTTTGATGGTGGTATTTAAGATTTTCTTTTAAAGTATAGTTTAATTTTACTTTGTGAAAACTGGTAATAGAAGGAAGATCACAGGTATATCCCCAAAATGGATTTTTTTCCCGAATAGAATAAAGCTTCAGTTTCTTACCCTTAAGTTCAGGACCTAGATAAGAGTAGGTTTGTATAAGGGTGACCTCTATTAAATGCAAACCCTAAAATGAAGGAATGTGCTCTTTAATTGTAGCAAAAGAAAATGTGTCTATTTCAGTAATAGGCAGAGTAGTCCTTTCCCAGTCATTAAAAAAAAAAAAAAAATTCCAATTGGGAAACTCTGCAAAGTAATCTAATTTAGGTCTGCATATTAAGTGTGCCCAATGTTTACAATATGTGTGAGTTTACTGGCCAACCAGAAGTTATCCTGGTTATTTCATATCTCATGTTTCCTGCATTTAAGACTGATGCCAAATGTATATTTCTTCAAAGAAAGAAGTGTAAGGAGTGAAGGAAAGGAAGTCAAGGCAAGGAAAGGAAAGGCAATGGAGGAATGCCCTTCTGTTTCCCTCTGTAGCACGAGATCCTGTAGAGATGTGTGTTTTGAGAGGAAAAGCTAAAGGCACGGCTTGGTAGCATATGGATTTATTATTTGTGAAGGAGAGGCAGGCCAACACATCTCAGTTGCTCTCAAAGGGCAACTCTGGATTCTTCTGGAAGCTGGAGCAAGCTTATCTGGCCCACGGGGCTAGGGACTCTAAAACTCAGTTTGAGAGCTGTGGCCTGCCAGCCCTTGCTCTGAGAAGTCCCCTCCAAAGGCCCCTTCAGCATCAGCAGAGCTTGATTACAAAATCTTTGCTGCTCTCCCTAACTGAGGAGCACTTTGGGACCCACACTTCTTTCCACTGGAAACAAAAAAACACACCTGGTAATGTAACAGCCCCGAGTACATGCTACAAACGACTCAGACTCATGATTTCAAGGAGACAGAGACTGCAGGCAAAGCACCCCTTAACCTCTCAGGAGGCACAGAGAAGTTAGGAGAAGACAAGGTCCCCTGTTTCACTCACTGATGGCTTTTTCCAGTCTTACTACTGATCCTAGACATCAGCATTTTGGTTTGAGCCAGCCTGCAGCACAGATAAGATAACTGTGATACAGCAGATGAGATCATTTCCCCCCTTGCTGAGATGAGATCCTGACTCTGTCACAGGTAAAACCAGAACAATACTTCTTGGATGTGCTGGTGTGCATGCTAGCACTCATAAAACCACCTCCATAAGCAGCAGGCAGCTGTTCCCTTCCAGAGGAGGGCTCCAAGCACTCCCTACAGTGTACTCCCCCAGGAATAAGTGCACAGTTTTCCCCACTTTGAGTAGCACTTCTATGCATCAGTTAACAAACAGTTGCCCTTCAGCTCGTGGACATTATATAGGGATTGTAGGGATGTGGGAAAGGTTTCCAATTCTTCCACTGATGCTGCCAGTATGATCACTGTTAGTAAAGGAGAATAGAGAAAAAGAGTTTAAATTTTTTTTAGTTTTAATTGTTCAGATCAGTATGACCTGGGGCTTAAGATTAACCTATTTTATTTTGTAGAGTTACAAGTCCAAGGTTACCTTTCAAAAAAAAAGGAGATAAAGGTAACTGCAGATTTCAATGACTGCAGCTGACATCCATTTGCATATTTTACACAAGGAACAAAGGTGTCTTTTTATAAGCATTTGATTAAAATCTAAATAACAATGTTTTGATGGAAAGGAAAAACGAAGAGTTTAAGGAGGTCTGGAGTAAGTTTATGGAAACAGACCAAAAAAAAAGACATCTATAAATACATCAGGAAAAGAAAAACAGCATCAAGAAAAGAAAAACAACAAAGCAGAATTAGAAGTGAGTGAGAGTAGGAGTCTGAAAGCCAAAAAGTGCAGTGTGCCTGACTAGGCGGGATATAGCCCCAGAAATATGTTTGAAATGAGAACATAGGTTAGAAATTAGCATTACACAGCAAGAGCAGAGAGACATTGTGGGGACAGGCAGGAACCAGGCAGTGCTTTACAAGTCACAGAAAATTAAGGAGCAGCTGTAGTTATAGGCAACTGAGTCTGTAATTATAATGGCTTTCAAAACAAGAAGGCCTTATGGGAGTCAGGGTTTCCAAAGAGAAAGCAACAAGAGCAAAATCTTCTGTGGGGAAGGAAGCAGATGCGAATTACTCTGTGTATCTCTAACAATTTGAATAAGTAGTTGGAAATCTTCAGGAATAACACTAGTTCTGCTATAAATAAAATAATAAAAAATAATAAATAATTAAAATTCATAAAACCTAATCTCTGGGATGCATCATGTATCATCAGTCCTGTTTTCTATGGAGAAACAGGACTGCTAGATCCAGCTCTCACCCATCACAGACACATCTTCTCTGAGAGAAAACTGTTTAGCGTGTTGAACTGTTTAACCATTTAATTAGCAAATTCCACCACACCTGTAAGGACCATCCTCAATAAACAGATGTATTACCAAAAGAAACTGCCCAGATCTTCATTATGCTTTGCAATGATTAACATATAAATGTAGTCAACAGAAAAAACCAAGAAAAACCAACCAACCAACCAAACAAACAAACAAAAAATAGCATCCCCCCAATATTGTTAACATCACTTCTGGAGAAGAACATCACCAAGCAGAAAAAACATATCTATTTAGTAGTTACAGTATAGATTTTCTGTGGGTGGTGATGTGGCAGTTGGCATACTCAAATAATTGCAAGTATTTCAAGGAGAAAGACTATTATTTCAGATTATAATGAATACATGATTTGCATGGAAAGTTATGACTCTATTGTAATACATGGTCTTCTGTAAGTGAAAGAATTATCCACACTGGAGCTTGAAAGGTGTCAGGAAGGTCAGCTACTTCATTCAGAAATGTGTGAGCTGCCAAGATCCTCTTCATACCACTATGTTCTTGCCATTTTCATTTGAACTGGTGGGCATAGAGTTATTTATGCTTCTTTCAGGTCTATCTACTCCATGTATCATCAGAGAATTAATTATAGCTAATCTAACAGGTAATAATGTATTATTTTAAGTTTCTGAAACAGCATGGTCCAGGCACCAGGACAATGAAGCCAAAAAGAAGGAAGTTGGTGCTTCCAGTGCCATATTTAATGATGCTGGACAGATCACTTAATCTGTCTAGGTCTCAGTGTCACCACCTATGAAAATAGGATAATAATGATTTTCTCTGTGTCTGCTTTAACATCGCCAGTGACGAGGTGTTGCACAAGAGCCAGTGATACCATTCCTGTTACTTTGCCTCTTCCATATGAGGCAGAAGGTCAAATATGGACAATATGGACAGCAGCCCACTCTGTACTGTTGAAAAATGCTTCCTTGTCCACTGAAATCTAAAACTGGGAGCTAATCTGGCTCTGATAATCTTTTTCAGGGATCATCTGGGTTATTTGTCTGGCGTAACGTTCCTTGAATTATCTGGACTTTCTGGGGCAAGAGAGCAATAGCGCTCACTTTGCAAGAATGTAAAACAATAAATTGAGCTGTTCTGGCAAATTTTGAGAGCACAGATATGAAACAGCGCTGTAAGCAATACAGCACGGTGGGTTTTCCCCAAAACTTGGGGGAAATTTCCCTGCTGCATCTCTGCAGCACAGTCGGGACAGCTCCCGGGGCACTCCTGGTGTTCGCTGCCTTGGCGGGCTCTGTCCGTGGTCCTGACACACGCCTTCTCGGCGTCAATCGGAATTAAAACCTCATTAGGTGGAGGCACGAAACGGCCTGCTATGGCAAACGTGCCTAAAAATCCTAGTTTGGAACATCTAGAAATGTAAAACCACCTCTAGGTTGCGTTTTGGCAAACAGGCTCTTAGCCATTTTTAAATGGTAGTCAGCAGTGAACATCTTCCCCTTGGCTAACCTGTCATGTGAGGTTTTTCTTTTAAAAAAATATGGCTAATTAGTGGTTCTTTCTAACCTCAGCTGTCCTGGTATCACTGTAATAGCAAAGGGAAACATTAGGTTTACACTATTTTTTATACAGGATGTCGTTAACACTGCATCTATTTAGAGCAGCAGGAAGACATTCATTTGGTGGAAAGGTGAGTTTGGATTTCAATGTATTTGAGATTAAATCAATAAGCTCATGAAGTGCTATAGGAACTTGAAAAGAAACTCAAATGGCTCACAGCCAACAGTACAATGAAACTTTACTTGTCTAAAGAAAGCTAAAAGGAGATGCAGCTGAGAAACTCAGCCATTTAATTTTTCATGCATATTTATCCCTTTGGAATATCAAGAAGGAAAAAAACTGTTTCTTTCTTAAGAAAAGCAATTAAATAAAATTGGTTTGTATGGTTATGATTTCTTTTTTAACTAGACAGAAAGCCAGAGATGTCTTACCTGCCTGCTTTCGTGATGATCATCTCTGTCCCAATGTCATGAAATCTTTTCCAGAGGTCTGCACACTGCAGCTCTACCTGGATCTCTTCCATGGATGAAGGTGGAGGAGGCTGAGGGCCTGAGCCACCAGATGTAAGGTCAGAATGGGAGCTAAATGAGCAGGATGTCCTTTCTGCCAGCACCTCTGTGTCTGACCCAGTGCTCTGTTCTGAGTCTGCAAAGTAAAGAAGCCAGGTAAGACCCTTCAGTTCTACCTATGGTGAGGGGTAAGAGGAGGGCAGAGGAGGAAAGTCAACACAGGAAGTGCTAAAGAATAGTACAGTGGCCTTTTATGTGTCATACGTATGTATAGGGGTTTGTGATTTATGGCCTGATTTGGGGCTTTGAGTCTCCAACATTATATCTGGCTTCTTTTGTAAAATTTTAGAAACAGCTGAAAAAAAACTCTCAACATAAACTATAAATAGTAGTAAGCAGTGGCGGGAGTACAAAATATAGATGAAAAACAGAAATATAAAAAAAATTAATTCAACCTGTTGTTTCAAGCTGTGATAAGATGGGCTTACTGAAAACCTACATTCCATTTAATTGAATACTATCCTGCAGTACTATTAAAGAGTTGATTAATTTTAAGCACAGGTTTTGCATTCCCTTTAATATCTTCGTCATCAAAAACAATGAACATTTTTTTTATTTTGCTATTTGGCAGCACTATTCAGGAAATGTGTTTTATTTGCTCCTGTAAAACTTGTTTTTGAACAATGATATTTCCTGGAAAGATAACCATGGAGCTTTTGGTGAGGAAAATTGCTCTAGGCTACTAAAGGACAAAAAAAAGGAGATAGTAAACATATGGAATATGCTACCAAGGAAACAACTGAAGCAAACTGCAGAAAAGGTCATATGACACAACCACCTTCATGAGGGAGAAGAACATTTAATCAAAAAATAAACAAACCCAAAAAGTGAGGTTCAACTAGTTTAAAAGTCTGGGCTGGCATGTTGAGTCAGGTGGTCATTTCTTTGCAAAAATATTTCATGTATTTATTAGGTAAATATTCAGTCCTCATTTTCATATAGAGGGCTAAGCTGACATTTTGTAAATAGCAGTGTTGCACGCCCACTTTGCATCAAAATAATTCACAATACATTCTGCAAAGCAATGTGCTTATGTTTCAAACTTTATTTTTAATAAATTTGCACTAGTGTTATATAGATGACTAGGAAAAGAATAAAATTATGTGAAACATTCCATCAAATGGCTCAGAAAGAGTTCTGTGGATTTCAAGGAACATACAGAATATTTTAGAGTGTCCTCATTGATCACACCAGTAAAAACATCCCTGAGATGCTGGCATGAAGAGAACAGCTTTTTACATGTGTTCTCTGCACTTGAAGAAGAAAGAGGTATCTTTGTCTGCAGAGGAAACCTTAGAAGACAAAAAGTAACAATCTGTGCTAAAAATGTGATTAAGTCATGGCATGTAAAATTTCTTCCATACCAAGAAAATGCCAGGCACTCTTTAACAACCCTGAGGTCATGGAGACTGAGTCTGAGGTTTACAGTGTTTCTGAGAGACAGTGTCTCCTGGAGCAGCCTGCACTTCAGTGCACAGGGCTATGGTTAAGAAAAAAGGAGGCAGTGAAGATAGCACCTGCAGAACCACCACCCTCACCTCCTGCCCCATGGAAATATTTCTGGGAAATCCATTTGGCTGTGGTATGGACATAAAATGTTTGACTGATAGTTTAGAAGGAACTTCCAACCCCAAGGAAGGATTTATCTTTTGTGAAAGCCCTAGGTGATGTCACTGGACAGCAAACATTTTGCTTGAGCCGTATTTTCAGTAAGCTTTGTCAGTTATTTATACAATCTACAATTTATACAAATGTAGAAATTCTGCAGGACATGAGAAAGGTTCAGTACTTATTGCTCCCAATACATTTTTGAAGAGGGAGTTCTTTATGTCTCCCATAGATTTCCAAGTTAGGCTGAAGCTATAGTAGGTCCATCCCTCTAAAGAAGTAGCACAAACTGATGCATAGAGGACTGTTACATGGAGACCAGTCCTACATCCAAAACTAATATCCTACACACAAGGTGATTCAAGATAATATGGGATAATCTTCTGGGGTTCTGTGGCCACAGGATAGATAATCAATCTGAGAGTACAGAGGGGCTGAGACATTTGCTCTCTACTTCACTACCCCAGTGACACAGGAGCAAATCTTATCTTCTTCCTCTAGCTCAAATTATTCTACCTCAAAGCACTGGAGAAGCAACCATGAGTAGGGGTCACTATGCTTAGGTCTCCCTAGGAATGGTCAATCAATTTGTCCTTCAACAAAAAGAGAGAGGATACTTCATACATCACTGTAAGATCTGTTTGTATACCTGCTCACGTCCAAAACCATTAACCAGAAGTCTTACATCTTCTCTGAGAACACAGAATCACAGAACCAATTACACTGGAAATTACCTCTGAGATCATCAAGTCTGACCTTTGACCGAACACCACCATAGCAACTAGACCATGGCACTGAGTGCCACATCCAACCTTTCCTCAAACAGAGACAGTGACCCTGTCACCTCCCTGGGCAGTCCCATTCCAATATCTTATCACGTGGTCTGTGAAGAAATTCTTCCTAATGTCCCACATAGAGATAAACTACACTGGGAGTCTGAAGGGACTGGATCTAGGGAAAAGTGGAGCCCTCCTGAAACGAGGTACTAAACTGTAGGTCTGAGTGTAAAGACATGGGCTTAGACCACATCATCTGCACTTGGTTCAGGCACCCAGAAACTGTCCTCTGAGGCAGTCTGGTAAATAGCCAACAGATGGCACTTGGCTAGGTGCTGTCCCCACTTCATTCCAGCATTTTCTGAATAGCCTTTCAGACTGGGTATGTGGCTGGAGCTTTGGGAATCTCTGGGAATTAACTGGAATAGCATGCTGCAAAAAATTAAGTGCCAGAGGCTTAAGCCCCCTCTCACTGATTTATACTGATCTCATCCCACTGACTTTACAGACTTTTGGAGGGCTGTTTCTTTAATTATGGAAGTCAAAGGAGAGCCATAACCTTGGATATAATTTTCCCTGCTGGCACAAATCAAAAATTGCGAAAGGAGTTCACTAATTACTGATAAGCCAGTATCTCCCCAAACATGTGGTACCATGAAAAGGAGAATAGAAGTCTTTTTTCCCCAAGGATACTACTTTGTGCCCTGAGTTATGAACTAGCATTACCCCCAAGTGCACAGAACAGTAACTACCTCTCCTTCTAATTTGGGAAATGGAGAGTCACTAGTGTTGTTGCTCTTACTTCACACTCAACAGGCACTGAGACATATTTTGTGTTTTCTTCAACCTTTCCTGAGCTAAGTTCTACTGAATGTTGTCATCCAGTTGGAGACACTTAGTCCAGACCTAGGGAATTCAGGAGAGGTTAAGTGCATCTGACACACGAAATTCAACCCTAGTGACAGCCAGGTCTATCAGACTCTGTGACTTTTTACTAAAGTTCTCTCCATGTGCTAGGTTTTTTAATTAATCAAGAGACAGGTGTGAACATCTGTAAGTGAGCAATTTTTAGGGTGAACCAGTCTCCATGTGTTGTGCCAGCTGCCAGCGAGCACAGCTCAAGCCACTCTATGCACATACTTGCAGGCAATGAAACAATCAGGAAGAAAATCTGAATATTCTTCTGATGTTCAAACTGGGAATTTGATTTCTTCACACACCGGCTTCAGTGGGGTGTAAACTTAAAGAAATTACTTCTACTTTTTATTAAAATTACTTTTTCAGGAACAATAGCTCCTGAAGAACCAACATGATATATAAAACTGGGAGCACCCTGAGATGCAGATTGGGGCTGGTACCAAATATTGTATATGACTGAAAAACAAACAGAAGAATTTCTGAAGAAGATAAGCTACCTGTAGTTTCTCCTAGCTCCAAAGTGACAGGATAAGAGTACTTGTCTCTCCTTTATGAGGTGCCTTATACAAAATCCCACATTCTGTGCTCAAGGTCCCATCAGAAGGAAGCACAGATCCCCAATGACGTGGCTTCCTTTCAGAGTTAGGAGACCATCTCAGAATACTGCCCCAGGAATTCTGACTCTATTGCACTATGCTAGGCTGCAATCCTTCTGTGTCTGGATGTGGTACTTAGGGATATGGTTCAGGGGTGGTTATGGTGGTGCTAGTTTGACATTTGTAGATGATTTTGAAGGTCTCTTTCAACCCTGACGAATCTGCAATTTTTTGCCACTTTAGGCATAACTTAAACGAGCAGCAATTAAAGTAGTTTCATGATTTTCTCTTGCTAGGTTACAGACCTTGAGAAATAACACTTTACAACCAGCTCATCCATCACTGACCACTAACAGAAGTGGGAGTAGATGCAAATGAGATTTCTAACACTACAGTATTTCTCTAGATTTTCAGTTGGGACTGTCTCAGGTCAAAACATTCCTTATTGCTTTTACAGGAACACATGAACTTGCTCTTTCTGATCTTAACTGCTTTCCTTTAAAAGGTTGTTCCTCTCACCTGTCTGCTTGAAGCAGGGCTCTTCCTGCTGCACCTTAGCTATGGAGGTGAGCATCTCCAAAGCTACTGCTGACTGCACAGCTAGTATAAATCCGCCTCCTTCATTTCCCCATTCTTTCAAAGCTCTTATAAAGCTATCCATTTCCACTCTTGGTCTTTCTTTATATTCTTTTTTTGGGAGGGATGTTTCCACCAATTGTTTCTGCTGTTCTATGGAGTGATGTGTAGTCAGAAGAAAACACAAATATTTTAGTCTTTGTGGAGAGAAACATGGTGACCACAGGGAAATGCCAATGCTTAATTCTTCCATACTAATAGGTTTTTCTCTACAGATAATTCAAAGGAAATACTAAAAACCCTGTCCCTTGTTACAGGCAATTTGCTGGACAAACAGACTGATCAAGTGGTTTTGACCATGGGACCTGGACTGATCTGTCAAAGCCAGACAGGCTATTGCATGAACTGCATTTCAAGGAGGTTGAAACCATCTAATGGGAAAATACTGTAAATTTCATGGGAAAGACCCCTGAGTTCAATGTGCAAAGAAACTCTCTAAGGCCTGAAGCATAGCTCTCTTTCACTGCCACTGTGCAAAAAGACAGTTCCTTTTTCTACTGCCCTGTTGGATGGCTTCCAACCATCCCTGCTTGCCACACTGACTGTGCATCCAGCTACTTACAGCAGTTTTACAGAGTTGGAGGAGAGGAAATTTCTCAACATTTTCAGCAACCTTTGAATCTAACCAGACCAGAGGGTCACTTTCAAAGCTTCCAGGGATACCTTTGGCCATTTCTGAGCTTATAGAAGAACATTAAAGTAGTCCAGATTTTTTTCTTTCTTAATCCCTTTTGCATTTCTACTATCTCTATATCACCCTGGAAAACCTCAAGTTAATTTTTTTTCTGATCCACAAATCCCCAGGCTTCTTGTTAGCATTCTGACAAGCATGGTGACTGAGGTCAGTGCCTGCACTGAGTGCCCCAAGATGATAAACAATAACCCCAACCAGTTTCTAGCACCAGTGTCCTGGGATCAGAGAAGTCCCACACAAATTAGCAAGGTCCTACTGCCTGACTTCTTTCTATGACTCAACTGGCTAGTATTCCTATGTAAATTTCCTGGTACAAGAGGCAAACTGGTATGTGAGATATTAAAAGACTATTTTCTACACATCTTCACAGATGAATCTTCAGCAGAATTTTTGCTGCAGCTGGAGCACAGCAGGGATACTGCTCCCCTTACTTAACCAATAAAAGAAATAGAGCTCAGTTTAGTCCTTGGCCATATCATGCAATTCATGCACTCAACAAAGGTTTTACTTCAAACTATCAAAAATGTAAACTACAGGAGTAGGAACAATGAGAAAAGACTTACATCCATAAAATATCACCTACTCAGAGGAGCCCAACAGACATTTTCTTTCTCTCATGATTTTTATTCTTTTTTTTTTTTCTTTTTTTTTTCCCCTCTAAGTGTAGATATCTAATGTAGATCCTGTCAGATTCCATTAGCATAAAGATTTCTCTTGGGTGGAATGTGGCAGCTGTTACAAGCTGTTAAGGGTTTGGTCTTTTACTTTTTATTTTTGTTTGCAGGGTTTGTGAATATTTAATGCAACAGGTGGTCTTTCCCTCTCCCCTGCAGTTGATTTGCTGGCCATTAGGACCTGCAGACTCCAAAGAAGGTACAAAATCTGGGACATGTGTGGACAAAGAAAATTTGGGGAACTTCTCTTTTTTGGGGTTTATTTTTTTCCGATGAACTCAGATGAAATTAGCAGAGTGGAAACCTTACTTTTGCTGCTAGTTGCAGACAGATCTCATGGTTCTTTTTAGATTCATGAATTTCAAACTGGCTACTGCCACCCCACAAAATCAGCAGCCTAAGAACCATGCATAAAGCAGTGTGACATTACTGGAATTCAAAAACAAAATGGCACAACCCTATAAAAGTGAAAGAACAGAAACTCACTAAGTCCAAACACTTTGTAAGAGTGGAAATGTATCTGGCTGTGGTGTGACTGCTGCTGGTCCAACTACTTCAGGTACACAACTGTTTTCACTGATAACATATACTTGGGGAGAAGTTAAACCAAAGACCTCAGTATCTTCAAAAACACACAAAAAGTCTGGCTGTGGCAAAGGAGCAGCAGAGGTGAAGCAGTCTGGAGTTCAACAGAGCCGTTCAAATTAGCACGGTGTATTTTGCACAGCTGATCTGGCAATTGCTCTTGCTGTAGGCAAAGGTTTCTAAACACTTGGTGATTGTAACCATATGGACGTACTGCACACAACAAATAACACAAAGATAGTTTTGCAGGTGTTCTTATAGATTATCTTATCCCCCTGAACTTTTCCATTCACTCACAGCCCCTACTACATTAATCATCCCTCCTTCCAGCATTAGCCCATTATTAACTACCTACAGCTAGAATTTATAACCTGTTTATTACTGTTAATAGAGTCATAGAGTGATTTTTTTGCTCAAAAGAATCTTTTAAAATTCATCTAGTGTATCCCTCAGTAATATTTATTATTATTCCATTCGTGATTGCAAGTTGCAACCAACATCAGGATTTACTGATTTGGAGACTGATCTGAACAAACCAAGAACTTCATCTATGTTCATGTTTCATTGCAACCTCAGGCAGCCAAATAAAGCATTCAAGTAATTAATTTCTAGCCTAAGACCACAAAACCACAGCAGGACAAAATGGCATTTGTATCAGCAGGACTCTAAAAGATAAAACTGGAGGATGTTGTAGAGATGGAGAAATGTGGCATAGACAAATGGAATGATCTGCTACCATCACAAGTGGTACCAATAGAGACAAGCTGATTCTGAAGCGAAGAATTCATCTGGTACTTTAACCTCAAAAGCTTATTCATCCTCCTGATACATAGTGCTATAAGGTGTTTTTGTAAGATGACTGGAGCCAACAAAACATGCAAAACCCACTCAAAAAATTCTGCACTTACCAAAACTGAGTTTAAGGTCAGTACAGTTATCACACATCTATATCCCTGTGGCAAACACAGCTAGTAGGATAATATAAAAACAAACAGAAAGACACAAAAAAAACCCCACGATGGCTTTGGCTCTAAATGCAAGTCTTGCAACAATTTGACAGTGCACTGCCAAGAGCTGACTGCCTCTGCCTTGTCTTATTCCATGTAAGACTGGAATAAGAGACAACAAAGACACAAGACTCAGAAAAGAAAAAATCACCCTGATTCAAGGGTATGCTCCAGCTGCTCTGCTCCATTCCAGCAATGCAAAACAGCTGTAAACCTGGTTCAACCAGAAAGTTAAATTGGGTTTATGACTTCTCAGTATTGGCAAAGAAGTACAAAGCAGGTGGAGTTTACTAGTATACTCAGCCCTGGGGGTTTGCCCTTAAAAGTTAACTTCTGCTCCAGCCAGAAGAAAGCATATCAGCCACAGTTAAACTTTAAAGTGGGTTTTTATCTCACAATCTATTGTAATTTTTCAAAGAATGCTGAGAAAAAGAAAACTCATACGCTATGCCAACATTCAGTTTAGGACCAGGCATCCAAGATGCCAGCTCCAGTTTTGAACTGCATCAGATGAAGATGGAGATGCTGACTGCTGAGCTTGATTCAGCTTTGGCAAGCACAAATTCTCAAGCACAAATTCTCATTACAGAAGAGCAATCTAGGTGACCAAGATTGTTCTGAGTAGTATCACAGTGTAGGCTTTCTTTATAGACTTCATACCAAATCCCATCATACTCTTTGAGTAAAACTGCCTGCAATTCATCAATCCATGATTTAGACTATCTATCACAACTAAAAATATCAAATAGACGTCAACCAGAAAACTGTTCTATAAACTCTCCCATCTGTCGATGGTGGTATCTTTTTGTTTGTTTAAAAGAATTTTATAAGCATAATTTTTCCCAGCAGAGGTTTCTGGCAGTTGTATTTCAGGAGAACAAAATTCTCTGAAAGAGCAAAAGTTGGATTCAGGGTTTGATGTTGTTTTGTTGTCTTCTGGAAAGCAAGAATAGCTTGGGCCTTCAGTATGTCAGATTAGCTTTGAAGAAAATGTAATTTGAAATTTCAGTATAGGAGAAACCAAGAGATTCCTAATATTCCCTGAGGAGGCTCTCTGCATTTGTCATTTGGATTGGACTTAGGACAAGGAATCACCAGTACAGCCTCACAAAAGGACTGCTGACTAGTGAGTATTTATAAAGACCATATTTAAAATAACACAGGGCTTTAAAAGAGCATGCAGAAGATTCAGTTAAATCAGAAGAAGAAGTAAGAGTAAAATATTGAAGAAAATACTGAAGAATGCAGAGAATAGCAACCTTTGAAAACATGAGAGGTGCAAGGGAGAAAAGTGGGATGTTATTAAAAGAAGAGGGAGGTGAAATTGATGACAACTTTAATCTGGCCAAGATCCTGAACTGTACAGACTACAAAGAATTTGTCTGGCCAATGTCCAAGAGTTTGTGTAAAATTAAAGAGTGGAAATGCACTTGAAAGTTAGAGCAAGCTAAAAAAAAATAAGAGACCAGGCATTAGATACATTATATGCTGTAGCCTGTAAACATAGACTCATTATTCTTATAAATAAAACCATACAACAAATATTTAGAGGCCAACCCAAACCAAAATGCTGGCTCTAAATAACCGCAAATTGTGCAGGAGTTTGAAACTAGATCCCAGCTCTGTGGCAGGCCCTTCCCTGGTGGAAAGGGGCACCAACTCTGGGACAGTCTGTTTCTGGATTCTGTGGCTTGGACTACTCTCTGCCAGACAGGAAAGGAAAAATCCTACATAAAAAAAAGGAAAACATGACACAAGATTAAGGCTGCAGAGGTATCCATTCTCCCTGAGATCAGTGTGAAATCTCTGGGAAATTTAAAATTACTGTGAAGTCCAGAAAATATTAATGGTTTTTGTAGGCATAAACACAGCTCAAATAGAAGAAGCTTAACATTTTAAGTATTTGCAAGCTGATATTTGGTAGCCTACAAACCATGGGGAAAGAGACATTATATGTATTTCCTTATACCATGGTGGTTATCATGGCAGTAGTATCAGGGAGCCAGATGGTATCTTAATAACAAGAAAGGTC
This sequence comes from Certhia americana, assembly GCA_018697195.1. Taxonomy (NCBI): domain Eukaryota; kingdom Metazoa; phylum Chordata; class Aves; order Passeriformes; family Certhiidae; genus Certhia; species Certhia americana. Next base: position 26,483,896 of record CM031857.1, read on the forward strand.
CTCTATTTCCCTTAGGCCTTTTGAACTCTTGGCACTGCTGTCACACAGCAGAGACCCACCATGTAACTGTGCACACAAGAAGAGAAAGAGCACATTTTATTTGCCTTTATAGTATGACTGTCCATTTTCTGCAGTGCTGTAACAAGATATATGCCAGTCTACGTAATTCCTTTCTAAATGCCATTGTTTCAAAAGGAAATCATTAGGAAATTTCCATGGGAATGGTTTCACAAAAAAAATGCAGCTCCATTAGGCTGAAGTTTCAAGTTTGAGTTGTTCATTTCACTCACAATCTACAATTTTCTTTTGGGAAAACAGTAATTATCAGGCTAGTCCTGTTGAGCTGATGTTTGGGTTTGTAATAGTTCAACAAATCATTAAAGTGCATTTTTTTCATCTACATGCTACATTAGCCAAGCTGTCTTTCAGACCTCCCACTTCCCTTTCTGAGCCAGACTTTGGAAGACTATCTACCCTTATACAATTTAGATTGCCCTCTATCTAAACTTCTTGACTGTAATCCAAATCCTTTCAGATTTCATTCATAACAAAGCTTCTTCCTACCTCTAAACACTCCAATTGCTCTCTTGCTCAATCTGTCCTATTTTTATTACATACATGGGTGCGTGCACACATGCACAAAGACACATAAATATATGTATGGGATTGTGTTCCTAAAAATTTATTTGGAGTTTCAATCAGTGGTCTGCCAGTGGCTCACACAGCAGAAATTACAGTATTTTCAATGGTACTTTCCATTGGGAAGTTTCTTGCAATCTAATGTTCTGTTTGCTGTTTTGATTACCTCTGCAGAGTGACCAGATTTTTTCCTAAGCAATGACTCTGGGGAATTTTCATAAATGATAAACATATTCTTCCTCTTATTTCCTTCACATACAACTGACTTGCATCCAAAGCAGCCAATTTTCTGGCAATATAACAACACAGGTAGGATTGAGAGAAAAGGTTCTTCAGGAGAACCTGAGCACAGTTCTTGTTTTGTTAGCTTCTAGCATTTCAAGACCAAGCTAGGAACAAAACAAATTATTTTTGAAAGTAACAACATGGGAGATGGAGTTGGTCTGAGTTCATGGGGGGCAGAACCACGAGTGACTAAATATGTTACAGGACTGTATTACAACAGTATGGTGCATGGACCTGGAAAAGATGTGTTAGGAACTTCAATCGAGCCTATGCTATGAAAAGCAACTGTGTCATATAAATACAATTTAATTTGAAATCTGAAATATCACATACACATGCCAAGGCATAAATTGAATTTCCCCTCAGAATTTTTCTAAAATCCCACAGCTCCCATGTAATTCCACGGAGGAAAAGCAGTGCAAAACTGGCGACTTAGCCTGAGGGATCAGCCTCAGTGAATGATTTCTCTCCTTTTCCCTTAACATTCATGCTCCTTAGATGTGTATTTGTGGCTTGGCTTTTTCTCTTTTCTTTTAGCAACTGTCTTCAGCTGAAGCTCCCCAAGTCACATCCTGACACACTCTGCCAACCACAATCCCACATGTCCAAGTCCCCACATGCCATCACACACACTGATTCCAGGAAGCACACGCTGCTGGACTTTGTTGCTTCCACTGAGCCACCCTGATTTACGCCTGCTGAAGCCATGGTCCCAAGTGTCCTAACACCTAAACTGCACAGTTGTCCCACATGTGTATATCCTATTATCCAAACAACAGATGCACTAGCGTGCGTTCACACACATACTCCAACATCTGGTGGTCACAAGCTCACTGTAAAAACTCCATGGACTTCATTCATCTTTACTGAACTCACAAACACTTCATCTGTACAACTGAAGAGGTGCATAACCTTTTTCACTTCACTGAAAGAAGTATAGGCTTTTAATGTGGCATTTACAGGCACACACAGGGAAATACAACCAATCACTTGCACTTACTCTAAAAGCACTTACTTAGTCCTTCTGAAAACAGGGCATGAATGGCTCTGACATAAACACTTCACAGGTGTTGCACACAATAACTTTATATATACACCTTTCTATTTCTCAGTCATACCTGTACTTGTGCCTATATGCCTTACCTTCTGTGAGGCTCACATTTCCAGTTTCTGGTTAGAAGCTGTGCCAGCATAAAACTGATAAAAGGAAATGAGGAATCATATCCAGATAGCCATTAAATTACAAACATCCCTCTGCTTAAGACTAAAACTGATGATTGCATAATTCAGCATTTCTGAATGTTGGAAATTTCCAGTCTGTTTTCCTTGGTTTCTCTCACCCATCTAATATAAAAGATATATTCAAGGAGAATGTTGGCAAAACCTTCTGATAGTGTGGTATTTCATGAAAAATCTTTAATTCAGCATGCTCATGCCTGCCTGACTCTCAGTTCAGCACACTAGAAACAGTACCCCACCGTGATGTCCTCTGGGAAGTGCACAGTCTGGAAGCACTGAAGTCACAGAAGTCCCAGGTTTGCCTAATTCCCCAACCAGTGATGTCAAACCATCAGTGGTGACCTCAGATAGCAGTTGGTTTCTGTGACCTCAGATAGCAGTTGGTTTCTGTGACCTCAGATAGCACCCTTTAGGGATGTCAAAAGCAGGGCTAGTAATTTTCTGTGTATGAATACCCACATATTTTCAACCATGCAGAACTAAACTATTTCATAACCCATTCTTTTAAAACCTTTAAAAGCATGTACTACACTTGGAAAATTATATGCATATTTTGAGCTCGCTGAGGGTTCTTTCCAACCATTTTTTCTCTAAAAAAGAGAAACTTTTGGCAGTGGAAAGAATGGCTTGCTGTATCTAACTGCAGATGAGAAGAAGAAATATGAAGCATTCTAATGAACTACTTCATTTAGAAAACAAGGATGAACGTTTTCATGTGGAAAGGAAATTTACAAAATTCTCAAATTTTCCAATCTCCACTACAACTGAAAATTAAAATATTCCATATATTTTGAAGTAGAAAATGAGCATTTGCATCACCATTAACTTCTACTTCAGGCTTCATGATATGAGTTTAAAATAACTGTGTATCAACAGATACACAGCACATTGAATTTGAAGTCTCCACATCTCCCAAAAAGCCCTGTTCAACCTCACTCTGCCATCCAGCTTTACAGCTTGCACACTGAGACACTCCTCTCTCATTAAGGGACTTCTATCACAAACAACTGGGGCACAGAGAAAGCTGAAGGTGTGCTACTGAATGGAAAGCCAAAATCACTCAAACTAACTCACAAATAATTCAGTGCCTGAAAGTCCTACCAGTACTTGTTACCATTTAGCATATTCCCCACTAAAGGTCTTAATGAAAAAGTGTGTGACTTCTCTGACATACAGACTACCCTTCACATCCTTCCCAAACTCTGCTGCAGATTTCCCTTACTGCTCAGTTCAAGAACACAGAGGAAAAGCAGAGTTCAATTTGTCATTGGGATTTCATTGGGAGAGGGGGGCATAATTGCACAAGCAGCCAGATAGTACATTCCTTATTGGGTTTCTATACATATTATTTCATCACTTAATTTAATATCTCTGGTGCTCTTGCACATCCTCCCATGCCCTCCTTATCGCTGAAATGCTGCCATCTGTGACTGAAAACCTCCTTTCAACCACTCCTATACTACAGCATGAAGTGGTTGGAGAGAAGCACTGCACTAGTAAGGGATCCACCAGTTCTCATGGGGAAAAAGAGGAGAAGATAAAGATAGTCTCAGCAGAACATACTTTCCTCCCCCTCTGTCCACCTTCCCTTCAATCATACTTCTGTCGCCTTCTTCTTGTGTGGTAAAATTTGATGTGAAAAGCAGCCTGGGCTTGTCTCTGATGCTGCTGAGTTTGACCATGTGGCTACGGGAGCAGGCAGCAATTTCCTCTCCCAGTACAGTTTGGAAACCCCACAGTGATGCTTCAAAGTGAAACTCTGACCCACCCCTTCCAGCCTGGAGCCCAGCAGGGTCTGAGATGCAGCTGGGCTGCTCTTCAGTGAGACGCGCCATGGAAGGCAGAGAGGGAGAGGGAGGGAAAGGACAAGGCTAAAACAGAAGTACAACAAATGTACAGGGTACAAAAGGAAAAGGAAGAGGCTGGGGATTAGGACAGTTTATTGGATGGAATTGGTTTCTTGGCACTAAGTCCTGTAAAGAGAGGACAGTCCAGGAGGCATTACAACCTTCTCACAAAACCCAGGAGAAGGAATGCCAGTGAACCAGGCTAAAGTCCTCGATGCCACACCATTCTGTCCCTCCCTTTCCACAGCTCATGTCAGTCTGGCTTTGTACTGCTGGCTGCAGGTCTGATCTGCTAGAGCAGATCAGCTGATTTCCTCCTGTGTGCATCAGCTAAGGAGGGACCTCTTAACTCATCTCAGCAGCTTTCTTGCCCACAACCATTTCATGATGGAGAAAAACACTGATGCAATAGGAAAATGTGGGGTTGCTTCAACAGAACAATCTTTGTTGCATAAAGCACCCGGAATCCTGACTGGCATTCTGTTTTGGACTCCTGAGAGTCTGGTTTCTACATAAATTTTATGGCCTTTAGGGGTAAAGAAACTAGTACTAAAATGCTTTCACACATTTGCACAGAGCAGTCACAGGCAAGTTCACTGAGGAATAGAGATTAAAAACAAAACAAAACAAAACAAATAAAGTAAAAGAAAAGAAAATAGAAGTGGCTGTCTGAAATTAAATGGCTATTTCCATGTCTGAATTTCAAGATGTCTTTGCAAAATGCCAGTTTTGCAGCCACAGTTACCTTTCTGCTGCTAAAACAAGTCAGGATATTTACAGAAAGGTAAACTAATAAAATTTGTTGGCCTCACTTGAAAATAGGAGCAATGGGTTTTCCCCAGAAGTCAGCAAGGCAAATCTAACATTGCATCTATTACATTCCCTGCCTCTCCATATCCTTCTCTGCAACCAGGGCAAGACCCTCACAGGCTCATTATATTGAATATTTCACAGAAAAACAACTAACTTGTGAATTTTATTCTAAAAACGGTGCCTTTCTTGAAAGGAAGACAGCTAGAGAATAACCAATTTGTCTTTTTACTGAGTGGGAGGAACTGTGAAGGTCACATCCATGGGACATGCTTTGTGTAATAACTGCAGTGTTTCTAACTCCAGGGAGGCATCTCTGTGTCAGCTTATAGGGCTACTCAGCAAGCACAACTTTCTGGTTTTTCTTGCATAAACAATTCTTTACACCAACTGCCAATCAAAAAAATATTCAGTAAGAACCTCCTGTGCAGAGAAGCCCTCAGAGCACAGGGCAAGCATCCTGTGCCGGACATTGGTGAGATAACCTGTAGTACCTCACTGCCTTCACCACACTCACCCAGCCTCACACCCCCAGAAGTTGTTCTTCCCTTGTGTCTCGAGCAGCAAGAGGCCATGCCACCCTCTCTGGAGGCACAGGTGGCAGAGCGTGCCCCCTTCCACAGCACAACCAGGAGGCACGTGCTGTCCCCTGCACTGCAACCTGAGCCACAGCAACCCCCTGGTTCTGGAAAGGCTGTGGGAAAGAGCTTCCCTCATCCAGGAAAGAGCACGGTTCTCTCTCCTGCATGTAGCACAGGGTACATGCAGCAGCACATGCCTCTTGCTACCAGCTGATTTTGCTGCATTGTTGCTGTCGTCCTGCTACCCTGCACATAACCCCTCACACAGCAAGAGTTCCCTCACACAGCAAGAGTTCCTGCTGTACAGGGAGATGGGAATGAGGGTTATGGTCAGTTCATTACATGCTGTTTCTGCTTCCTCCTCAGGGATGAAGCCCTTTTCCTGCTCTAACATGAGGTCTCTCCCATGGAAGACAGCTCCCCACAAACATCTCTAACATGAGTCCTTCCCACAGGCTGCAGTTCTTCACTGCTCCGGCATGGGTCCCTTTCCACATGCTTTCAGGTACAGACTGCTCCTGCATGGGTCCCCTGCAGCGTCACAAATCCTGCCAGTTCACCTGCTCCAGCACCAGCTCCACTCTCCTTGGGTCCACAGGTCCTGCAAGGAGTTCCTACAGGGTCACAGCCTTCTTCCAGGTATCCACTTGCTCTGAAATGGGGTTTTCCTTTTGCTATAAGTGGGTCTCTGCTCCCTCATGTACCTCTGAATCTCAGCTCTGGCACCTGTAGTGCCTCTTCCCATTCTTCTTCACCAACCCTGGTGTCTGAATATTTGTTTCTCTCACATATTCTCACTCCTCTCTTCTCTGGCCACAATTACTTCTGCACAATAATTTTTTCCCCTTCTTAAATATGCCATGTGCAGCACGAATGGCTATTAGACAAGAAAATAATTAAACAATTTCATGCAACATGAATGAATCCTGTGATTTTTATGATAGGGCTGTAAGATTCACCACCACCAGTAATTATACAATTTGTCAATATTGCTATGTAGTTCAATGCAAAATCTTTTTTCTTTTTCTGGAATCTAGCACAATCTTGCCACAGTTACATTTGTGAACATTTGCAAGGATAAACATGGGGTTGCCCTACTCTTGCTGTAAGCACAACTGGGCAGAGCAGCTTGGGAGCTGGCTGGGAACAAAGCAGAAGAAACTGCAAAAATCTACATGCAGTGAATACTGCTTGTGTCCCATCCCCACACACTGACCCACTAAATGAGTTCTGCAGACTGACAGTGTAAGGACTGGGTACTGCTCTTTCACCCTCAGAGTGAGAGGGGCACAAGCACCCAGCTTGAGGAGCTATAGTGTGTGTACTTCCAGCTATAAAATGTTTGCTTAACTGCTATACTGAGCTGCTGGAGCAGAGCAAAGCAGCCTTCCTGCTGCTTAGCACCTGACCCACTGTTTTTTTCCTTTTTTTATTGTATCTCTTTTACAGTATCATTGTTATTTCACACTTTATTTCTTTCACAATCCTGAGACAGTCTATGTGCTCCTGGTGATTTACTGCATGTGATTTCCTCCCATTTATTTACTCCTCAGCTTTTTATTTCAAAGGTTTGAAAAGCACTCAAAAGAATCTGCCAGAAACGTACAGCTTTAGAGTAAAAACTGTATTACAGTTCATACAAATCATTCACACAGGCCAGCACAGTCTGTCTAAGAATGCAGAGCTTTTAAACTTTATAAGGCAACATGATTGCCTTAACAGTACAAAACATCAGAAAGCAAAAACCTCTGTGGTAGCACAGACTGTTTTAGTACAGATCCCAATATCCCAATAAATGCTTTGTTTTCCACATACAATTTAAAGCAATTTTATGCAGAATTTCTGACGGAAAACTATTGTATTCCAGCTTCTTCAATGAGCTCAAACAATTTCTTACTTATTTTAGACTGAGGTTGTTTTGAGAGAGTTTACATAAGGGTTTAACATGTGCAAGAGCAAAGACACACAGATCTACTTACATACAATGTCCCCAGCCTCCTGCCAGGAATATTGCCCTGTGCCTCTACTCAGCTGTGCTAAAAGCATCCTGGGGAGGACCAAGCTGAATCACACTTATGACAATTGCTCAAACCTGAGCCATTCCCTCACAGAGGCCATGATTAATTCATGGTTGCTATCTCAAAGCAGCAGCAATGTATTAACAGCCACCTCTGGGCAGGCTGCCTTCCTGCACAAACACAAAACCATCACCCAGAAGCTGGGCTCACTGGCAGCATCTGAGGACTGGCAGCTACAGACGAGAGGAGATGGTCAGCAAATCCTTTCTCCCAGCCTGTATCCCTTCACCTTGCCATAGGCAATGATAAGTGGCAGCCACTGGTGCTCTCTAAGGCTGCACTCTACCAGAGTGCTTAGCAAAGAAAAGACATCTCAGGCAGTTTCCTTTCTCTGCTCACAAAGTCAGGGCATCCAGCAGAGGACATTGCAGGAGAACCACAGGTGAATTTTGGCTTCAATTCAGTTTCTGTTTCAGGAAAGGTAATACTCTGACCTCCTAAGCCAAACACTCCAAGTTTTAATTTTTAATATCATAAAAGCCTCTTCCTTTAGAGGCATAATGCTTTCTGCTCTCAGCAGATTTAGATGGAGCAGATATAATCTGTTAGGGACAATGACAGCAAGAAGAACTCAAGGAGAAAAAGAGTATAAGAAGCAAGAGGAAAAGAACCTGGAAGGACACAGAGATGGAAAGAGATGATGTGGTGAGAGAAATAGTTTATGAAAGAAGAAAAGAAAACCAAAAAACCAAAAAAAACAACAAAAACAAAACAAAAAAAAAACCCAACAAATAAAAGGCCAAGAACTTAATGAAATAAAGGAATAGTGGAAAAATAAAGCAAAAATAAAATCTGCCCACGCATACTGAAAATAATTCAGTGTCTGCAGACTTAGTAACCGAGAAATTAAATCACTGAAAACATTCTCAAGAATTTCCTATGTGGCTTGGTAGCTAAAATGCAAACATTCAGGAGCCACCTCCCCAGTCAAAGGGAAGGCTACAATACTTTTTATTTACTAAAACTAAGGCCTTGACTAGAAGTTTCCCTAGAAGATCTGTTCACTCATATCCACCCATGAAACTCTTCAGACCACCCCAAGTCCAAATGTATTCAGAGGAAACTGGTGGAAACTCTGTAGGCTACAGTAATAAGAAGGGGGAGAAAGCACAGGAGAAGGAGAATGTGAAAAAGCTAAAGAAATCAGTGGGAGAAAAGATTAGAAGATGAAAAGAGAGTAAATATGTATAACAGCGCAGCTTTTAAAAAGTACAGTGCAAGTAATAAAGCAAAATAAACATAAAGACATTAAAATGGTCGTAGAAAGGCATAAAAACTTGAAAAAAAAAATTGAGCTAAAGGGTTTGAACACCTCACTAGTGCTCCCCAGGCACAACTTCTTTTCCTCTGTGAGATGCCCACATTGCATGGAACAGACAACCACATGCAGGCGGGCACAAAGCCACATAAACTGGATTACAGAGGAAATCTATGAAACTCCTCTAATACGGAATCTTAATTCACTATGGTAATTCTCTGTGTGCTTTTAATTCAGTACAAACGAATTCCAGCTCTCACCCCAGTCACAACAGTTACATTATCTACTTCAATAGTACTTTTCTTCATTTCCAGCAATACTAGAGATTTTTAATTGCTCTCTATTGTGCTCATTTTCTGCACAGATACAGCTCAAGCAGCAAAATGAAGGAGAACAAGCTCTGGAGTGTAATATACCAGAGAAATCATTCCTCCTTCTCCATCTCAAATTAGAGTGCTCTTGCCAAGGACCTTGGAATGGATCTACAGACAGCTAAAGTCAGGACTTTCCACACCACCCTGTGGAAGCTCAGATAGAAGCAATTATGGATCGATTGGGAAAACATGCAAAGATTATGTGCAAGACAACAGATGACATCCCATAACCACTATTATATCATTTGGCCCCAAACTGAGGCATGAATTCTCTCTTCTCTACCAACTGAGGCCCTTGAAATCAGAAAGTACACACAGGAACCCAGGGATTAAAACTGCTGAGCTGGTCCAATTTTTGCAGCTGTTAATCCAGCAGAAGAACAGGAGAAAATATTTTGCACAACCTTCAAAATTCCCCTGATAGTAGAGAGAGGACAGGTCCAGATGCCTCACACAAAATGAGTATTAACAACAGAATTTACTGCATTTATATCCATGTTGTTTTTCCCATTTCCTCATCCACTAATACCTCTTGATCAAAGGAGGTTGAATGGCTGCCAGCAGAAGGCTTGGCTGAGTCCTATGGTCCTGCAACATCAGTTTCTTGAGGAGACACTTGTAAATCATATAAGTGGTGTCTTTCCAGGGTACAGGGCAACCATGACCCCCTCCAAAAATGCCTTCCTCTTGCACCATAGGGGAATCTCAGCAGCAGAAATATTTAGGAGCCTTTGTAAAACACAGATTGTGATTGAAACATCCAGGATGCCTGAAATAACTTTAATATAGCCATGCACCTTCAGTACAGTGTTAAGCCTTGGACCTGAGGAGCACAACAACTCTGTTCATCCTGCATAGCCACCAGAACACACAGCACCAAAGTAACCTTGGAGGTCCTGCTCTGGCCCCAAGGGAATACTTGGAATGAATACCTGACTTTTCTTCTTTGATACCTGCAAATTTCTTCTTTGGCTTTTTGCTCAGACTGGGGAAGAACTCTGCAGGCACCAAGCAGCACTCCTCCTGCAGTGCTCCTCTGCCTGCCTGGGAGCACACAGAGTGGAAGGTGGAGGTGAGAGCACATGGACCAAGCTCTTGTCATCAAGCAAGACCTAAAGCAGACTGGCTTTAGCCTCAGGGTTGGGTGTGTGGGAATTCGTGCATTTGTATCTGCAGCTAAGGACCCACCGAGAGGAGGAGGGTAGTAAGGGAGATGGAAATTCATAAACACTAAGTAACCAGCATTTTTTTTTTTTTTGACTCTTCATTGTTCTACTCTACCTGAGAAAATGATGGAAAAATGATATTATGAAGCTGGTCAAAACCTGCTGATGAAATAGTTTTTCTTTAGAAAATGCTAGTTTTTGAAAGTAGAAGCATATCCAAGAGGTATTAACATTGTTTCATATCAGAAACTATGTCAAATCTCTGTTTCATTTTGATTAGAATCCTTTTTATACATTTCCAAAAATTGACATTTGCAACAACATCAATATTAAAATGTCCATATATAATTTTCTGAAATGTCTTGCATATTCCCACTTTCTAAAATATTTTACCCTCAACTATGTGCAGTGATGCAGGAAGCAGAAACATAACTCAGATACCAGGCATCTGTAAGCACAGATGGTGAAATGATCCAGCTGATGGAAGGAAAGGTGAGCATCTCTTGTTCCCTTTCCACAACTCAGTTCTGCAGGTGCCCTGCTCTGCTGGAGGCCCCATGTGGTGTGGAAAAACTGTACAACCCCATGACTGTTACAGTGCAAAATGTCCAGACAAAGCACAACTGCTCTGAAAAACTTAAGGGTCAGCAAGGACACTTTGTGTTACTCACTCTTCAATCATGTCTAGGTCAAATCCATTCAATTTCTCAAATGTTTTTGGGAGAAGTCTAATCTTGCAAGCTGGCCTGGGATGTGAAACCTAAGCTGAATATTTCCAAGACATTCCCTTCCACTGAAAAAGACATTATTCTTTCAATTCCAGCAACACCTTCCTTAATGGAAAGTAATCTCACTTCCCTCTAAGAGTATCCCTCCATAAAATAGAGGTATTTGCACATAGTGCTCCAAAGATTACAAGTGATTTTAATTTTAGCACAGGTTTTTGTTTATTTGTTTGTTTATTTGTGGAGGTGGATTTTATAAGTAGCAGTTCTGCTCTCTGACTAAGATTCATTCGTAAATGTCAGGACATAACCACAGAAGAAAACAATGTTTTAGAAAGTAACTGAATTCCTCTAAAAAACCCGTGCAGCATTATCTTAAGACAGAGGGTAAGTATACCCTAATGTAATCCAAAGTCTAAAAAAAGCACTTTCTTTGCCATGAAGGGTGAAAAACAACGTTTCAGTGTCATTCACAGTTGTTTTTTCAAGATTCCCTAAGTGTTGAATCCAGCTTCTTGAAACTTCTCCTATGGAGCAGGCAGGCATAAGCCAGCTGAAAGTCATCTGCAGCAATCTTCTGTCCCGCTGCCTTATTTTTGTTCGAGTTTCGTGAGGCTGGTTTTTTTTAGCATGAGATTTCAACGGAACTGAAAATATCTCGTAGCACAAACTCTGCAGCATGCTGTGAGTAATTTACAGCTGCCAAAACCATCTAAATCAAATCCCATGAGGGATTCTTCTTTCTTCAACCCATGCACGTTAGAAAACAAAAATGGCCAGCAGCCATTCTCCTCCTCCTCTTTCACTGAGCAGATTCCTGCAGCTGGAGCAGTGTCATTAGGAGCTGCACTTATAGACTCCAGGAAAGAACAGAAACATGGTGCAGTTTACAGCAAGCAGTTCAATTCATAGCAATAGCTTCACCTTTTCTTTTCTTTTTCTTCTTTTGTGAAGTGAGAGAATTTCAGAGGGAAACACCATGGTCTGGGTTCTGAGCATTGCACAACATGCTGGCCATACAATTAATTGTATTGCAGTTCATCTGGCTGCATCCAAAGGCAGTCAGACATAAATTAGGATTTAATATCTAACAAGTGTTCTGCCTGTACAGCATTTGAGATTACATTTTTTAAGGCAAACACTGAGAATTCTATAAAACACCATGCAAAGCAAACACTCAGAGCAATTCAGGTTTTCCTTCAAAAACACCACAGGCACTTTTGAAAAATGTATGCCTTGATTCATTGAGGAAGTTGGTTTTAAAGAGGGTTTTTCCCCTCATTTTCAGAGTTCTAACCTTTTAAGAGAAGCTTCAGGACTATGCATGAAGGCTAAAGCATACAAGGTGGGGAGTTCACCTTTCATAAAATGCTGGAGAACACCTGGATGAAAACCAGCAAAAGACACAATGTATTGGATTAAGTCCTTGGACATACAGAAGACAGAGAAAGCAACTGTTAGCCAGGCTGACAAAACACTGCTTGAGGTATGTTACCAAATAGAAATAGCAAATCAGAGTGGAAAATGAGCAAAAAAAACCCCAATACTATGAAAGATATTCAGAAAGAAAAATCTGATTGAAAGGGACTTGGTGAATTGTAAATGTCATGTTTCATTACTGGTGGCCAAAGATCCCCACCCAGTAGTATCATCACTGGCCTTGCTCAGTGCAAGGAGCCAAGCGGAGACATGCATGAACTGTGTGGAAACTGTGGAAATGCAGATGGAGGTGGCAAGGAGGATAAACAGAGACATTGCTACCCACAGGGCTTGCTCAGATGCTGTTTGGTATAAAAGAAACTGGGGGGACTGTATGGAGAAGGTTCAAAATAATTCCCAGGGTTTCCTTCCCTCCACTCCTCCTAGCCCACTTCCCTGCCTACTGCATGACCTCACTGCTCAGACCAGGAACTGAAGTCTGGGTGTAACTGCATATTTAGTTACTATGCAGTAGTTATTCCAGATAGCTTTTGCTCCTGTTAAATGCCAATTGTTCTTCTCTGAACACTGGCAAAAAGCGTTGTGTTCTGAAAATCTATGTGGGCAATATACTGCACAGCCTGGCTACTAATTCCTAGTTTCCTATTTTTCCCAGCGTCCCAGTGCTTTCCCTAGCTCTAATGCAGTAGACATGCTCTCCTTTGATTTTTTTTCCTCTTCTAGAGAACAGAGGGATTCTAAAGTTTTACTTTGTCTTGGAAAGATGAAGGATTGAAGCTGTCCTCGTCTTGTAGAGCAGTACGTGATAGTCCATTCACTAACACTTTTTGTCCCCCCCCAAAGCCTCAGAAAATACGGGTTCAACTTTTGCTGCACAATGCAAATCTGTTAACATGAGATGCTGGCTGGGTTTCTGTGTGGGATGATTCCCATAACCAGGTCCTATGGTCTGCTCCACAACAAAATGCAAAATAGATTGGTTTGGGTTTTTTTTAAAGAAACTTCTCATTGTCTTCTGTGTCCCGCAGGCCAAAAGCAATTTTCTCCAACATTCTTTGTACCACCGCCTGCACAGTTTGTGGTAGAAGTTCATATATTTGTAAGGTCCTATTCAGAGATATTTTCAGCACACCAGAAAATGAAAAACATTTTAACAGATGAGGAAAAAATTAGCAACATATTAGCTAAAACTGACTTCCAATTTAGAGCCATCAGAATCCACTGCTATAGTTAGTACAGAAAATGTTTCCAGATCAGGTTTGGGTTTGCTCAGTGATTCGTTTCTACACGGTCATTGTGACCTGAACTATGCCTTCCTGATGCTTCCCTTATGCAGAAGCAGTTTTGCTCTTCAATCTTCCCAACCCCCATGTTTCCACTATTTTTATGATGACATCATTTTTCTTTCCCTGATGACCTTTTATTCACTGCAAAAACAGTGTGTTTTTTCTTTATCAGGACAGGTAATTGCCAAATACATTCTGTAGAATGTCTCATTTAACCTCCTCCCTCCAGCTCCATGCAGTCTGAGTAGATATCCATCTTGCTTATATTAGCCCCTCTTTTATCACCAGAAGCTTGCCTGAGTGTCTGAAGAACTCTTCCTTTGGCTTTAGAAAGATTCTATTAGAATTATTTAAGCGATGTTACTAAGCAAGCAAGCATTAAACCTTACTGTGACCTCTTCAAGCTAGGTAAAGAGTAAATTATTTCACTTTACCGTAAGTAATTTTTTTTTTTAAAGACAAACCCAAGAAAACTGAAAAAATATCTATGCTACTTTAAAATTGCTACCTGTATAGGAATTCTTCTATAGAATAGAAGGTCACTATCTACACAGAGATATTCAGGAAAACTATACTAAACCAATGAAGCTGGTAATTTAAAGTGGATTTTCTAAAGTGCTATAAGGTACTTAAGAGGAAATCCCTACTGAGAAAAATCACCTTCAGTCTCGCATTCATTTGTTGGTATTTATCTTTTCTCTCTACCCTGAGTAGTTGTAATTTTTTAGTCTCCCAGCCTCTAGAGCCTCAAAAAATGTCAGGACTATTTCAATCAATCAAATTTATGTCAAAAATAATTTAGGATGATTTTTTTTGGGGGGGAGGGGGGACTGAGCAGAAATTAACGTGCATCCCTCAGGTGGTTGTTGGTTCTAAGTGAACGTTCCCCCTATTACTTCCTTTCCCCTGTTATTTTCTTCTTACACTTACCTAAAAAAATATGATTGCCTCCCATAAAAGCTTAAGTGTATGCAACTGCATCAGTACCCTGATTCCCAGTTGAGGGTGGGAAGAGCAGGCTGAGGAAGAATTCAAACACCTGGAAACGACATTTTGTTCCATGAACTGGGCAAACCTCAGGATCTCCTCCAGAGACTGAAGATGGAGGCAGGAGGCTGAAATACAACAGTGGTGGCCTGGTAGCCATCAGCCCAGGTTACAGGAGCAAATAGTGAAAGCCCTGTGTCTGCGTGAATGACAGCAGGGCCGAGAATGCCCTGTCCCGAAGCAGCTGCAATTCTAATATTACAGCAGACTATTAGCACGCACCAAGGCTTCCTGAGAGCAGGTGGGAGTGCTTCCATCGAGATAATCACTTTCATAAAAATAGTTTGCTTGGGGAGGGGGGGGGCAGAAGATTAACACTTTTTGTGGTTAACAGTTTAAGGGTCAAATTGTGTTCTCAAACCTGACCTGAAAGCTGTTTAGATGTCCACGGATATCTGTATTTCGAAACCACCCATTTCAATGTCCCAACACAATTTTGGAGTAAGGGTCCATAGGAACACAAAATACGCAGGAAGCAATGGGCAAAGGAGACAATTTTGACAGAGTTTTAAATTATCTGAATGATTCAAGCCAAAACCAGCAAGAAAGTCTACATTAGTAAGTGCTAAAACTATCAGGGATTTACAGACATAACACTCTTCATCAGGAAACAGCAATAAATATTTGCTTGTAGCCTATAAAACTAAGAATGCTGAATTATTAAGATCAATGCACTCAGATACATTAATATAAATACAAAATAACAATTACTCATGTCTAGGTCTCAGAAGTAAGACAGCAACATTTAAGAAAGCTGAAGAGTATTTATATTTATTAGTAACAGAGGAGGATGCTACATAAATTCAGATCAGCCCCCTAGGAGTAAGCATATTCAACTTGGCAGGCCAAGGCCACTTGTGCATAACAATTCTGAGAGAGTTGGCTGAAGAGATCTCTGACCTGCTGTGATGGTCTTGAGTATTTGCTGGAAATGCAGGGGAACACTGAAAGACACAGTATCAGTGTAAAGTGAATGGGAAGAACAGAGGAGCTCTGCTGACAAGGCTTGGTATTTCTTCTGGGCAAGAAAAATGCAAAAGTTGGGAAGGGATCCCATTCATAAAAAAGCCAAAGAATAAAGATATAAATAAAGCCATACCATATATTTCAATGGAACATAAATCTTGTTAAACAGGGCATGCTAAAACAGGCAAATGCAAAGTTGTGTATTTGGGAACAAAGAGTGGGAGCCAAACCAACAAACTGAGGCTTGTGTTTTGAACAGTGGTGTGCCTGAAAAGGGATAAGGTGTCACAGTGACAAGAACACCATGTGAACTTACAGTGTAATGCTCTGGAAAAAAACAAGTAACTGTGTTTAAACTGGGAAGTATTGAGTGGAACTTGAGTGGAACTAGTTTAGATCTAGATTTTCAAAGCTTTTAAAGAAGAGGTATTGCTACTGGATTACTGTATATAGTCCTGTGCATGTATTTTCTAAGGGATGGTTTAAAGCTTGAATGGGATAGGGAAAAGAAACAGCAAAATAACTTCTGATTTTGAGAAAAACATGTTTCAGAAGAAGATGCAAGGAGCTGTGCCTGCTTCATATACCAAAGGAAGATAGGGTGAGTTTATTACAATGCAGGAATATGCTTGAAGTATAAAACATGAGATATAAGGCCATTCTTTAATTTCCTGGAGTAAGGCTTGACAAGAACCAATACAGGAAGCTGAAACTCCTTTCTGAGGGGAAGAAGACACATGTTCCTAGTGGTGGGGTATCTCCTGCTTCAGGTGGTGATGAATTCTGCTTCTAAACCTTTCAGAGGAAGCCTATGTGCTTTTCTAGAAGATATTCTTTAGCCAAAGAAGTTGACTGAATAAGATGCTGCAATATCTGGTAGACTGAAAGGAAATGAGGCAATCTAAGAGGAAAGGTAGTGAGGCTCTTTGGTCCTTAAACTCCATATATCTAAACTGCTGTTCCTTATCACAATTAGAAGATTGGCAGATCTCCATGGATTTTCATCAAAGTGAACAAAAATGTTGTTATGCCAAAGATTATTCCTTACCCCACACCAGGATACACAAATCTACAGGCATCTCAGGTGGTCTCATTCAGAAGTAGCTCTTTTAGTCCTTGTGTTGATTGAACTTCGAGGCTTTTGCATTAAAGCATTGAACAAGGAAAAAGCTTTGTCTTTCAATAATGATGACGCTGATGATGACTTCAAGGGGGTTTCACAGCCCCTTTTCTGTGTGACTCTCTTAATATTTAAATAAATAAATAGAAGCTCAATATGTGTCTTTTCCCTATCATATGATAGCAGATATAAAAACAGTGAATACCACTTTATATTGCAAAACAAGATACAAGCTGCTAATGTTATTTATTGGTAGAAATCTGTAAAACACTATAGCTAATCAGGATAACATGAAGAAAATCCTACAAAGGCCACTAGGACCCATCAGAAGGACATTCAGTCTATGCTCCTTGTGGTATACAGCATATCCCTACTGCTAGTGGAAAAAGTGTTAAAGTACAAATACTTACATTTGTATTTATTTTAAAAAGTCACTACTGGGAAAAAATGTCATCAAAGCTAGAAAGCCAAAAGCACTCACTAAACTTCACTACAAAAGAGGATGCAGACATCCCAGGAGGGATCAGTTAGTTGCCTTACCCAGCTCCTCTGAGCTTCAAAGGCAGAGGCAATTTGAATCAGAAGTAAAGCTGAGAAAGAAAAGAGAAGTAAAGCAACTTCCTTTTTCTCCATTGTAGATGGGCCAAATTCCATAATGCTGAATTCCATAATTCCCTTCACTTTCCCTGTCAGTGGCAGGAATCCAGAGGATATCTGTTGACAGGAGAGGTATTATCAGGAGTACCATCTGCACCCACTTCCACATTAAACAGCTCTCAAATAGATGGATATGACAGTAAATTTGCAGCAAAGCCTGTGAAGGTAAATTTAATATTTGCTTTAGGTTCTGAATTAGGTTTCTTTGCTATTTCCTTTTGCATCCTGGACTGTTAATTGTTCTGGCCTATCCTATACTCTCCTCTGTAGGCTCCAAAGGAAAGAACAGAGAGAGGTACTTCTGTTTGCACATTTGTCATGCTTTACATCTTGCACTGTTTATGGCTTTGATGTGACTTTTAAGGAAAAGCTTACACTGGGCTTTGTGGAGGCAACTTTGCCACATTCTCCCACTTCATGATTTCAACCAAACTGACTCCAGAAGTTCTGGTTTTAATATCCTAATGCATTTTTTCAGTTCAGAATCACAGAAAAATCAATACACAGGAAAGCAACACCCTCAGACTATACAGAGTTCCCCTGTTAAATTACCGTCTTCAAGCTCTCTTGATCAGGTCTGATTTCCTCTTTAAAACCCTTTAAAATCTCTTATGAGCCCTGGATATCACTGTAGAGCATATCCTGCTTTCAAACATGCTTTCACAACTGCTCCCAGTTTCAAGAGACTTAATAACAAGCAGCACTTCCCCCGTCTGGGCAGCAGAAATCTCTCCAGCGAGGCAGGGTGCCTTCTTTGCCTTGACTTTCAAAGAGAGCAAAAGCTTTAGGGACACCCAAAGACTTTTGTGCTGCCAAGTTACCCTGGATGGTGAGGCCCCCATCCATATGTAAGAAATAAAGCTCCTGGTGGACACCATTGTCTTGGCAGTGGGTGCACAACAGGCACAACACCGTCTTGAACAGAACCATCTTGAAAGCTGCCGCTCAGGTCCAGGCAGTGTTTTAAACCTTGTCCTTCATTTGATTTGAGTGACTTGCACAGATTGGTAGGCAAACAGCTGCTTTTTGTGTAGGCTCTCAGGGATGATAGTAATTAAGCCCCCCTGGCAAGCCAGCAGAGATTTTAAAATAATGATGTCCTTCCTTCCCTGCTCTCCCAGCATCTCTCTGATGCAAATGCCTCCCACTTGAGTGGTCATTATGTTCTGTTAACGAGTAATTTCTGGTCACTTGAAGTTGCATTTGTGCTCCAAAGGGCACAGGACACAGCAGTCCTTGGAGACCCAGAAGGCTAGCAGTAAGTTCTTTACGGCAGGAGAAATTCAGAATAGATAAAGTTTATGAATGTTAGGGCAGTGGTATAGTATAAAGCACATAGCAAGAAAGTAAAGTGAGGGTACCATGAAGCCTGAAAAGTTATCTGAAATGTTGTGATCTCCTCTATTAATAGAAGGTGATACTGGCTTTTGCAACAGGATGCACTGAACTGTTTATGAAAGTATCAGCCAAAAGGACTGATAACCTCCTGTAAGTTTTACTGTTGGAAAAGCAACAGCAGGAAAGCCAGCAGAAAAGATTATCAATTCAAATTATATCTTTAACTGTTAAATGATTGACAAGCTTAGGTCAACAAGTTTTACAAGCAATTAAAAAAATATGTAAAAATTAATAACACAACTTGAAATTAAAAGAAGCTCCTTTGCAGACCAACAATGGAAGCTTCTTGAGCTGCAATTTGAGAATATACATCACACCACTTGTCAGGTCACCAGGACAAGGGGTGGCAGTTTTATTAGTCAAATACCTCCTTTTCATCCTAAAAGCTTGGTGTTTGAAGATGGCAGACATATTCTGATCAAAGTCTTCTAAAATGGTAACTTAAAAGAGTAAATACTCCATTCTGCTCCATACAGGAACAAGCTTCTTCCATATCACTTCCCCCTTTTTTAAGAATGTTTAATAAAATTCAGGACAGAAGAGAAACTTAAAGTCAGTTCATGAATCTAGCCATTGGTAGATGAAAATGATTAGGATTTGCAGATTAGTTGATAATCTAAAGCTAATCATCTTGTTAGATGCTGGTAATGCTCAAGAGGTAGTAAGATCTTAACTTGGGGGATGCTCTTACTGTTGTCAACCATGTGATGCAAATTCAGGCACTGATGTGTCTCCTATCAGAGTTATCTTTTTAAAAAACCCAGTAAACTCTTTGGAATAAGAAACTTCTGCAGGTTGCTTGAAAGGTGAGGATAAATGGCAAAGGTACTGGTAAAGACTTCCGTCTTAAAAAACCAAGAATCAATGAAGAAAGGGCCTAGCGAATCCCTTTCAGTCTGAGATAAACAGAAAATTGCTTAAAGGTTTTGTTAAAATATGCATAAATCCACAGGTAATGGAGAATTGTATTTCCTTCAAGTCTGTTAAATGAATGAAACCCAAAAATGCATAAACCAAAGTATTATATAAGGGATGGTGGGCATGCTTTTGAAAAAGCAGATAATATGGCAGTTTCTTCAAAAGCGACAGCAAAGGACTTATGGTAACATGCTGAGAAGAGATGTTGAGTGATTTGAGACCAAAAGGTTTTATTTATTGCTCAACTCTGCAAAAGCCAACAACTTTTAAACTCCTTTAGGGGCTTCTTTCCCACAGAACCAATAAATAAATATATATATTTATTTATTTATATATTATATATAAAATATAAATATATATATATTTATACACTGAGAATTCTTGGATAACACACTTCAAAGGAGAAAGTGAGTACTATCATAGAAAGTCTGAATGTAAATAAGGCAGCAGGAACAGATGGGTTTATAACCAAATATGGTGTACTTTGACTTATTTATCAAGATTGTGCTTAAGAAAATGGGATTTTCTCTTTAAGAAGCGAAATAAATAGAATTTTAAAACCCAGGAAATTTCAAAGCATGAAAATTGTATGGGTTGGACTTCTTGTCTCTGGATGTAGAAATACTTAAGCAACAGGACTTTACAATATGGTTTTGAAGAAATGTTGAGGACTGGCACTTATGCTCTGTAAAGATCCTACAGCTTTTCTGTTTGTGGATTGTTAGATTGAATGTCTTCAAGGGGAAGACAGTTGATGAGGCCCTGCTGACAGCTGACAGCTGTTCATTTTGGCCATGAGAAATTAAGGAGAATTCTCAAAATTGAGCAAGTGAGGGACAGATCAGAGCCAGGACTTGCAGCAACTCTCTGGGAAACATTGAGCACAAGATGCCTCATACTGCTCAGCTTCCACACTAAAAATTGTTAGATGAGAGAAAAGGAAGGTGTTAGATTTCTGTGTTTAAAAAAAAAAAAAAAAAAAAAAAAAAGCTCAGAAACTACTGTGGATTAAAGATTCAATGAAATACCTGCATGTCTCAAGTCCTCAGAAACTTTAAGAAATGAAGTCAGAACAGAGATTTCTCAGATGGGCTAAAAAAAAAATGTGAAAAAGAATATACTCCCTCAAATTCTCTTCCCGTTTCACCACATACTTGTGTGTGTACCAGACAGCACTTTAAAGACTTAAAAAGCTGTTGTCATTAATTTCATCTGGCAATAGACAGAGCCAAAAACAAACAGTTCCATACTATTAAGGCCTCCCACAATGGGAAATCTTACAGGGCAGAAAGGATAGCACATTGTTACAAAGCTCAGCTGAAATGAGAGACTCAGATGAAGGATGCTTTATACTTGAGGACAAAGCCATATTTGTAGACTAATACAGAATGAGAATGGTGTGAGAAAGTTTCTGAGATGAGTACTGCCTAAGAAAGGGATTAAAAAAGAAAAACAATTAAAGCTACTTCTTTACTTGGCCTTCCTTCAGATAAATAGGAAAATACTCTTTTCCCTTCATCATTCTCTCTTTACCATCTTAGTTAAAAATAAAGAATTCTTCACTCAATCCAATCTATATTTGTCCTTGCATTATGACACCTGTCATCCATTTAGATTCACCCTTTTGGAGGTGGATATCAAATATTTTAAAATTTGTGATAATAGATCAAGACACCCTCTCTTCTAGCAGCAGCAGCAATCAGCAACAATTGTATAAAAGATCTCATCTGACCTTTTTGCACTTTGGAACAACTGATGTGGACTAACTCAAGGAAAAATTGAATAATTTCTAAAACACATGTAATTTTAAATAGAATTAGATACCTCAGCATAGAGAATGAGAGAGAGAACACATATGCTACTCATCTTCCAGGTGTGATTTGGTCAAAACCAGGTTTAATAAAATAATATTTCTACCTACACATCTGCCTCTATAGCAGTTCAGTATATATTCTGTGTGGTGACTTTTCCTTATGGAGAACCTCTTGAGATGCAAGCTGCTTTCCTGTCATCCTGGTTGTACCAGGGACCTGGGATGACAGAAATGTTCTGAGTGGACTTGGCCATAGCCCTGGTCCATGTATCTGGGTCCCCTTGGATCTGCTGGGCTGCCCACTGCCTGCCCCTCTCGTGGAGTTCACTTGGGGTAGAAGAAAGAGAGGATATCCCTCTTGCTGTGAGACCCTATGTGTGGAAGATACCAAGTCTCATCCTTGAATCACCCTCTCCTTTCATGCTTAAAGCTTGCTAATTCTGGGACACCTTGGCAGCAGATGGCCAAGCCCATCAGTTCGCCTTTCTAGAAATTAGTCAGAAGATGAAAAAGTGTCTTTAAATCTAAGTTCTATTCTTTACTCAAACGGAAGGCAGAAATTCAGCAGGAACTAAGCCCAAATTCCTAGTCATTATCATTTTTATCAGTAATATTGATTATTTTCATATTGCACATACACTATTCATAAGCTACTTTTCTTGAAATTTGTTAACAGTCATAATACTTCCATTAAGTGAAATGTGTCATGTTAATGGTCTTGTGAATCTTGAATATCTTTTGCAATTGCTGCATGTTCTGGCTTTGTTTGGATTGGGGTCTTTTAGTTGCCTAAACAGAAAATTTCATTTTGGTTTGGGGATGTTTTTTATTTATTTAATGGAGGGTAAATAGCTTAGGAAG
Source organism: Certhia americana (assembly GCA_018697195.1). Taxonomy (NCBI): domain Eukaryota; kingdom Metazoa; phylum Chordata; class Aves; order Passeriformes; family Certhiidae; genus Certhia; species Certhia americana. The sequence continues at coordinate 26,506,404 of CM031857.1, forward strand.
TGCATGGCCTCATGATCATGTGCCAGGCAGCATCTGGGGAGAATTATCAGCAGTAATGTTCCTGTAGACAAGATAGTCTAAGAGAATAAGCATGGTGAGTTTTCTGGGGAAAAGCAAAGAAACAGGATTCTGAAACAAAAGGGAGAAGCTGGATACTTGGAGAAGAGATAGTAAAAAATCAACTGAACAGAAAGTAGCTGAAAGCAGCCAAGAATAAGCAAGAAAGAGCAGGGTTGGTGTACCCAGAAAAAAACTGTTTCTTCTTCCTACTCAGGCAGATATGTCCTTGGCAGAAAAGGTGTCTCTCTCTAGAGACTTTCCTCTATGCTTTTCATCCCTGTTTGCTTCTCTGCAAAACCCAGAGTGACCAGGAGAAATCCTACAGTGTCTTGAAAGATCTAGCAAAGGCTAGAAGCAAAAGGCTATAGATGTGTGAGATCAAATTCAAGCCATGAGTCCATGCCTGAAGCTCTTGTAGATTACTGATACTGGCCCACAGCAAGGGTGCAGACCAATCTGACTTCTGCATGGTTTTCACTTCACAGTTTTTACCTTTATTGAACAAAAATAAAATTAATTTATCTCAGATTACTCAGATAATGCTTATCTCACTGAAGTTCTGCCCAATTGGCTTCTGTAATCACATTTCTGTCCTGCTGGGTCAGCCTGACATAGTATCGACAAGAGAAAATTCACTCAGGCCACTGGAACTAGTTTATACCCACAAAAACGTGGATTTTGACTTTTTTTTCCCTTGATGTTACTTCCTTTTTAGAGTAATTTTTAAAGGTTTTTCCTGTAACGTTCCAGGGCTTCATGTGCCTGATACTGCAAAGGCAGATACAACTAACTTCAAAGGCCAGTCCAACTGCAGTCATGGCTTGCATGGTATGGGTTTGGCCTGCTGAGCTCATGAAAGCAAAGTTTCATCTGTTTTGTGGATTGGGCTCTTGACCTGCCATAAAAATAAACGCTATCTTCTCCTGTTATTAAATGGTAGGCTGTTTCTTGTTACTACTGTGGTATATGCATCTCTTCCATATGCCTGTCATTAAAAATAATAAATTGGGTTCCCTTATCTCATGGAGATCTCTTATTTTGCCCTCTTGTTTTGGTCTCCAGTTCATTTCCACACAGTCTTGCTGACAGACTCACACAGTTTAGATTAAAACAAAATGTAGCAGCCTTTTCCCCCCTGAGAGCAGAGACGCAGGCAGTTTACACCTTCATCTGATGTTCCACTCAACCAACAGCACTCTCTGAATGCACCAGGGAAGCAAGACAAAAAATCCTACACAGTGAAAGAGGAAATTAATTTGTGTACAAAGATTGTATTCCCACTACACTTCAACATTGTTGAAACATTAATTGATTGTTTATCGTGCTGCCATTTTGAGTTACTCTTTGTTGATTAATTCTGTGCTTACTTTTCCGTCCCATGAAATTGCAAGTGTTTGTTTGTACCCTGCAGTAGCTGACCAGTATCTTGAGTATTTTAGAGACTGAACAGTTCACTTTTAACAATGCTGCTGTTCTGATGAGCTCTCAATTATCACTAATATATTCAGCACAGACTCTTCATTGACATACTACTAATACTTGATAATAGTCATGATCCTCCAGACTGGATTACTCATGCTTCCTCCAGTGAGGCATACACTTCTCAGTGATTGCACCACAAAACACAGAATTATTTTCTGCCTAGCTCTTCAGCAGGTAATTGCATCAAAATCAGTGAACCTCCTTCTATATCTAAATTAACTACAGTAATTTTGTTTAGTGAAGGATGAGAATTTACAGGTTTTGTTACACTAGAGATGCTCTTTTTCCTATCCCACTCCAAGCACAGAAAACACCGCACTGATTTTACAGTTAACATCCATTGCAAATAGTACTCACATACTTTTTTCTTGTTAAGAAATCATCCAAAGGCACTTTCTGTCTTGAGGATTTGTCCTTTTTAATCTTTTTGTTATGGTTAGTTTTATTCATTAGTCCTGAATTATTCTTCTGTTGAAAAAGGTCATTTTTAAAGCCCTTAGTTTATCTCATTAGAAAAAGCTCATTATGTTACATTTCATATTATGTTCTTTATCAAAGCAGCATCAAAATACGTAAAGTAAAGCCTCTCAAGATATACTACTGATCACTATGATCATCTTTTTCTTTCATACTAGTCACCACAATGTTATTTTCTTGTCAGGAATTACATTGCATCTGAAGTTCTGCTAGTATAACACATGAAGATGTGCTGAGTTGCTCTGATGAACTTGATGTATATTCATTAGATGTGTGTGTCTACTGAGATGCTCTCCAGGAAAAAATGTCTCAACCATATCATGGTCACTTAGACCCTTTGAAAAAAAGAACAGCTAATGGACCAAACCAGATGAGGATGCTCGGTGGCTTTCCCTTACAATCAACTAAAAACTTGCCAGAGAGCAAAGCTAAGGTTTATTCACTACTTGCATTTTCACACACTGTTTTCTTGCTCACAGGTCTACTTGTGTGTGTTTTCAGAGTGTTTCATATGTGACCCCTAAGTTCAGTCCCACTACAATCCATTATAAGCACTGCTCCTATTCATCATAATCCTGCTGCTATTAACTGCGTAGAAGCTGGCCTAGTCACAATTACATGGAGAGTCAGTTGGAAAATGTATAAATTAACTTTATCAGTGGTTTTAGCTCTGTTTATATTGAATTCATCTGCTGAGCATCTCTCTCCAATCCCTGCATGGCATTTCCAAGCATTGTTCCAATCTCTCCCCAGTGTTCAGCTAGAAGGACAATGGGAGAAAGTAGTTCCACATTTCCATCTATCTGTACACAAACAGGCTCAGCCTGTGCATTCTTTCTTTTCTTATTTTTACCCCCCAAAAGAGCTCCCAGGGCAGGAAAGGAATGCTGGATCAGGCCTGTCCATAGTTGTGTGTTCCCCAGCATCCCACAGAGGGATGTTGTTGCTATTATTTTAAGAGCAGATCTCTGCTGTTGTTTCTATTTTAATGGCAGCTTTTAAAGCTTCCGCTGACATTGGTACAGACCCTGAAGCTCAGCTAGAGAATCAGAGGTGGTGAGCAGATGGTGATACAAAGGAGGAACATTGTATCTATAAATATTCTGATGAAATTCATATCCAGTGTTCCACACAAGAGCCAACCAACTATACTGAACTCTTAATATGGGGTTTTAATTAGTCTTATGTGGTAAATGGGTTCTTAATCTGGGCTCCAAACAGGAAAATCTTTACTCAGAGGGTGTAGCTATTTATGTCAAACCATTGAAAAAGATTATGAAAAGTTAATTGTGTATTAATTATCATTTTAGAATGTTACCATTAACCAATAACATTTCATTCTGAGTTGTCAGGGTTTCTGAAACAGCCAATGAAAAGGGGTGTAGCTGAGGCACAGCAATGAAATGCTCCTGGATAGTTTGCCATAGCCAGAATTAAAGTAATGTTACAGTACATAAGTTGAATATGCAACAACTCAAATCTCCTTCTGAAAAAATGAAGTGGAACATCCTTTAAACCAAGGTGCCAAACACTACAAACTGCCCTGTGGACATCTGTGTGAATATGCAGTCTCCAAACAAGCAGTTTTGAGGTTTGAGGTTCTATTTTTAACTTCAGGTTGTAAATTGTTTGCTCATGGGGATATACTAATTTTTGTTAGCTACCTCCTTATATGTATTTTGGGAAAGGAGAAGAAATGTTGTTTAAAAAACCCATGTCAGGAACTAAGGGGCATAGAGAATCAACACCACTGAACAGCATATGTTCATAAGCTTTATGCATTTGGGTTTGTTTCCTGAAGTGGCACTCAGATCTGAAAGTTGAAGAATGAAACTATAAAAATTACAAAAAATGTGAGAAAGTGTGGAAAATTATTTTTTCATCATCTTTTCATAAGCACATAAAATAATTCTAGCCTAAAGCATCTCTTTTGAACATTGGGTTATAAAATAAGCAGACAGATTGCCTGGCTACATATCAAACATTTTAGCTTTATTTCTTAGGAATTTAGGCTCACAGAAGGCCATCAGTTAGCAAATTTTCTTTTTCCCCTTAATATTCTCACCCACTGATCCAAACTGAGTCACTGGTCAGCTTCTAACAATTTTGACAGAAGGACAGCTGTGTCAAATGAATTAAAATTCTACACATTTTGTGAAAATCTAAAACAAATTAGCTCCTTCACTGAAGAGGCTCTCTTGACTATTTGCTCTATGTGCTGAGCTCAGGAGAACACCCTCAGACAGGAGCCAGAAAACATTTGCCTGCACCTGGGATGCTGTGAGATGTTCAGGGAAATGTATGGGGAACTGAAAAGGTTGGTAAACAACAGGATACAGTCATTGGGGAAGGGACAGAAAGAACTAACATTTCTGGTGACATCAGGACAGATGCAAATCATTTGTCCAGCTGCTTGCAAGAGGCTTGTTTCTTTCACAGAAATAACCTTGGAAAGTCTTCAGGAGTTCAGGGCCCAGAGGAAGAGCAAAACTCAGCTTTTGGGGTGGAAAATGATATATTATAAAATATATCCTTAAAAAATCTTCTTGAAGTGCTGGTATGTGCTTGTTTCTATTTCATTTTACAAGACCTAAATAATACTATCTCACCTGTGCTCTGCAAACAACTTCCAGTAAAATAGCTGCCTGGACAGTTATAAGACAAAAGAAACTAAGATTCCCTCGTCTTATCTATATAACTTCCCTACAACTGATGCAAAAAATCTGAGTACGAAATCAAGCAAAACTATTTGCCCAACTTTTACCACAAGTTGAAGAGAACGAAGGAATAAGAAGAACGAAAGAAAGAAGAAAAGAAGAAAGAAAGAAAAAAAGAAAGAAAAGAAAGAAAAGAAAGAAAAGAAAGAAAAGAAAGAAAATTTTTCACCTAACAGCTCAGTGCTCTATCATTCCCATTCTTCATGTTGGGTTTAAAAGCTGTTTGTTCCATGACTTCACCACAGCAGGTTTGAGGTCTATCTCAGCCACCTCTAGCACAAAGTAAAGGTAGTCTCTAAGAGACTAGGCTAGATTTTTAGTTATGGTCATGCATGCCAATACCATACTTTAGAACTTGATATACCTTTGAAGGCATGTAAATAACTCAAGCACACCTTTCCCCCCAACCCCCAAACATTTCCAAAAGAAGTTTAGCCTCTTTGGTTCAAGTAAATGCCTAAATTGCATCTGATTTATTTTGCAGCTCCCAGTGACTTCAGCAAGACTGTTTTACTGAAAAAGGCCATATAAGGCACCACAATTTAATTTTGTTCAACATTCTGTCTTCTGTTGACACCATACAAGGTGGTTTAATAAATACTGCAATTTCTGAACGGACTTACCTAAAATTCCAACATCAGAACTTCTAAATGTGTAAAACAAGATCATACATGAGGGAAATAAAATCCAACTCCCACTGGAGTTCCATGGCAAGCAACAAAAGGACTTGACAGTTTTACATTGAAATGAAAATATCGGATGAAAATAAAGAACCTGATTTCTCACTTCACAACTGAAATATTTCCAATATGTCCTATTTTAATAGATATTTCTGCTTGAAACAATATACTTATAAGATGAAATCTTATATTCCTCTCTGAAGGGACTGTCCCTTACTAAAGTTACACATCATATCTAGCACATCTATAATTGAAGTATTAAAGAAATAGATTTTACTCCATAGTTTCTATTGTTTATTTTGTGCCACAGACAAAATTCTGTGAAGTTTCCATTTCCCCTACAATTAGGCGCTGCTCCTACAAACACATAAATATGAGCTCACCTTTCCTGCTGGGAGGGATTTGGATGGGAGACCCACTGCAATAAAGGACATGAATACATTTTGGCAGGATCAGGGCCTCAGATAGCAAGGAGGAAACGGGCTAACAGAAACCACCTTTGCAAACATAAAAAAGGAAAAGATCCCCTGAACAGAAATTAAAGTTTTATACACTTTTAAGCGTCAGACAGGGCATTTGAAAGGAGAAGAAACTGGAGGACATCAGAATTTATCTCTTTTTTTAAAATCCAAGTAGAATGTCCCTTTAAGGATTTATGACATGGCACAGCCCAGGGCTTGCTTCGTTTGGCATTGACTAAACTAATGTTTTCTTTTGCCAAGAGATTCAGTGACTGAAAGTGCAGCCTTTTCTTCCTCACAGCTGTTTGCTCACACATTATCAAATATTCTCCCCCCAGCTTTTGCCCTTGCCTTGCTCACGGGATGCAAATGATGAAGGAATTTCAGCTGCTCTGCTTCAGTTTAGCAGAGTGATAATCTTAGGCAAACGTTTGCAATCTGTCTTCCATTAAAAGAGTTTTTTGCACTTCTGTTTAACACAGCAAATTTTTGGAATTGCCCTTTAAAAGAAGATTTCACATGCACTTTTGCCTGGAGGGAAACCCGTGCTGCCACAAATATATCTCCTGGAAAAAGGGGAATGCTCTTGTTGAGTGATTCTCACCAAAGACAGCAGGCAGTTCTACCTTCAAGTCCTCAATGCTACCTACTTGCTGCAAACTTAACTGGACAAATCTATACATAAAGCATTGCTGCTCCCATTAAAAAGCTCCCTTTTTTTTGCTGCTCTATACAAAAACATATGAAAATTCCATTGTAAAATGAAGGTAGCTTTCACTACCAAATGCATGAAACCTCTCTTGCAAAGCACAATTCTCTTATTTTTAGCCATCGAATGCAACACTAGTATCTAACACTTGTTGCCAAAAAAAAAAAAAAAAAAAAAAAAAAGGTGCAAAATGGGAATGGAGAAGAATGGTATTTTTAAAGTACCTAAGATATGTTAAATGTTTAAATACCATGTTTTAGTGTCCCTAGAATAAGATTATACTACATTCCCATACAAAAATCATATAAAAAATACAAGTATTATATGGATATATAATATTATATGTAGTAATACTAGTATTATATGGATTATATATAATATATACATAAAACAATAATTTGAATTATATATAATACATATATTTTATAAATGTATCTAGAGAGGGAGAGACTTATACATGCACGTAATGTGGAGAAAGTATAGAGCAATAAAATGGGATTCAAACTGTCCAATATTAAAGTAACTTTTTCTGAGTTGGTAAGAGTAGCAGGAATGTCTTCACTTAAAAAAAAATCCTCAGTTCTTAAAAAAAATCCTAGAAGAAACACAAAAAAAGAGAGGGAGAACTACATTCACTAAAAATGGGGAATATTAAAGTATAAGTTATGCTTTTTTTAAATGCAGGAAATGGATGAGCTAGACTTCTCAGTTGCTTGCTGAGTTTAGCCCCAAATTAAGTATGTAAAGACTCCTCTGAAGCAAAACAAACAAACAAATACTTTATAATAACTTTTGAAGGTCACCTCCTTGTAAAAAACCCAACCTTTTCTATCTGTGTCAGGGCAGTCAAAATGTAATTGAAGCAAATTTAAATGTTAGATTTCCAGTTTGGCAAATCCCTTGTGCAAGGAACTCAATCACTGACTTATTCCTGTTCTTTCCTTATTAAATCAGGATCCATTTTGAGCCAACAATTTGAACTGGGAATCCTGACATGTTTAATTGCTCTACAAACTCTGCAAATTGGGCCTCCAGCTTCATAATCCTCAGTCCTAATAAATAAGAAATTACTGCTTTCTATTCCCTTGTTTATTTTTAAGATATACAAGAATAAAGTGTGTTTTTGATAGTATCTTAGACAAAGAGGAAACATAATTTAGGAATTTGGGGGGGGGGGGAGTGCCCCACAAAATATTCCTTTATAAATGGATATCTCACCTGTAATTCACTGCCCACTGGGAAAAAAAAAAAAAAAAAAAAAGCCTTGAGACTTCTGTTCTATTTCATAAAACTATACTTTTATTATTTCTTCATTCTTCATTTAGGGTTTCCCCTGTAATGAGATTTGATTTCCTACTCTAATATCATCGACCATTCTTTTGAATTTATCATTAAAATATATCAAACTCAGACCACAAGTAAGATAATGACAAATCCTGGCTGAAGACCCCTTATGACAGAGATATCAGGGAAGAATTAGGAGCATTTGACCTGCTATGCTCAAAGAGGCAATTCTGGCGTGTGCAACAAAGATTGCATCTTAGCGTGTACATGAGAAAAAATTCTGCCAACCACAGTGTAAAGAGTTGGTGTGAGTGCTGTCTCATTAAAGGAGGGTGACTGACCAGCAACACCATCAAAATATTACTCTTTGTACAGCTGCAGTGCCCCAAGGCCCTGGATGTGCTGTTAAATGTGAGCAAAGGGCAGCACTGGGCTGTCACCAGTCAAAGTACGTGCAAGGGCCCAAGTGCTGACAGTGAATCACCTCCTGCTTTAGAAACAGTGTTGGACAAACACCTTGACTTATGGGAGAAAAGTCACGATGCAGACAGGTCAAAAATAATGAAGCTGTGATTGTGGGATAGAGAAAAAAAGGAAGCAGAAATGGGGTGGTGGGGGGGAGAGAAGACTAAAATAGAAATGCTTAATTTTCAGGAAAAAAATGCAAAATAAATATTATACGCTTCATTAGGTGACCATAATAATAAGCTTTTTCTTCCCATTTGCACAGCAAACATCATTGTAAATGGTACAGCAAATAGCAACTGAGACATAATTATTTATATTTTAATTCACAACTGTCAAACACCCTCATGAATACTCAGTAATTCTTTGACTATTCACAAATAAAATGATTGTGTGTGAGTTCACAAACACACATTCTCATTCAACTGCAAATAATTGCAACGAGAAACCATTGCGACTATTCATAATTCTTCATTTAAGTTCAGGGGTCCTAGCCAGAATGACATTTCAAAAAACTTTTGTTGCTGTGCAGCAAAGCTGATCCCTCTTTCTTCCATCCATGCTCCCAGGAAAAACACACAAATAAACAATATAACAAGTACCAATTTTGAGTAGAGGGGAAGACTAAATTATCTGAGGTACTTGATTATTATAAATTGAGTTTAATTATGACCTTAACAATCAGAAATGTGCTATGTGGAATTTAATTAGCAATTAAAAATTGCCTCTAGGTGTACCTATAGAACAAATAACTACACTCACTGCAATAATGTCTACCATAGCCTCTCTGGCACATAAAAAAATTCTGTATACTGACAGTTTAAGTATTAACACTATAAAGCACTGAAATATATGATGTTTATATTCAATGAAAATCCATAATGTTCAGACAATGAAACTGCACAATAAAATAGACTGAACTCCATGTGTAACATCTATTGATTATAAAAAGCCAAAGACCTGAATAAAGTAGCAAAAGCTGCAAACAGGATTTTAAATATTATTCTAAAAAATCCTGTGGAGCTGACCATAAGAGAAATTATTTCCTCTAGAAGAGACTTCTTAATTTTTCCTGAAATTCTTAACTTTTTTTGCATTAAACCATGGAAAACAAAGACAATGGGAAGAAATGCTGCTCTTTTTTGTGAAAGCTTTTGCTTAATTGAGAGGTCTTCCCTTTCCTCTCTCTTACATATTTAAACTACACCAAATTATTACATTTATTCCTATAATGTCCTAAGTTGTCTTCAGAAACCATTTTGAATAGTATATTTCATGTATAGGAACTATGCTATTCATTATTCTGGGAAAAAAATAAAAACAACGCAGGAAGGTACCCAGATGCAGGGAGAAAGTCTGAAAATAGTTTCTAATTTCTTCGCATGCTGAGAGCAGCTGGTGGGTAGGAAATGAAGTCCTGAACTGCTCCCTTTCCCACCTCATTCTCCTCTTTCTTCCCATCAGTCATCCCTCTCTCTGCCTTTCTATCAGTTTTCTGCTTTTCTACTCCTTTGCCACTATTAACTCATCTCATCCTCATTCCATCATCATTTCATTCCTAGGAGGATAGTGTACACCTGTGACTCAACATGAACACAATGGTGTCTCACTTCATTCCCTGCTGCATTGCATCCCTTTTCCCAGACAAGTGAGCCCCTCAGAAGGATTCAGGACACCCAGTCTCCATCCAGCTAAGCTACAGCACTATTATTCTTGATTTGTTATTTTTCTATCATTTCTCAGACCAAGGCCAAGCCAGCACCTACAGAAGCCTATGGACATTCCAGTCCTGTGGGCATCTGAGAGCACAACCAGGAGCAGGGCATCTGGCACTGCAATAGAACAGAGGCAAAAAATGGCCCAGACATTTTCCCTTCCCCTTTGGGGCTGAACTGCTTTCCTGTGGAAGGCTGAAGCCATACTGGATTACTTTCTTATGTGCCCTGTGTGTACTCAATCCAACCTCTTTTCATTTTTTTCTGAATCAATTATTCCAGCATTACCCTGGATAAATGATGCTCAGCACCTTAATGTACCTTGGGCAAACAGTCTTGAAATACATTTAATAACCAGCCAATTCACAATCGAATCTTTCATTCCCAGAAGCAGACTGAGGTGGCTTTTTTTTTTCCTCAAGTTGCATTATACGGCTGTATTTTCACAAAAGCTATTAATTATTGTCCCTTTCTGTAACGGCACACTGCTAGGCACTTCCACAGCTGCCCTCCCTTTCCCCAGCTCAGGCACAATTTCCTGAGTTATGGAGTAAACAGAATTACACTGTACAGAATAATCCAAGGAGTCTCTAATGGGGCTTTCTGCCACTCTGTCAGCGTTGCAGGGACCTGCATAACAGCGCTGTGATGTTACAGTTTATGTGGCTAGCACTCCCAAGCACTGAAGTGAATAATGTGACTGCCTTGCCACTAGGCACATGGAGACTTTGCTAGGCTTGTTTGATGGTGAATGAAGATTTTTTTTTATTTGCTCCTAAGAGCTTGGCACAGGAAACCCCCAAATCCTACGCTAATAAATCTTCTATTTATCCTTTAAATTCCAGAGCAAAATAAAAACCCACTAAGCACCCACAGTCATGGGCTGAATTCTGTATTTTCATAGCTTGCTACAATCTTCTGGCATAAAAAGATTAAGCTTTATGAAGCAAAAAAATAATTTCTCTGTGTAAAAATAACAGCCTCGTTGCCTTGTATGGAGCACTGTATTACTGTACTACGCAATTAAACGGCAGGAGCACTTCGAAATTGCAAAGACAGGCACAATCCAGAAACCTGCATCTGATCCAACCTGATTGTTTTCACGCTCCCAGACATTTGCACGAGATCTGAAGAGCAAACATAATCCAGCTATAGCATAAAATGATCGCCCAGGTATTAGCCTCATTGTCATGATTATTTAACTCCTACAGACTGACATGGTATTGAAGCAGAAGAGAAAGGAGTCCCCCCCGAATTATTCCAATCCCAACTGTTGTGCTGGAGGAGCCTATTTTCTGGCTATCACAGCCTGCTTAGAGTATCTCAGAGCAGAAATCAAGGGAGAGGTTAAGATATCCATGGCGATTACACATTCTTAACACCGCTGAAAATAAGGTCACAGAAGTTGCACCCTCGAAAAGCAGCACCATAAAGTCCTTTGAAGTGCAGATACTTGGCATGTCAAAGAATCAGGCCCTCCTTTAGCCGTGCTTCCACACAGCCTTCACGCTAGGATACATCAACAAAAAATTTAGTATTGCCAGTCCCAATTCTTGCATGGTATTTAATTACAAGTTAAGGCAGCAGCAGAGTCCAACACAACCTGAGGGCTGAAATTTGCTTTAAAGAAGCCAGTGGGAGTGTTTCCATAAAGTCTGAGAGAGTATGAGAGAATACTCAACAGGTCTTCTAACACTGTTTTTTCACCCAGATGAGAAAGGCTGCTTAGAGCACAATAAAAATCTATTTGCATTTTTTACTGTGCAAAGTGCAAAGCTGAAAAAGGGTGCTGACAGGGCAGAACCGGGACAATTTCTTCATCAAAAAATGTGATTCTTGTCAGTCATTAAATGTGTTTACAATAACACCTATGAATATTTAATAATTGACATTTCAATAGGATCCTCAGAGCAGCATTGAGGAAAATCCAGTGTGGTGATTAGGAAAAAAATATAAAATCTGTCTCTGAATCTCCATCTACTCCCAAGCTTCTTTCTTCCTCACTAAACTCAGACTTACAGAACTGATCTACAGGCATTCCAGGGGTAAACCAAGAAGAACATACTTTTAAAGCCTCCCTAACCTACACATCATATGCATCATACATTTCTAAATGTTATAACATGCTCTCATTGGAATTATTTTCTCTGCATAGGCATCCACACAGATGCTGGTATCATAAGAAAGCAGCACTTCTGATTTCTTACTTAGGGATATTGCTATTACTAGTGCAGCTTCTTAGAAAGTCTATGATGCACAGTTCTTTGCTCTTTTTAAAAGCAAAGAAACTTCAATGTCTTCAATTTTCTCCTTGGTATTGGGGGAGATTTCTGATCAGGGAGTTCTCTATTTCCTGAAGCTCCTAAAAGCTGAAGCTCGGGTTTGTTAATTCATTGGTCATGGAAAAATGTCAGTGTTAGCCAAGAGTGGATCCAGCCCCTAAATGAAGTCAAAGAACTGTAAGTCATTCATAACTATTCTGTGTGCCCTGGCCCACTGATTTTAAAACAATTTTTGCTGTGGCTGCATTCATATAAATGTGCTGATTATTAATATGATTTGTGTCAGCTTTTAACCAGTTGGTTAAGTACTTTTTAAAAACTCTAAATTGGTTCTTTCAAAGGTGGTTTGCAATAATTTCTTCCCAAGCTCTTTTCCAAGAGCTACATATGTGGACATAGTTGAAAATGTCCATTTAACAATACTGGAAGATTTCTTTCCCAAAATGCAAAAGCCTTGAGAAGAATGAACAGGTGCAGTGGCAGTGAAGCAAAGCCGTCCATTATGACAGGGACTGAGTTCTATCGTGCAAGAGTTTAGCTGAGCTTCTTTATAATTATAAATATATATATATATATATATATATATATATATGAATGTATATTTAAACAAGAAAACCCAGCTTAGAAGAAATGAAAACTTTATTAAGTCCTTCTGAATTTGCTATTGAGCTTTGACTTTTAGAAAAAGAAAAAATGGGAAACAGTTTTGAGTGTCCAAAATCTTGGTTTGATTATTATGTAAATAAAAATGCCTTATTCTTTATTTGCTAATTCATTCTATGATCTATTTTAAAAAATACTTTTTAATTAACTGAAAAAAAGGAGGCTTTCGATCTTTTTCTAAAATGGTTGCACAACTTAAAAACATTAGGTAGGTTGACGATACAAAAATGAATACCTAAAGACTGGCCAAAACCTACGTTTTCCTGATTCTCCATAAAATTATTTTTTTAAAAAAGCTTTTAGTAAGCTAAATCTAAGTGAATCCTCACCATCTTCACTTTTTTTTTCTGATGAGTCCCAAAATTAAAATCCTCCTTGGACTTCCTCTGTTGCTGTGAATCAGTATGTGCTGGCCTAAGCCACTCGCTAGGTGAATCCTTCCCTCTAACAGCTGCAAGGCTGCATTTGCAAACACACAGCAAACAGTGGACAGCCCACAGACACAGGGGTCTGACTCAGACAATCCTTTCACCATCCTCACAATACCCTGAGATCAATAGCTCAATTAAGCAAAGGGTCTATGAAAATATTATTGTAAATATTGTTGCAACAAGTGCTTTTATCACTTCTGGGATTGATTTACTGATTCATTGTTTTCTGACCTTGAAGAATATGCAATTAAAAGATGCCCCCAGGATGCAAATTGCTACTAGAATTTCAATTGACTCACATTTCTTCTCAGTTTCAAAAATTGTCAACCTGCTTTCAAAGATATTTCAATTAATTCTACCATACCACTGTTATCTCTCCCCAGCACTTCTCACCAGAGCACACTACAGCTTTTAACACAGAAAACGCAATGGGGTTGTATTTTGAGACAGCAGATGTTTTGCAGGTGTAAAGGTTGCAATTGTATCCTATTTTCAATGATACTGGAAATAAACAGCAGAAAGTTACACCTTTGGGGTTATTTTCCCCTCTGGAAAAAAAAAAAATGTCTCAGCATTGCAGCACGGTACTCTCTATCTGAGGAAACTGTAGAATAAAAAGCTATAGAAGCAGAATCTTTCAGTGTCCCCCTATGCAGAGCTGCCCTGGACAGGATTAGGAGTATTGGGATAACCCCACTTGCCTGCATTTTCCCTACACCCAGGTGCCTACTGTTGCTTTTCCCAAAGGAGCCGCACAGCTCCCAGGCTGACAGACACTGCCCATATGTGTGTATACCCATGATGCCTTTTCTGTCATGATTTACACAGACAGTGCCATACCATTACTGCCAAGTAATTCACTATTTAAGAGGATGTCAGAGAATTAAGAGTTAGCACAAAATCCTGTAACTCCATCAACAGGCATAAGCACACTCAGCCTCTCTGGGAAACTGCCGATCACTGAAACATTGTCAGTTTTAGAAAATTTAAGCTTCTTTCACTGCGTATGATTTTACAACACCAGTATAAACTACAGATCTCAATATGGACACTTGGGGTGATTTAAATCACACCTGAATGGATTTTACTAATTTTACAAAAAGGACAATGTCAATGCCATCTGATCCTGTTTCAATATATTCAAGATTTTTTTCAATACTCTCAGACTGGTTTTAGTGCATTATTTAAACTATTGTAACCTTATTAATCTAGATCAGAAGGCAGGAAAAACAAACATAGAAAAAAAAAAGATATTTTGGTCTTTGAAGACCTAATACTGTAAGCAAAGATTCATTCAGGAATGCAATGGATTACAATAGGAACAGTGATTTGTGTTAACAGAAGTGACTCAAATGGCACCGACTGTGTTGTAATACAATGTAAATGCTCTTTCCTGAATGCAGCGTTCTTGGAAGGCATCTTCCAACTTTTCCATCTGAAAAAAGCATCAGTTTTCCTTAAAGACAGATACAGATAAAGCAGGACACTTCTGCCTGAGGAGAGGCTAGCTGGGCTGATATTTGATATAAGCACTCAGTCCCAAATGGGAGGAGGGAGAAGTGATTGATGGTTCGTAAGGAATTACTTGACTTTTACTTGTAACAGAAGCTTTTTGGATTCCCCCAAAGTTCTTGTCCCAGACAAGAAACACCTTTTGAAACAGCAGATTTCACCTTACCAGCAGATGGAATAAACCTGTGTAAAAAATGCTGCAGATTTAAAATACATATAAAATAAAGGAAGAAATTGTTTGACTCACTGCCCTTTTTCTAATGCTCTGCTGTTCTTTAAGGTTTGCCTCTATTATTCTATTACCTGCCCTCTTAATACAGTGTGAGTAATTCACCTCTCTGCAGGAGGAGTCTCACAAACCCAGCAGCAGCAGGAGTTCCCCAATTCAGTAAGACGCCTATTACCGCAGGAACAAATCCTTCTCGCTCTCTGTCTCCTCTGGCTCCAAGGTCAGAGGTGAACGAACTTGACTAAGACAACCCTTTCCCGAGCCCCCACAGGGCTCAGCTCTCCTGGCTCTCATCTGGACAACTCCATCTGCCTTCTGCAATTGTCTCGTCTGGGAAAGACCAGAGCATTACCTTTGCTGCTGGGGTATGGAGGGAACAGTGGTATTAGGACGCGCGGATTTTCGCGTTTCCTTCGATTGTGTACGCAAGGGCGCAACGGGTCTGAGCTCCCGGCTTAAGGAGGCAAACCGATGATCCAACAGGTGGAATGAATTAATACAATTCCATTCACACACAAATTCGTTAGAAAGACTTCTCATCAATAATGCCCAGTTCCAAGGCAAAGGCAAAGCTGACACTCCCTGT
Source organism: Certhia americana (assembly GCA_018697195.1). Lineage (NCBI taxonomy): Eukaryota > Metazoa > Chordata > Aves > Passeriformes > Certhiidae > Certhia > Certhia americana. Next base: position 26,522,157 of record CM031857.1, read on the forward strand.
CTTACATCCCGTTGTCACAGAGCATTGCTCATCTACGAGCCTCAAAGAACACGCAAAGGACAATGTACGCCAATGTGCTCTACCTCGGAAAGAGACGAGAAAAACTGCTCTGCCAGCTCTTGAAATCCTAGCCCCATCCACCGAGCACTCAAACAAAAGCTGAAGTGAGAAACTGAATTAAGTCACTCACTCTTCACGGGTTTAACAGCCACTGCTCAAAGAACGGACTTCATCAATATAAGCATTCAGAAGCGAGGGTATTAAAAAAAAAAAAAAAAAAAAAAAAAAAAAAAAAAAAGAAGTAGAAGTTGAAGGGGCAATTGCATTTTCTTCTGCCCTTAAAATCTCTTTGCCTCTCCGGAGGGTGGGCGGGCTGCGTGGCTCCAGCACCCCCCTGGACAGAGGGGGTTTGCCCGTGGGCAAGGAGGAGCAGGAACCCCGCAGCGGAGCGGGGTTGGGATGGCCATCGATGGAACCTCCCGGGAGACACAGGAGAGCAACACGCCGCGCTGAAAGAGCTGAAGGTTTTACTCTTGTCAGCCACTGAAGGCTCTGTCAAACTCCCGGATCTTAATCTTACGGAGAAGAGTACAAAATAAACACATTGTGGGTTTTAAAATGTGTGCCGTGTTTTTTCTCTCTTTGCGGGGGCTCGCAGTAGTTCGTCAGTGTAGATTCAGATAAACACAAGGAACGAATAATTAAGCTCTCAAAAATTCCTTGGTTTCCTTTGCTCAATTTGTTGTTTGGGGGTTGTTTGTTTGTTTTTGGGTGGGATTGTTGTTTTTTTTTTTAAACCGGTAGGTGAACTTTTAATGTATACAACCAAAAATACCGATGGGATGGACGTGTGATGCAAAGACTGCGCTGGCAGTCAAATTAGTTTACAAAATCGCTTATGTGTTTCTTCGCGAGGAAAAGGACGGTCCCAAAGCCGAAAAATTCTATCTATTCAGCCGCCGCACCGTTTTGTTCTCTCTCTGAGCGCCTGTGCTCGTCTCGCCGTGAAGAGACCCTGACCACCTGAAGGAGCAGCCGTATTTTTGTGAAGGCAAACGCGCCCACGGAGACACGTTCCACCCACTCTCTCCAAAAAATAATAATAATAAAAAAAAAAATCTTAAACTTTCGACGAGGAAAGGAGCGCGCTCTGCTCTGCCTCGGTCTGTCCCTGCGCCCTTGGGGTGGCGAAGGGACAGGCCGACGAATGCCACCGCCGTAAACGACGGTAAACAATATATACATCAAGGGAGGCAACGCCTGGGGCCCCCATGACCTTTCCGCTGCTCAGGTTAAATCTATAAATACCCAGAAGACATCCGAGCCCATTGTTTTGCTGCCCTCTGAAACCGAACCTGCCAAGGGGACGGAGGGGCGTCCCGCCATCCTCCTCCTCCTCCTCCTTTGGCCTGTCGGCGGCGAGAACGGAGTGCCGGGGGAGGATGCAGGAGCGTGGCCGTGGGCGGCGGCGAAGCAGCGGGAGAGGCTTCCCGGAGCCCCTGGGCCAGCTCTGCCTCCCCCGGCCCGGCCGCGGCCCCACGCGAGAGAAGGTGAGAGCCGCTGTAATCCCGAATTCCTTTTCACAACTTCGTGGTTGAAGCCGCACATGACTAAAATCCAGATTTATCCCCCTTTTAAAACAGTCTCGTAAAAAAAAAAAAAAAAAAGCACATTAACCCTGGCGACAAAAATTCATGGCTGAGACATAAATAACTGGGATGCTCGGGAGATGTTTTTACAAACCTGGGGGATTTATCCGCTTGCTTTTCTCACCTTTGCCCATGCCACAGCCCGACCCGGCACCTCCCAGCCTGCCACCTCGCTTCTCCCAGGAAGATGCGGCCCCGGAGGGAGGGGAGGTCTCTCGGGGAGACGCGGTCCCTCCAATATCGTCACCGAAGAGTTTGGGCACGGCTGTAAGATGGCACGTAAGGGGTCAGGGATTCCGCCAAAACGGGAAAACAAGTAGCGCTGCCTCCCAGGCACACCCGAAGGCTGCGGTTTCTACACGTCCAGCACGGACCCGCGCCGCCCCTCCCCTCATCTTTGCCGGAGGACGTGTCCCGCACTTGGGAGAGAAATCCTCATACCCGCCTGCACGCAAAAGATCTGGGCAAAGGAGTGCGAAGCCTTACTCTACTGGTGGCCGCGTTTAGCTCCCAGCACGGAATGGTTTTCAGACCCTCCCGCGCTGAAATGGAGGCAGTTAAGACGAAAAGATCGATAAATGGGGCTAGACCGATTTAGGTTATCCCACAAAAATCAAGACATAATTTCCCAACGCGTACTGGATGACTTGCGGCCTCTCCGCAAGCACCCCTGTATCAGCAGTACCGCCAGCAGAAGGAACAGCCCGTCGCTACTCAGGGGCAGCGGCTTTGAGTGCTGAACCTTTGGGACGCTATAAAAATTCCCTTTTCTAATTTTTTTTTTTTCTCTATATCGCTGGAGATTTGGCAAGTTTGAAATGCGTTAGGTGTAAAGTTTGTTCTTAATTAGGTCTTGTAAAGATGGAATTTGGTGGTCATTATAGAGCCGCTAATCAATTTTCACCCAGCAGCAAAAGTACACCGCGGAGGAATTAGGTTTAATGAAGTGACTGTGCAAATTACAGTCGCGGACTTTATTTAAAGTCTATCAACCTCCTAAAAATGATTTCTCAAACTGTTCTTGATTTCCTTTGCTTTATGAAAAACATCACGTTTACTTTCTGAGGTTTCAGGCATTAGCTGCCATACTCTCCCGCTCTCCCGTCTGGTGCACGGAGAGTTTTCCAATTTTCCAATTCGAATTCACGGAGAAATGGGGAAAATAAACTTTTAGACCTTGCAAAAATATATCCATTGCGGCTAAAAATTTATGGGAAACGGTTCCTTAAAAAAAAGAAAAAAAAAAAAAAAAAGAAAAAAAAAGAAGAAGACTAGTGCACAGATAGGCTGTTATTAGAGAGCAGATTTTTGTCTTTGGTAGCGTATTTATTCTTTTGAACGGGGAAACGTCTGAAACCGTAGGCTATTTTTTGACTGCTTGATCGCTGCTATCCTCTCTCGTTTATGCCCGTCCCTCCGCTGAGAGAGAAGACCCTGGCAGTAGATTTTATCTACTTTTTAGGATCCGCACCGGGAAAGGCTGCTGCTGTTAAAAGCAAATTGAAATGCAGTTCTTTGAGGGCGTAGAAGGAGGAGGTCTCCTTGGTCTTTAGCTCCCTTCAAAAACACTTTAAATATTATTTTTACAGCAAATATTTTTGATACCTCGGTCTAAAATTCTTTCTCTTTTTTCTCCCCTCCTTTTGTTTCGTTTTGTTTTCTTTTGTTTTGTTGGTTTGGGGTTTTTCTTATTCTGAGTTTTGGGTAGCTTATGCTAATTGATAGCTCAGGGAACGTCACACAAAATAAATGAAAACAAATTTTAAAAGGTGTTTGCTGTTCCAAATGCAGCGGAATAGACTAGGCAGGAGTGGAGGATATTTCTGCCCTTTTTCTTAGGGTCTGCGCAGAGAAATCGTTTGACCTTTTTGCTCCATCCGAACATTAAAAGCAAAGCGAAATGACCTAAAATTCGCTTTCTTCCCCACACTCTAACTGGGAGAGCGGGACCGCTCCTTCCGTCCCTTGTTAAGGCCCTGGGGAGTGGGGCGTGGGGACTGCGGGAAGGGCGCGGGGACAGCTCGGGGAGCGAGGCCCAGCGCGTTTTCACCCTCGGGATCGTCGCGGATCCGCGGCTGCGTTTGCGGAGCCTTCGCTTTAGGCCGGAGAGAAGCGGCCAGGGGGGACAAGAGGAGACCGAGGGTTTGGTTTGAACCAAATGATAGCTGCGAGCTACTGGAACCCTTTTAAATAAAAATAAACAAACGAGAGTTTGAAGTTAAAAGTATAGGCACCAGCAGGGAAGTGTTGTGCTCCCTCTCCCCTAACCCCGTCCCGCCTGTCTTGGGGCCGCGGGCCTGGCGCTGCTCCATACGCCGCGGCTCCCCGGAGGAGCCAGGCTCAGGAGCGAGGCTGGGCTCCTCGCAGTGCCCTTTACCCGCTGAGGGTCTTTTCCCTCCCGGGAGGCAGGGAAACCTCTCCGAGTTTTCCCTCCGGAGAGAGCAGGTCTCCCTCCGCGACCCCCGCCCCTCCGCCGCGGCTTGCGCGCTCCGTCCCGGGAGCGGAGCGAGGCCGCGCCGCCCGGAATCCAGCGGGTCCGATCCCGGGAGAGGGATCATGCCGAGCTACAGGGGTATACAGCGCGTCCACATCGCTCCGAGGAGCCGGCGACCCTCGCCCCGGAGCAGCGCTGATCCTGGATGCCCACATCCTCCTCCTACACCGAAACCTCCGCTTAGGGCGGCACTGTCTCCGCGGGGAGGACACGGGGGGTGACCGGTGACTCGGAAAAGAGGAGAGGGGTGCCTCTCGCACCCCACTCTTTTGCCCTCGACCCACCCGGAAACTCCACGATCGGGGCTCGGGAAACTGTGAGGCACAACGAAACGCGTGTCCCGAGACACCCGGGAAGGACTATCGCGATCGACAGGCACGGAGGGTGTGGAAGGAGAGAGGGATAAAAAGGAAGCAGACGGGACGCGCCGTCCCTCGCGGGAGACCATGGAGCTATGTGGGGGGGAAAGAGACACACCGAGTAAGAGAAAGTCCCCGTAAACTGAAAGGAAAAAAAAAAATAAAAAGAGCAAACACCACACACACACACAAAACCACCACCAACAACAACAAAAAAATCTCCGCAAAATTCCCGCTTCTTTTTTTATGTCTCGGATGTTTTCCGGGACGCGCTGCTCGGCGGGCAGCTCCCGGCAGGGCTCAGGGTGAGAGGCTGGGAGGGAGCGGGGCAGGAGGGGGATCCCGAAGAGAAAGGAGTCGCACTAACCGGGGTTGAGGTCCAGGCACTGAGTAGGGTCTTCATTGTCCCCCAGCTGGCCATTGGGGCTGAGGCTTTCCATGGACAAATCCAGCCCCTTGTCCTCCCAGTCTCGCAGTTTCCTCTTTTTATTTGTCCCGATCAAGGCTTCTACCGAGAAAGCGTGCGCTCGGGAGCTGAGGGCCACCGCCGATCTTCGCCTCTCACTCATCTTATCCCCCAGCCCAGACCCTTGGGCAGAGGAGCGATCAGTGGCTGGGAGCACACAGCTCGGGGACCAGAGGCAGAGTCTCTTGCCTCTTTCTCCCCCCCCACCCCTCCCCAGCTGCACCCCCAGAAGAACCAGCCCTCAGTCTCCTGAAGGCACTACATGAGGTTGCAGATACTCCGCAGGCAGAGCCAGGAGGGTGTGCTCAGCCCAGGTCCCAGCACTTGCTCAGAGGGGCTGCAGGCTGGATTTCTTTTTTTTTTTTTTTTTTTTTTTTTTTTTTTTT
>CM031857.1:26527610-26631230 GCA_018697195.1 Certhia americana
TTTTTTTTTTTTTTTTTTTTTTTTTTTTTTTTTCCTTCTCCCCTTTCCTTCTGTCTCTCTCTGATTGATCCAAACTTCTGGGATTTTTTTTTTTTTTCCTCCAAGAGTTGGGCAGGCTGTGTGCGCCTGTCAAGGAAAAAAAAAAAAAAAAAAAAAAAAAAAGGGGAAAAAAAAATGTCCCCGGCCAATAGGAGGGAGAGCTCGGGAGAGACCCAAAAGCTGCGACCCAATAGGAAGGGGAGAGAGACTCGGGCTTGAGGGAGAGGAATTTTGGCCATCTGAGTCCTGGAACACCGGCCGGGAGAATTAACTGTTTGAAGAACGGGGAACCAGTAGGAAACCCATAACTCTAAACACAGTGAGGTAACAACTCCCGCACTTCTCTCCGCTGCACCCAGGTTTCGCAAACGCTGCTGCTGGCTAATCCCCACGCAAAGTACCCGAGAGGTGCTTTACCAGCAAGCGCTGCCGGGTGACGGGGTGTTTTTAAAACTTCATTTATGCCATGTATTACTTGCCCTTGCCGGAGGAATCGGTGTTTGGCAGAAGCAGAAGCAACGTCTCGAGGGGGTTGAAATTTCACTTCAAACCGATGCGTGTCCGTGGAGCGGCGGGGCTGAGCGGGCGGTGTGGGCTGGCTGGGAGACCTAGATACCCCCGGGCGTGGGGAGCGCCTTCTCTTTGGGAAGGGTTTTTATCTAAATAAAACCATTTTTTTCCCCTTTCCCTTTTCTTTTTGAAACTCTAGCTACAGCGAAAACAAAGCCGCTAGGTATATGTCCCGGCTGGTTGCCTGGATAATATTCAGCATTTTATTTCTGCTCTCTTGTTCGCTCTGCCCTGACATCCTCCCGGCTGAGGCGGGTCCGCAGCTGCTCCCACGCCCCTCGGCCACGCGTGGCGCGGGGGGGGGCTCGCAGTGAAAAGCAGCAAAGGCTGCTTTTGAAAAGGTGACAGAAGCGCGTGTTTTCATGTGGGACCCTGGAAAAATAGGGGAAGTCAAGCGAAACACTGTACACGGAAAATACAGCAGGGAAAGCCGCGGGGGGTTAATTCGATAGAAGTTCAAAATAAAATAAAAATTATTATAAAGTACGAGAGGGGATTAGCCTGGACCGAGCCGCGGTGGAACAGCGGGCAAGGAGACACACAATTTTTCACGAAGGGATTATTTTTTCTGTCCCTTGTTTCTCAGCTACTCCCCGAAGGTGCAGAGCTGCTTAGGGCAGGGTTTTTCACAGACGATTGTTTTTCTGTGGGGCCGGAAACACAAGTGAAAGGGGCACGTGTGGGAGTGTAGGGGGAAAAGACATTTCCTTTTGCTCCCGGAGTGAATCCGTGGTGCCCACATCAGCGTGGTACGGCAGAGCCCTTCAGCCCCTTCTCCCCGGCCTAAAGCGCCGACTGACAACAGCCCGCCGGCGTTCCCACGCACGGAAACGGACTTCAGATGAAAAGAAGGAAAGAAGCCATTGCTTCGTCAAATCCCCGGAAAGCTAAACCCTGTTATATAGGCCGAGGAGCAGGTTTTGTACGTCTCCTCACCCGCCCTACACCCCTCATCCCCCTCCCCGTCGCTCCTTTCCCCTCCCCTCCAGTACACCTCCTTGACAGGTCACTCTCCGCGGGCTCAGCGACGGTCACAGCGACGCTGCCACACGGGATGGATGTCGTGTATTCCCCACCCCGGCACTGCCCGGTCCCCGGCTCCGCGGGTGCCGAGCAGGGGGAGCAACAAGAAGGGAGCGAGCGAGGCAGGGGCTTGGAGGAAGCCGACAGCGGGAGCCGGGACTCGGAGGAGGGCGCATGTGTTTCCAGCAGGTCCCCCAGCTGTGTGTCTTTTCCCAGGCAAAGGAATGTCTCAAAAAAAAAACCCAACCCAAAAAAACCCCCCAAAAACAGCACCGCCCCCGCCCCAAACAAAAACCAACAGAAACAAACAAACAAACACCCCAACAAAACCAACCCCCCAAAAATCCCCCCCAAAAAACCCACCAAAACAATTCTTTTTCCATCTTTCTGAAACGCTCGAAAATACTTATCTGGGAGGTAAACATCGAGGAAGGCTTTTAAAGAAGCTGGAGGGAGATTTTAGCAAAAAGAGCCCAAGTAAACAGTGGATTATTTATAGCGTTTTAGGGAAAAGGAATGGTGCTGGAAAGGCAGGGAAATTTAAGCGAATTTTGGGAACTGAGGTAAGAACTCAGAAATACGTTTTCCAGAACCCTAAAGTGTGGTTTTACTGGTGGACAGTTTAAAGCAGCCCCGACCCCTTTTGGGCCGCTTACCTTGGGGCTCTCTCCTGTGCCACCCGAGGTCTGCGAGCTGTGTCCGAGCACTCCGCGCCCGGCTCTGGCAGCTGAGCACAGCCTCTGCAGCAACGACAAGAAACACAGCGCACTTTCCAAGCCAATACGGCCTCTAAGCGTCAAACCCCAGGGAGCAGACCCTTTTGCCAGGGGCGGGAGAGCAGCTCCCCGCCGTCCCGGACACCGCTCCCGGGACCGCGGGGATTCACGGCCCCGACGACTGCTCCTTTCCCTCCTCCCTGGCCCTATCCTGGTGCCCAGGAGGTTTAGGACAGCTCGCCCTCCCTGTGCCCGTCCGCGCCAGGCGGTGCAAAAGCGGTAAACACAAAGGCATTGCTGCTCCGCCGTGAGAGCGGAGAGAGAGGGCAGACCCTGCAGCGACCTTGCGGCCCCGCTGGATGTGAAGGGGAAAGGGGAGGGATGAGGGGGGCGGGGGGGACAGAGAGCCAACGCTGCCCCCTCGCAGGGTTCGCTGCCCCCTGCGCTGAGAAGCTCACCCGAAGAAAACCCCCTCTCCCCGAGCCGGGGGATGGGATTTCGGCTCAAGCCTTTGCATCAAAATCTGACTGTGCAAAACGCATCCGCGCTGCGCCGGCGGCACCCGGACCCCGGGGCTCCTCTCAGCCGCAGCTGCACCGAGGCCAGAGTCCCCTCTCCCCGCGGCGAGCGGTGTAAACCTCGAGTCTACCAGAGGCCTGGCCTTAATCTGGATTCAGATCCGACTCCGACCCCCGGCCGCCAGAGATGAATGCGTCCCTTTGCCTGGTCTTTATTCCAGACTCTTACTCGCAGGGGTAGCTCCCATTAAATCCAGGAAACTGCTCCCTGGAATAAAGTGGCAGGAGCAAGGGTCGCAGGGCCAGGCCTCGGGGTTTATAAAGAAATCATTCACTTCTGCTTTCCAGTTGTCGCAGAGCGAGCCTGAAAAATATTTGTTTATGTATGGAAATATTTGGGGGAAAAAAAGAGAAATAAGGGGAGCCGACTGATGGGCGGGAGTGCTGTCCAGATGTGCTGTTTGCAGGGGCAGGGCCAGTTTCAAACCCTGCTCCACAGCAAGAAAAACCTTTCCAAAGGTCCTTCATCCAGACCAAGCCTGTGGATTTATTATTATTTCTCTTTTCTAAAAAGTTAGTTAATTGAAAACGAGGTTAAAACCAGTCAGCGGGTGCGGGCTGAAGGCTGTCTGATAACGTGAGCGAGTGATTTACTGGGCTTTAACACAGCGCCGATTATCTCTAAACGGATCGAAGGATTCCGAGGCGGGCTCTGTAGTAAGAGGCAAGTTTAAAGCAAGCACAAGTCGCCGCTTGGAAACACGAGCGAGGTGATGTTCCCGTGCTGCGCGGGGTCAGTTATTGTGACTGAGGAAAAAAATACGCCTGCAATTTATTTTTATGGTCTGCACAAACGGTATTGTTGCGTATATTAACTAATTCATAATTATACCCCTATTATGCTGTCGATTCGTTCCCCCTCCCCTTCCCCCGGTTTTCTCAGGCTTTGAGAATTGAACCACCGCAAAATATTTACAGTCTCAAGTGTTTTTAAATGGGCTTTGTTTGTGTTTTACAGAATAAAAATCTCTATTAGTGTTTAAACAAACACCATGCCAGTCTCTTAAGCCTTCCAGATGTTTGCAATAAAATGTCAGGTTTTGCCTTTGGGACTCGAAATAAAATTTAACTACCTTCACCCTGTAATTATTCTCTTAGCTCTCCCTTCCTAAATTTATCTGCTTTCTATCAGGACAGAAAAAAAATCCGATTATATATTTGGACTATAAAAACCAGCCACTACTTTCCCTCCATTTTACCAGGACTTCTCTTCTGTTTGTTTCGGCGCGTATATCATTTTTGTCTCCTGTTTTCGGGGCGGCAGAAGGAGACCAGGCAGAGCAGAAATGCATCGGCATGTTTCCTGGGCTTAAGGCAACAAAATGCCCCTTGTCCCCGGGCCTCTCCCCCCACTCAGCCCCATCCCAGGCCCCAGTGTTCCTCGTGGGGAGGAGAATCGGGAACTTAAAATTTTCCCTGAACTTCCACCAGCTCCGGGCGTTACTTTTCTCCAGGCACCAGTCAGACCTGACTGCATTTCGGAGCCTCCCCGCGGAGCTGTTTGGAAATAGGCAATTATGATGAATAATTCACACAAAGCAGGTTCCCCTCGCAAACAAAGACCAAAGTCCCGGCTAGAGACCCTTCTGCCTTCTCAGCTACTGACTTGGAACAACACAGGCAGGATTAAAAGCCATGCATTTTGTATTTACCACGCCAAACTTCAGAACAACCCGGAACGATAAGCGGGGGACTAGATGATCTCTCTCCTCATTTGCAGACTACAGACCCGCTTTGCCTGCTTGTCAGCAGGCTCGCGGAGTTCCTGCAGCTTCCAGCTCTCGCTGCTTGAGTGAAACCCGCAGATACACACGGGCGAGCTGGTCTGCTCCACGCTCCCTGTGCGCTGCAGCCCCCGGGCACAGCCTGGGGGCGCGCCCGCCCGGGACACTCGGCTTCACACCCACGGGGGCCTCGGACCCAATCGCGACTGCTCCTGCCGCCCGCTTTTTTATAAGATATTTATTTTTCCTCCCTCTTCTGCAGATTTTCTCCCTGCCCTGTGCTCAGGTCTCTGCTGACAGGTGAATCTTCGTGGCTGCAGCTCTCCGATGGCGAGAGGCAGGAGGCAGCTCCAAGGAGGGCAGAGGCTGGCAAGACCACCGGAAAACAAGGCTGAGCCCCCACACCCCCCAAAAAAACAAACAAACAAAAAAAACCCAAAACAAAAAAAACAAACTGTGCATCGCTCGGCTCCTAGAGTGAGGGACAGAGGTTTCCAATCAGCCATGCCACCCGCCACATTTACCTTCCTGACAACCTTATTTGCACACACACACTCACACCCCCGAGAAGAGGAGGCAAAGCCAGCCGAAGTCGCTCACACTTCGGGGTGGTGGTGCCGAGGAGAAGGTGCAGCTGGGCTCTGCCCCCCTGCGCGCTCGCCCGGTCTCATCTGCACTGGGTCGCTGAGGTTTCCTCGGGGCCTCTTGCTTCCCGCCCCTGCTCCTGTTTGCAGGTGGACTCTGCAGTGGTCTTAGCCGGTGAGACGGGACCGAGAGAAATTTCAAACCGGTTCATAGGTCTGGGTTGGGTTTTTTGTCTGCTTGTTGGCTGGCTTTGGGTTTTTTCCCCCAATACATAAACCACCCTTATGGGATTTCGGCGTTCTAGGTTAGGAGACCTCGGGAGGAGGGGGGAAAGCCGGCAGCAAGGCCATATCTAGACAAACTCCAGGACAACAACTTTAACTAGAATTCACTGTCAGAGTCAGGGCACAAGAGCTGGTCCAGAGAAGGTCGCCGGCCAAGCATCTCCCGGAGGCCGAGGGGCTCAGCTCTGCCATGGCTCAGCATTCCTATGGTTCCGACCCCACCTAGGGATGCGTATGCCCTTATCACCCTCCGAGGAGCACCGGGAAAGCGGGGCTAGGGTCAGGCGTGGGGCAGCCCACATGAGAGTCCCGACAGGGAGATTTTAGTCTGAAAGGTGACTGCTCTCTGCAGGGAGACTGGCTACTTTTCCATCGGGAAAGTAAAAGCAATCAGTTTGAAGCTGGTGGCAAACAGCAGCACGTTGAAGACATGCTTCCTCGCAGATAATTGCTGCTATTATAATTTGGGGTAGTTTGAGGGAGTTGACGTTTGGAGACTTGTTTCCTTTTTTGTTGGATTACTTTTCCAGCCCAAATGCAACCTTCGGCTCCCAAAGCCACAGGACTGAGCGCTATCAGTGGAGAGGTCTGGAGACACGGGCCTATAGTACCTTGCAGCCGTCTCAGCCTGAGCTGCCGCCGGGGAGGAGGAGAGGGAGAAGCCAAGCGTGCTTTAACCTCCCTCGGGTTCGGGCAGGACCCATCCGGCAGCCACGCTGCCCCTTATCCCGCTCTTGTCCCCAAGTCTCATACGTGCCGAAAAATGGCGTTTCCCAGAAAACGCTGTGGGTCTTGCGCACAATAGTTCTCATACGGGGCGCTGCAGGCGGACAACCGGCCCCTTGTTAGCGAGACGGGATCCAAAGCCCGCTTTTCCAGGGAGGAAAGCAGGAATGCACACAGCATTTCAATGTGTGTTCAGTCAAAAAAATAAATATAAGGGGAATTTTTTTTTCTCTTCAAGGCAAAGCTCTTTGAACCAAGAGAGGTCTCTGCACTCCCCTACCTCATACATGATGTGTTATACTGTAAACAATCCCGTTTAGGGCCGAACCTAAAACGAAGCAGACTTTAATGGGAATGTTCAAAAGATCTGTGGCCGCCGGATGTAATCATCCCACTATGGAAAACAGAAGTTTATCCCCCCGCGCTATCAACGCTATAGGCACCACTACAGAAGCAGGAGAGTGGTCCCCGGCCTCCACACGAGATTTGTTCGTGGAACAAACCCGGGAACTTCAAACACAGCCTTGTTTTGACCCGCGTGAAACACGACTGCTGTGTAAGGCAGACACGCCAGACACGTGGCTTTCAACCCCTCGAAAATGGTCATGACCCACGGGACCCCGACCCGGGCTCTCTTTTTGCATCTCAAACCTCGCCCGCTCTTTGCTCCGCGTCCGGAATTCACCCTGATTTATTATTAAGCAAGCTTTTATTAGCTTCTAATACTGTTTTTATTAGTTTCTAGTAACCAGAAAGCTGCCGGGGACTGGGCTCTCTCAGGACGAAATTTTGGGTAGGCGGGAGGAATTTCTCCCGGTATCTGTGGCTCTTTTTTTTTTTTTTTTTTTTTTTCTCCTGGACGCCTCGCAGGGAATTTCTCCCGCCTGGAAGATAAAAACCTTGGAATCGACCGGAGGGCGACGAGTGATTATGCCTTGGGATACCCCCTGATCCAGCTGAGTCTTTATCCCGCCCTCAGCGCGGCTTTCTCGGTTCCCCAAAACCCATCCCGGTAATTCCCTGCAAAGACGCAGAAACCTACAGATATCCCCCCCTGCTCCCGTCTCGGTGCGGGCTGCATTCCTTTCGGGGTCACGTTCTATTATGATGCTCCAAGTGAAACTATCTTCTCTCTCCATCCCCTGGGGAGACACGACCACGCAGCAGCGAGCTCGGCAGCGTGTGCGGCGCTTTCCCCTCCGCAAGGCCGCTCTCCCTGCCCTGCGCTCGGCCCCGGTGCGCCCCGGTCGCAGTGGGCACGGAGTCGCCCCGGGTCAAGGAGAGGCGTGTGGCATACTCGGAGGAGGAGCCCGAGGGTCGCAGTGCCGCCTTTCAGACTCCCGCAGAACAATATTTTGAGGCGGGGAGTGGGCAACAGCCAGCTGGGGCCCGAAGCGCAGGGACATCCCGGCATCAGAGAAGAGCGGAGCCCCCCGGCCCGCCGGCCCAAAGGCAGGCAGTCCCGGCAGCACTTCCCGAGGCTGCCCGGCGCGGGCGCAGCAGCCGGGATGTTCCTGTAAAACCAGCAAGGGAAGGAAGCTCAGCCACGACGGGCTCCGGTTTAGGGAAGGACAGGGTCGGCAGCAGGCGCCAGCTCTCGCCTGGCACGGCCGGCCAGCGGGTGAGATGGGAGAGCCAAATTCAGATGGGACACAACTCGCCCACGGGGGAAGGCAACGAAGCAAACTGAGAACTGGATCTGACAGTGCAGCACAGATCGGGGCTCATTCCCCTCCTCGGGAATGAGCTGTCAGCGAGGGCGGGAGGCTCGCTGCAGGGCAGAGGGGTGTCCAGCCGCCTGCATCCAGCCGCTCTCTCGTGTGTGGGTGGCAGGAGGCTAAATAGGTACTCCTGGCTTTGGGCTGCAGTCAGGCGGGGCCAGCGTGACGAGAGCGGCCGCACAGCAACCAGACAAAGCCAGCCTGTGCCACACTGCAGCCGCGCTCGGGGAATAGGAGTTCTGCCTTTGGAAAACAAAAACACAATAGCAATTAAGCGCTCATCTGAGTGTGACTGCTTGTTTGGCAGAGACTAACCGGAACCCGGGGGCTTTCCCCTTGCCAGCACACACATTCGCCCCCGTTTTCCTTCTTCACCATCCTTGTGAGAGGCATCCCACCCAGAAAAGCTCTCCAAATATCGAGACAAAACTCAGGTTGTGGGTGCCCCCATATCGCCCGGGAATGGGAGCGCTAGGGGGACAAGTATGGCCTCTTCTAAAATAGCAGGGCCGAGCAATAGCCTCTGAGTCAAAAGTGCCTCCGTAGCAATCCTGACTGGAAGTTTTTCTTCTTTACAGATGTTTTGTGGCATATTGGTCTATTTGTTAAGATCCCCCTGTGCCTTGGTAATCCTGCCCTGCCGCATTTTACTCACTTTGCGTTGATGTGGTTTCTCCTCTTGCCTTTCAGGATTATAAAAATCTCTCCCTCTCCCTTCCTCTCTTTTCCCTCTATAGTCGGGTTTCAGAGAAATGTTGGTTAAACCTCATCTGCTGCTTTCTTTCTCTTGTGATGGCAAATTCGGCGTCATCTGTGGACTTGCCCAATGCAAACATTGCATTAAGAAGTATTTCAAGGCATTTTACTGTTGCTCAGCAGTGCTTTGATGTGGTCTATAGGCACCGATTGTTGATGTCTCCCTGCGACTCCTCAGTGTCAGCATCTCATTTCTGTCCCTTCTTCCTCCTCCCCCCGCATTTCTTCCCTTTTAAAAATAAGGGTTTTGAACGGTCGCGACAGATCCCATCACCTCACCCTCGAGTCACTTCTGTCCCATTTCCCAGGAGAGGGCCACCTCTAGCAGTAAGGAGCTGCCCCCAGCCCAGGAGACCACAGATTTCCCTGCCCGCAGGCTGCAGTGGGAGCGGCCGTGTGCCTGGCCGCCAGCCGGCAGGTCTCCTGTCCCCCACGGGCACCTCGCCTTCCCGCTGGCTTGTGCTGCTCTCCCTGCAGCCCTGCCCGTAGCGGGGGAGGCAGCAAGCAGCCCTCAGCACGCAGGGGAGCGGAGACTGCGGCAGCACCGGAGCCTCCACTCCCGGGACAGCCCGGGCGGTGACACTCCAGCTCGGGGAGCCACACTGCTGCTTGGGCGCTCTCGCCAGCGACCGGCGGCGGAAGCCGTCTCGCCCCTTGGCAGCAGTGGGATCAGAGCCAGTCTCCTTTTGCCAGTGGCTCGCGTGGGTCCAGGCGGCCCTACAACGAAATCCTGCTCGCCAGCGGCTGCTGCGGAGCCGCCTCCACCCGCGCTGAGAGAAGGGCGCAGCCTCCGCGCAACCCGACCGGGGCGCCGCCGGGCACGGCAGAAGCAGAGCCCGGGTCGAGCTCTCCCCAGCGCGGGCACCCGAGGAGCTTTGCAAATCTCCCCACTGGGTACGACGGGCTCCCGAGAGAGCCACTTCACACCTGGCGTAGTCTGTAGGGTCAGCAGCCCAATGCGGGTCGGTATCTTTGGAATGGAAAAGCCAGGCAGCAGCGGCAATGATTGCCCAGCATGACAATCAGCAGCAGCCAACACCGCTGATTCAACACGGGCCTGTGTTTTCAGTGGGAGAGTGATGGGGTCAGTGTCTCTCGGGTCCACCACACAAACACACTCCCCTTACCCTTCCTCCCATTTGATTTTCCTTAGCAAAATAAACTCCTGACCTCCGCACGGGTGGGTGTCTCCCGGGAGTCAAGCCATTAGGCAGGTGGCTGTGGCTCGCCCAGGGAGGGGGAGGCCCAGGGAGGCAGCTGTCTGCTGCTTACGTCCGGCCGATCTTAGCGCTGTCCCTGCCATCACCACGGGCCCGGCGGCGGCTATGACCCTGGGGACAAGGATGCCAGTCCACGCTTCTGCGGGCAAGGAGGGAGCAGACGAGAGAGAGCCGCCACGGTGGGCTCAGGCAAGCTGGCTTTGGTAACTCCAGCTTATGTATCGTATCCCCGAGCTGGGAGCGCTGCAACAGACGCAAGGCTCCTGATTTTATATGGGGCAACTTATTTTTGAGGAATGCTCAAAGAGGGTTGGCCATGCACCAGTGAAAGCAGAGGACTCTCACAGGTCGGAAAGGCAGACACTGATTTCTTCGCTGTGACGACAGGACCCGAGGGAATGGCTTCAATCTGTGTTAGGGTATGCTTAGGTTGGATATCAGGAAAAAGTTCTTCACCCAGAGGGTGGTTGGGCACAGACTGGAACGTTCTACCCAGGGAAATGGTGACAGCACCAAGCCTGACAGAGCTCAAGATGCTTTTGGACAACGTTCTCAGGCACATGGTGTGATTCATGGGGCTGCCGTGTGCAGGGCCAGGAATTGGACTTCGATGATCCTTGCGGGTCCCTTCCAACTCAGTTATATTATATGGTTCTATGATCTCCCTCCTGCTCTGACGAAATTGGGTCGGGATCATTTGCCAAGCCGTGTCCTGGCCCTCGCCACGGCTCCAGCCGCCGTTTTTAATAGCTCCTGGTCTCCTTGCAACTCGACGTGTGCGCGCTTCTCTCCGTGGCATCGCGCCCCTCCGCCAGCCCCGGGCAAGCGCATAAAAGGGAGGGTCCCACCGCACGCTCAGTCAGCCCCTTGCGCACTGTCAGATTTCTCCCTTGTGGACGAGAGGGGATGTAAGATTAGCTCTGAGCAGATGTTCGGGCAACCAGGCTGGTCCGGAGAGAAAGCCCCGTCCTTCCCCGCCGCCTGCCTCACTGCTGCGCTCTCGGCGCTCGCTCGCTCCCGCCTGCCGGGCCTCCCCGCGCGGCCCGATGACCTCATCCCCGGCATGTTTGCCATTACGCTTTGAGTTACCCAACCTTTTTTTCTTTTTCTTTTTCCTTTTTTTTCTTTTTTTTTTTTTTTTCCTAAAAATTAAAAAATATAAATTGCTGCTTTGTGAGATCAAAGTAACGATTTCTGGTGCATCTGGAAACTGGAGGGAAAAAAAATTGGAGCAGCAACAGTTGCGCAACTTCAAAGTGTTTTCTAACAATGATTTTTCTTCTTCCTCTCCTCCCCAATCTTTCAAGCATCAGATAAAGACAATGGGCTCCATGGCTGTTTTCCAAAGAAATAACCTGCCTAAAGCGCCGCACAAAATTTCAAGTAGACAGGAAACACCTTACACGGCTTTATTCTTTCGATCAAATAGAAATAGTGGGAATAGTCTTTCTACAAGCCCAAATCCCGTCGTTTCTAAACGGCGTCTGCGGACTGTGTTATAACGCGAAGGTAAACGAGTTTCAGGCGCGGGCTGCCACTAAGTCTTTATTCTTTTATAGAGGTTTCTAACAACCCAGCATATGCCCCGTATAACACAGCAGCTGAGTGTAACCCAATAACTTTCAGGGAAAGAGTACAGGGCAGCGGCGAGGGAAGATCTCACCAGCAGACACCCTTGGACTGACAGGGGATGTGGTGGATGGATAGAAGCAGGTACCGGAAGGGGCAGGGAAATTGTTATTCCATTTATTAGCAGGATAGGCTTGCCCCGGTACCCCAGTGATCGTGGATCCCAAGAAGGTAGCAGGGCGGGTAGGAAAAGCACACTTCCCTAAAACCCTGCTCTCCACCGGCGTCACTCTTTTGGGCTCGGTGGCCCTCCGTGCCATCTCTTTAGCGTTTCCAAAGAGAAGCACCAGGATATTTCCCTTCCCCACCCAGCTTTCCAGTCAAACTCCTCGGTCCTACGCGTGGGGACGGTGCCCGCAGCGAAATGCTGAGGCCGTAAAGGGCAAGCCTGCAGAGGCGGAGGCTTTAATGGCTTCGACCCTGCGCTCCTGACCCTGTGCCTCCCCCACACTTGTCCCTTTTGCCCCCTTAACTACTTCAGGACTCTGCCTTTGAACTTGGAGCAGAGAAGAAACCCCTTTTGGCAGGGCGGTTTCCTGCGAAAGGGAAAAAGCCGACCGCGACTTTGGCGTGTCAGGAGATGTATCTGGAGCCCCGGGAACAGAAACCCTCGCCAAGTCTTTAAAGCTAATGGACAAGCATAAGAAAGCAAAGAGGGAGAAAGAATCACCCAAAGAGCGCAGAAAAGAAATCGCAGCTCTTTGTCGTCTGTACGGAAAAGCCAGCGTCTCCCATCCAGCAGCTAAAAAGGGCGCGCTGGGTCAGCAGAAGGCAAAAAGCAGAGCACGGCCGGGGCAGGTTCAGGATCTGGGCCTTTAGCTGCAGGTCTGCAGGCGACCCTTCCCCTCGCAGTGCCTGCTGCACCCGTGGCGGAGCCGAGCGAGCCTCGCCCGCCGCCTCCCCTGCCCGGGGGACCCCGGCCAAGGCCCCGCCGACAGATGTGACACCTCGGGGTCACACCTTCCCCCTCCGCCCTGACACCGGGCATGCGGCTCTGCCTGTGCAGTGTAGGCGTTACTGACCCGTTTTTATTATAGCTGCATCTTCTCTGGTTTTCGCATCGGGTTTTTACTCCGTCTTTTGATTTTTAAACTCACGGCTCGGGCGGACGCCGTCTAGCCGGTGTTATGCGATTAATTCTCTTTGCGGCTGCAAAGATTTGCAGGCTCCCCATTCCCTCTTTAGGTTTCACGACTGATCCCCGGCGAATTGGTTTCCAGGTCTGCACGGCGCGGCTTAAAAGCGACTCTTCAAAGGCCGCCTTTTCGTTTTAACGTCGGCATTGGAAAGCAAACTTAGCAAACACTTCCTTCTCCCCGAGAGACCGTCCCGGCGCACAAGCCCCAAAACCTCGCTGGAGAGAAGACACCTTGGCGGCACCACACGAAGCGTGAAAATCTGGTGTGTCACCAGCTCTCGGGAGCTTTACAGCACCCTCCCTTACGGTTTGCGGCCGTAAACCTGTGCGGAATTGCAATAAGGTCTCGACCCCTCCAGTCTTCGCGCACTCCCTAGAAATAACCATTGTAAAGAGCTCCAGAACAAACTTTTCGGGGTCGGCAGCTCCGCAGCTGCAGTTTTCCTCCTCCACTGTTTCCCGGCTAAACGCCGAGAGGCTCGTCCTTTCGGAGAGCACCTTTTCGTCAGCGTATCGCCATATTCCAAAACATGTGTGTCTAGAAACAGAACTAGATTGGCGGCATTAACTCTTCTGGTCCCCTAACCCTGATCCCAGATTTAGAAATTGCTCATCTCCCGTTTGCAATGGCAGATATATCACAGAATAGGGGGAAAACCCATGAGGGAAAACGATTGCAGAAATCAGTTCATGTTTATTTCCGGAGAAAAAGACCCCAAACAACAAACCAACCAACAATAAACTGGTAACCTATTTCAAATATGCCTAGGAGATCAATGTTATCTCTTTTCACATAATCGGGGTTGACACCTCGTTTATACGCTGGCGCCGCTCGAAAGCTTTTTATGGGTGTGTTCGTGTATATATATAAAAAGATATTTTCTTGAGAGAAACCCTCTGAATTTTGAATACTGTGATTCGGTTTTGCTTTGGGGGTCCTAGGTGCTCAGGAGGGTGATGAGGCTTTCCTTGTCTAATTACTCAAATAAGAACGAATTCGGGGGAGAGGAAGGATTGAGGGCAAATTCACCCCAAACACATTGTACAGGACTGGACATATATTTTACAATCCGACCTGGGTTGCCTCTCCCAGGTCAACCCCAAAGGAAGATAGACGGACAGACAGCTGCACATACTGTCAGGCAGGGACACGGAAAGATTTTGCAAGTTAGAAAAGGAGCTTGAATTCAGCCTGGAAAGGGGTGGCACAGCTCTGAGAGTGAAGTTCACTCAGATTTATTTGTTTGGATGG
The DNA here is from genome assembly GCA_018697195.1 of Certhia americana. Lineage (NCBI taxonomy): Eukaryota > Metazoa > Chordata > Aves > Passeriformes > Certhiidae > Certhia > Certhia americana. The sequence goes on from CM031857.1 coordinate 26,541,572, forward strand.
AAGCATACATCTTTTTTTGCAGGCATTGCTTTGATGGAAACAAAACTGCACCTATACTTCCCTGCCAAGTTCAGAGGAAGAAGGAGAACGCGGGGTAAACTGTTCTTCCTCAGCTGAAGAAAAAGATCGCACTCCAGACTAGACGGCCTGGCAGCTCAGACACAGCAGAAAGAGGGGTCACAACCAGGGGCTCATACTCACCCCCTCTGCTTTGCCAGCGGGTCCTGTGGACACCAGAGACAACACCTCTAGATGCCTTCAAACAGAAAGCAGGCACGGACACGGCAGCCCAGCGCTTCCGCACACACAGAGAAGACGCTCTCACACATACACACACACACACACACACACACACACACACACACACAGACACACACACACACAGACACACACAGACACACAGACACACAGACACACAGACACACAGACACACAGACACACACACAGACACACACACAGACACACACACAGACACACACACACACACACACACACACACACACACACACACACACAGACACACGCGGCGTGAGAGGCAGGCGAGCCCCTGGGTGCAGGCTCCAAGCTGGGATAAGTTTCGGGAGCGGTACGGGGAGCCCAGGCAGTCCCGCTGCTTTCCCGGGGCCGGAAAGAGGGGAAGGTTGCAGGGACCCGGCGGCACCAATTTGTGTCGGCCGCGGGGTTCCCAAAAACGCCTCCCCAGGCGGGGAGTCGCCGGCTCCACCAGGGCTCCGAGGAGGCCGTACCTGGGGGTGGCTGCGGGCAGGCTGCCAGACAGTTTCCCCCCTCGCTTGCCCTCTGCCTTCACCCCTGCAGGGTACGCGCTGCACACCAGACCCACGCCCACAGCACTCCCGGCTCTGCACGCATCCTCCCGAAGGCTATACACGTACCTTCCTTCTACCATTTTTTTTTAAATATATATATATATATATATATTTTCCTCCACACGTGATCTTAACGCTTATTCTTGATCCGTTTGCCATGGCAATTGATCGCCCCGCGTTTAGCCTATTTTCAGCAACAGCAATAAAAACGTATGGGCATTTTCAGCTCTGTCTTAAGGATAGACTCACTTCTTCGGAATCGAAGTACATTTGCCTAGACTTATCTTAATCTCTCTGCCCAAACATATCTCCAAATCCTGTACCGTTTCAGTGTATTAGAATGTGCAAGGAGTCAAATATGTGTAAATACGCCTTTCCCGGCTCAAAGCTGCCCAGCTCGCAAGAATCAGGGGGGAAAAAACTAAACCATATGTGTACAACGCCACATTCTGCATTGCACTGTAAGATAAAGAGCTTTGCCGGATCGATTCAATGGAATTCATTAAAAAGAAAGCCAGTGAAGATTATACCCGTATTTGGGAGGCAAATGCTTGTTTAGAATATTTATTTGGGATACAGCAACTCCAGGTGAGAGTTTGAGGGGAACCAAGAGAATCTGATGTATGAGACTCAGTCGCCTTGGATAAAAGAGGTTGAAAGGGTACTCGGCGGTGCTGCTCCCTGGGACCTCAGGAGAAGACGGGAGCGGGATGAGCACCATGGAGGTGAGCACCATGGGGGCAGGGAGAGAGACCCACTGCTCCAAGACGCAGGAGTGATGCGCTACTCGCCCTCGGCACTGCCCTGGGCTCCAGCACAATGAGCCTCCGAAGGAACGCGAGGGGAATCGGCAGGACTCGCTAGGCTTTGTCGAGAGAAGAATGAAAACGAGCAGCGGGTTTTATCTAAGGCAGCCAACGCTGCACCGTTCACGGAATGGTGCCAGACGCGCAAGGCTCCGTTTCTCGAAACGTACCAACTCACTCACTAATTGTTTCTATTTTCTTTCTCCTCCTAACTTGGTTTTCGTTTTATGGAAATTGCTGCAATTTTCCCCGCGGAGGTGCTTGAGAAGAGCGAGCACGGCAGCCTGCCACTGTTGCTTCCCCCGCTCGCCCCACGCATGTTGTCTCCGGGGCACTTCCACGTGAACCTGGAGTTTTGCCTCTAGCTAATCCCAAAGTGCTCAAACTGTGGGCAATAATACATGACAGGGTACTGGGGAACTCACAGATTTATTCCCTGCCTCAGCAAAACACGCTCGCTTTGCCCATAACAGGATGAAGGCAATCATTGCCTTGCTTTAAGCCCTCCCCTAAAGCCCGTGGATGGGAACAGAGGAGTGTAATTCTGCCCACCCACGGGTTTGGAGCCCGAGGAGGACAGCAGATGCAAGGGGCTCCGGACTCGCCCCTCTCGTCCATCACCTCTCCTGCCTCGCCGGGGTTTGGAGCCTTGAGAGTCTTAACTTAACAGGGCCACTGAGAGTCTTAACACCGCACTGCAAGTCTGAGAGAGGCTTAAGGTTGGGGTACACGGCCATGATCGGACGTGGTTTGGTAATCACGTCTTTGCTTTTATTTTGGAGGTAGCCCCAGCAGAGGTAGCGGGGAACAAATAAAGGAAAGAAAGAGGTAAAGGTGGTATATCGGAGCTCGTACTTCAACAAAAGACGGCGGGCAGACGTTTTTATCTGCCGATGCGTTCATTCTATTCTCTCTCCAGTAAGCAACATCAGGTGTATTTTGCCCTGCCGCTCCTATTGCCGACTCTCGAAAACAAAATAATGAAAGTTTTCCCGGGCATCGTTAGCACGCTTCTCCCTCTTTCCCCACGTTATGGAGGTGACGGCTTGGGCTAGCCTTCGGATCATCTCGTGTTTTCCGCCTTAAGGGGAGCGCTAATAAATAACCCCCGATGAGCAGATCTGATCGCCCCTGCACAGTCCCCTCACGTATCCTTTTAAACCACTCGGCCGCTGAAATTATCCCCAGTTTACGGCTCGCCTGAGGGAAAGGGCTGGGGAATTATCGTCGGGAAACGGACGGACAGAGTCAGCTTCCTTTACCCTGTAGGGCTTCACTACCCCGAAAGTGGAGCAGGGGCTGCCCCTGTTTCTGCTCTAAAATCTGTTTGAGGGAAAGAGTCCTCCGGGATGCGGAGATGTCAGAATAGCCTTGAGTGCTTGGGCTGCATTCCGCGCAGTAAGCAAGTACTGTTCCAGAGAGAGGAAGAGAGAGGAAGAGAGAGGCTAAGGGGCTCAGAAAGGCCCTTTGACGCGCCTCATGCTGGCTTTTAACCTTTGGGAAGATGCGGTGAGTGCACAGAGTTTTACGAGGGGACACAGCCCAGTCCCTGTGCAGAGCCGCGAAGTGTCATGGCACAGGGTTCATGCGATACTCCCGCACTCACCCCTGCAACACGGGCTGAGCCGGCTTCCCTGCTTTTTTGAAGGTTTTTTTTGTCGGCCCCCCTTGGGCATCGGGGACCCGCCGCTGTTCCGGTACCGCGATATGGCCATTTTTTGTTTTTTTTTTTTTTCAGTTTTGCCGATGAAGCGCCCGCCGCCGCGCACTGCGCCCCCGCCCGCAGCGCCCCCGCGGCTCCCCCCGCGCTGGGCAAGCGCCTTCCCGCACACGGAGCCAGAGCTACGCTCCCTCACTCCTGCGGCACCTTCCCAGTGCTCTCCACAGGCCGCTAAGTTTCGAGGTGGGGAGCGGGGAGAGGCCCGCGACAAGATGGCAGGGGTTTGCCATCCTCGAGTTAGCCACCAGCAGCGACAGAGCCAAGAAGGGAGGGACCAGCTCTCTAAAAAAACCCCAAATACCAAGCCAAACTGTTTACTATTCAGGAAATTTAGAAATAATTTTTTCTCCTCCCTGTAGTAGAATTACTTTTCTTTCGATATTAGATCCTTGGAGAGGGCTTAATGTTCACACTGCAAGGAGGAGACAAAGATTAAGAGACGTTTTCAAGCATAATGCAGCACAACAGAGTATCAAGGTAAAAATCAACAGCTTACAGGTTACTGCGAAGTACACAATTTGGATGCTATCACTAAATGCATTATTTATTACTCTATACTGAACTGTCTGCCCTTCAGCGCTTCTCACTGTTTACTTACACCACAATCATCACCAAAAGAGCACTTCAGGAGGAAATACTGTAACTCAGTGCCAAGTTAGGATTTCTTGAACGAGAAGGCTCAAAATGCTTGGTAAATATTTACCTCCCAATATATGTGTAATGAAGTCTCTTATGCATCATTTATAGTGAGGAAACTGAGGCAAAGCATCCTGCTCAAAGTTAAGCATTCCGCTCAAATGCAACAAAGAAATAAAAAGTAAAACATGTTTTCTTTGGTTAACCAAAGAGCAAAACTCATTTTGCAGAGAAAGCAGTAAAGGAAAAGAAAACTGCAAGGCAGACAACAAAGGCTCAAATCAGATTAAAAACAATACACCAAAATGGCCTTGATGATGCACATTTTGCTGTTTTCAATGAAGCTGTAGCAAAACATTCAATGGAACCGATAGGGAATATTCAATATTTTCTGTTTATTAAATTCTCATCTGCAACTACATTACGCTGTTTTTTAGGGGTTTTTGTTTGTTTGTTTGTTTGTTTTAAACTGAAGAGAGGTAAAATATCCTCCCCAAAACCTTGCAGCATGCATTAAATCTTCTCAGACCACCCAGAGATCTCCCTTGACAAACTACTGATCATGTACTGAAATAGCCTCATAAGCCATAAAGACAACATTCACACTCAAGCTAATCCACCTTCTCAAAAGCAAGCAGAAAGTAGAGTGAAGCCCTTTGGGTCAGAACTTGGTTGGCTTGAAGAAGAAAAAATGGAGTTTCTACTTCTGCAAGTATGTGATGCTGGCAAGCAAAATGGATTAAAACAGTAGCAAAGCTCAGAACTTCAATTTTGTTGTTATGCTACACAGATATTTTAGAACTCTGAAGTCTATTTTAACAATATCTCAGTAGGAATTAGGCCCATTAGATAAAAGTCACCCCAAAAAAAAGCACATTTCATCTTCAGGGGAGCTAGAAAAACCCACATACAAATCAGCAACACATCTGAATTTACAGAATCACAGAATAGGTCAGGTTGGAAGGGAGCACAGTGGGTCAGCTGCTCCAACCTCCCTGTCAAGCAGGTTCATCTCAGAGCACATGGCACAGGACTATGTCCAGATGGTTCTGGAACATTTCCAGTGACAGAGACTCCACAACATCTCTGGGCAATCTGCTCCAGTGCACCTGCACAGTAAAGAAATTTTTTCTTGCGTTCAGGTGGACTGCCTGTGCATCAGTTTCTGTCTGTTGGCTCTTGTCCTCATGCTTGGCACCACCAAGAAAGGTGTGACTGTATGCTTGGCTCCATGCTCTTGACAGCCTCCCTGCAGATACTGATAGACATTGATGAGCCCCCTCTCAGACATCTCTTCTCAAGGCTGAACAGGCCCAGCTCTCTCAGCCTTTCCTCATAAGAAATCCGAGATCCTCAGAATCCCAGCATATCCTTGGGCCATTTTGGCAATGGTTGTTAAACACCAAAGCGATACTTTCCCAACAGGTCACACCAACACTACAGAATCTGCAGCACTCATGCAATGTACACTGTAAATTCATTCACTTCAAAGCTTCCTTCTTGGGAGGTTCAAGTTGGTGAACTTAAGGTAGGAGTGTCACAGTTCAGATTAGTGGTCTCAGTGGTGACAGCAGAAATCCTGTCCCAAGCAGCAAGGCCCTTCTTCCTTGTGTGCCAATGTGCATGCATAGCAAAGACACTAGCTCTGAGACAGAATGGGTTTAGTCATTCCCATCCAGCGCTTTTCCCCCCTGAATATCCACACAATTTCAGCTTTAGGGGTGTGCAAACAGTTATAACACTAAAATAAAGATAATGAGGACTGTCTAAAAATGACGGATGCCACGCTGCCACTCGCAATTTACATTTGGTCTACAACCCTAAGGAGAAAATTTCTCTCTTTCCCATTCTTGCTGCAAGACAGACCATGGAGTAAGTGTGGGCAGTGCAAACCCCAACTCACTCACAGATATTCCTTGGCTTAAATACTCAAGAGGCATTTACTGGAATTTTTGTTATTCATTCAGCAAACACCATGAAGAGACTCTTCAAATATATTTGATGAACTTCTTTCCAGTCACAATAAAAAGCCAGTCTTGCAACATTCAACACACAGGTTCACTTTACTCAGAGAGGGATGTGGCTAAGGGGAGGAAACACTAAGGTTAACAGGGTGAATGAAGCCAGAAACCACCTCCACCAGAAACTCTGGATAATGCCAGAGAGTAGCCCTGTTTTGATAACTTTCTTCTCATTTGGCTTAACAATTTCTTTCTATAAATCCTGGGGCATCAAGAAACAACATTTCACCAAAGACAGTAGGGAACATACATCCAGTGTTTCAAACCAAAGTTCCATTAATTTTATCAGCCTGTGACCATCATTTCACATTAATGGATGATAATAAAGTCACTCCAAACTGAATTTGGAAGAATTGCAGAGTCATAGATAACACAACACGTGGGACAAGTGACACTGTCCACGCAGCATCTTCTCTGTGCCTTGTGTCCCCACCTGAACTCTGAGCATCTGGTTTCAGAATGGTTTAGGACACAAGAGAGATGTGGTACTACCTAGCTCTGCCATATGCTATTATTTCCCACCTGTGAGGGTTAATCCAGTAACCCCTCAAATTAGACTCATACTGTCTTTACATTATTGTACTGGGGAAGCAGATGGCTTACCTTATGCCACCATCACACTCAGCTGTGTGACTGCTCCTGTCAGCTGCATGAGTGAGGCTAAGACCATGCTATCACAGGCCTTATAAGCCAAGTTTTACAAGCATGCTGTTACTTCCAAACATTTAATAACTTTTAAGGATTTTTGCTCTGCAACTCTTGTCTTGACATTTCATCTTGCACATACAGCAAATGTAGCACATCTGGAACTGATCGAACCTTCTGGTGTGGCACAGATTTGCTCTGTTCCCATCTCACAGCCATGTTGGAATGCTGAGAGCGTGACAGCACAACAGACGCTAAGCTCAGTGCTTAATTTTATGTCCACAGGCAGCACGAGACCACTCCTGTGGATAATCTCATCTTCAGTCATGGTGTTCTGTGACAGCAATTTACATCTGTGGCAGAACATCTTCCCAGGTGTTAAACTGTTTACCTGTGCAGGAGGTTGGCACTTGGTTTTATATAAAATAATTGTGACACCAAGGATGCTCTCTACAAGTGAAATGATCAGTGAATCTTCCATTTCCATAATAATATGGGACTGTTGCAGGTAAAATTATTTCTTATTGACACAGAATACATACTTACCTGTCAAGCCTTCCACAATATAGCCATTAGCGCAACCAACAGAATAACAGAAGAGACAGTGAGAATCAGAGCCGAATCTTTTGTGATAATAAACAGAATTTTACTTCAGCTGTCATCTGGACAGGACTATGTGATAAAAAGCTTCATTGGGAATTCAATATTTAACAATTCTTCTTTCCCAGACTAGTGAGCTAAAAAACCCGAACCAAAACACAAAAGCTTTTATGCAGATAAATTAATCTGGATACTACAGTTTTGCTGGATGACTACAGTTTTGCTGCAGTTTTTTCCCAAAACTGGCTGATGCTAACAGTAAAGTCTCACAATGAAAAAGATTTAAGAAAAGATGAGAAATGTCTGTGTCCTTTCGACTAAGGCTTTTGACTACACAATACAGTGACATTCTTCTTGCAGCTACTGTCACATTTACCTAGAAAGAATGAACAGATCAAATAATTTAAAGGAAATTAGATAGTACAATACAGCAGAAAGAGGGGGTTTGGTTTCCTGTTGAGAATAGATAATATATTTCTTGAAAAAACCCTCTTTTCCACTAGACTTCCTGCACCAGCTTGCTAGACTATTTCTATCTGTGCAGTGGTCCATCAGTCATAACAAAACAGGTAGGCAGCATCCAGGAGCTTAAATGCACAGATCAAAGCAGTGAAAGATCCATCTGTTGTACTGAATGCAAATCTAACCAAGCTGGACTGCTGAAAGAACACACTTTCATCAGCAGTATTTGCTGCTACACTGTTGTCAGGATCATGGTGGCCCTAACCAGGGATAAGAAAACATTTGCTTTGATAACCTATGGTTCCCAAAACATTTAGATGCACGTCAGACCCCAAGGATCCCGTTTCACTGGCCTTCCTTAGACTTTCAGCTCACTTTTATGAACTCTCTAGACTTTAATGGATACAGCCATAATGCTGCAAGAAGCTTTGCTTGAATTTGTTGTAGACAGAATTTGTTGTAAACACACGCTGAATCTGAACTATGCAGAAAGCCTTCTGGGGAATCTGAGAAGCCAGGTTATGGTGTCTGAAAACAAAGTATACTTCAACCACATCTTTAAGAATTACAATTAAATTTCAGTATAATATACACTATCCACGCACTCCAGCTATTTGAGGTAGGGATGTACGCTGGAGCAGTCCCAGAGTTAATTTATGGGGACAACCATCATTTGGAATCTCTGCTGCAGAAAACATTGCTCCTAAATCTAAGAGCCTCAGTAAACTCTGTGGTGTAAACTGAAAGCACAGAGACTCACTATGTGATATCATTACTCCCTAGGAACAGCTAGCTGGAAAAAAAAAAATGTCTCAAGTGTATATATGTTTTCATTAGATTTTTGCAAGTAATTCACTGTGTAGTTGATGTTTTATCTCTAAAGGTGAGTGAACCTTACCAGGACATACTATGACCTATACATATGTAGTGGTTGGGATCTGCAGTAGGAATGGCAAAAGAGGAGATTTTGAGTCTAAGGCACAAATTACCGATGCATTCTAAATAAAAGATCATTGTTTCTTCTTCCTTTTCTTCAGTGAGAAACACAGTGAGGGGTAAGATACCGCTAAGGAGTAAGACTCTTTTTACTTCAGTTAGGAAAGATATATTTGGACCTTTTCCCCACCCTGTCCTGGAAGAACACATTACAGTGACATCCACAATACCCCAAGGCATGTCTATACCACACTTGCAGCTGGGATGAGAAGTGTGCTTCTGCAGAAACTCCTCACCAACTGCACTTCAGCTGACATCACAGAGAAGTCTTAGAGAATGTGATCTGGATAAAAACAAACAACGAAAATGCATTTCAGTCGTGCGCCTACTTTGTTGCAAACAAACATTAAATCCCCAGCACTAGAGTTACTGTGAAACAAATAATTATGAAACATAAAGCGGCAAGCCTTCTCCAACAATTGTTCTCTTAACAGCTGTTCTAACCCAACTGCACTACTGAGTAAATGTTGCCACAGAACCCTATGCAGAATGGGTACTTGTAAAATGTTCACAAGAGGAAACATGGAGGTAGAAGAGGGGTAGCTTGGAACCAACTCATTGCTTCAAGCTCAGCTAAACCACCTGAATGCCAAGATGGTTAACTCGGCAGAAAAGACATGCTCTAAGAAAACTGAAATGGGCAACAGATACCTGCAAATATCAACACTTGTTGTCTCCTCTCCAGAGATTCTAAAGATCATGGTTGTTAACGGAATCAGGGTTATTTCACTGGGCAAACACATGTTATTTTGAGAATTCCTCCACAGGAGCAACTAAAAAGGAAAGCCAACCCAACAATCAGTAGGTTAATATACTCATTTTATACATTTTTTCTGAAGATGAAAAAAACGTGTATTTCCTTACTTGAAGCAAATAGGTCAGGCAAATAAGACTTGTTTGACTGACAGGAGAAAGGGACGAGGAAACCCCCAATGTATTATTGAATTAAAAAGAGGCAAATTAGTGAATTTTATTGAAACACAGCTAAATATGCAATGCCTTAAATTCCCATCCCAAAGAAAAGGCTCTTTTGAAGTTTTTTTCCCTGCCTTACTTACATGATTTTCTGAAAAAGAATTTAAGTTTTGGAAAGATTGCTCAGAACAGTTTAAGTACAAATCAAAATTACATCTTGGTGTCAACCCCTCCCATGAGTGCTCCTATTTCCCTTCCACTGCAGAGAAGGTGTGTAAATGGCAACTCCATACATTAGGTGATTTGAGTATCAGAAGCATAAAGAGACCTTGAAACTATGATTTGTCTTTTGAATATATGCTTCTATCTTTGCTAGTGAAAAAAAGATATGGGTAGAAACTAGATGCACTAATATTAAAGGGTTTCAGAGTCTTCATGAGGACAGTCTCTTAAGGTACATACTGTGGGACCTTTGCAGAAATCAATCTATATTTAAAAGCACCACAGCAAACATTTTATGCTAAGTCAGGAAGCAGCTGTAGTTGTGTGCCTTAATTTTTTATCTTAGTGCCCTAATGCAGTTAAGACTTGTTAAACACTGACAAAAGTTTTGTAAAACTACATAAATATATACAATTATAATGAGTCCTTTCCTTATCCTCTATTTAAAACCAGGGACAATTTTTGAATATACTTATTCTTTCCAGAGGATATTACCTTAGGCTTGTCTATACTGAGTTTGGTTCCAATCAGTCTGTCTCCATCCACTCTGTTTCTCTAGTCTTGACTAATTTTAGAAAATCTGGCATCATCAAGTTCTTGCATGGCAGTTCTCTTCTTCAGATCCCTAACAAATAAATACAGGTCTCAGCACAGATCTGGAGACAGTCAGTCCTCAGCTTTATGTTTTGGAAAATTAAATATTTCTTTCTGAATCAATTCACTATAATTAACTAAATACTGCTTTTTAGAAAAACCCCAAAACAACCAACCAAGCAACTGCACTATGCAGAAACAGACACCCCGCCTCCATGTTTTAGTAACTCAGTCATGTAAGACTGCAATCCTTCAGGACAAATGCCACAGGCATAGAGTGGTTATGAGCTGCCAGAGTACAGGATTAACTCAATTTACATTACACTATAGCAGTTTCAAACACAGCACCATGAAGTGTAATGACACAGTTAAATATGCTGGCACAGGACCAGTAGGGCTTTCGTTACCTTTTAAAATGTACTACTACCCCTCTTCAGAATATGGTGTCTCCTCATGACAGTTCACCACACATTCCCCAACAAGTGCCACAATCCATGGGACCAGGTCTGTGGATCTTGTGAGGCCCAAGATCAGGGCAGGCTAACACTGTTCTCCCATCACCACACATTCTCAAGGCTCAGTGGTGAAGAGTCCCTAAAGACCTGTTTAAATCTATTCTGGCTCTGACCTTGGCACAATTTTCTAAAGACGCAATTTTGTAAACTTTACAGGAAGTTCTCTGATTCTCAATCCAAGAGTTCTTTGATTCAGGATTATGTCTTTTCTTCTACACCTTTTTAAAAGCAGTCCTATACTTGATGCTGAACTGAAAATCCTGGAGTTCTCTGCTAAACAGAACAGCAGGTGAAATAGTAGCAGCTGAAGCACATAATTTCTCACTGAAGTACCTTAGACCTGACCAGCAGGATGGCACAAATGGCAGAAGAGAAATTCACTTCACTCAAACTACATAGATACAAAAAAACAATTCACACTGAATTTGAAGACACTATAGGGAGAAGCAGTAAGTTCTCTTTTCATCACCCTGAGCATTTATTTTTAAGTCTCTGCTTTTATTCTGGTTATCCAAGAACATGTTCAATCACCATATCAAAGCTGAATAACACCCAATAGGATAAACTGTCCGTCTGTAACAAGATCACATACACAGCTAAGTATGTTCTTGAGAGGATTACAAACCTTTCTGCAGATTCTGATCACCTTGCCTACTGCAAGTGGTCAATGGAAAAATCCAAAAACCCACACAGGCAATGTGTTTCAGCTTCTTGCAGTGGTCAATGGAAAAATCCAAAAACCCACACAGGCAACCCTATAACCTGCTTTCGAACAATTTCTTTGTGAATTGTGATTGTTTCTGTCCTCCATCTTTGACTATCCAGACAAGCATAATGCTGGTCCCACTGGAAATACCTGGCTTCATGCACATTTTTTAATGCAATCACCTTTAATTTTCTCCCTGGATCTTCCAGGAAGAGAAGTTTTTGTTTCAAACCAAAATGGTTAATAATTAATAAATGATTTTATTACAAATAACAAAATCTCTGTCCCATGATACAAAAGTCCTTGAAACTACTCAGCAGCCTCTATTGAAATCCCACCAGTCTCCTTATTTCTTGATAGGTAGGAGCAGCCAGCTCTTTGGCTTTCTCTGCTCCATCCTCTAAAACCTTTAGCAGATGGGACTTGTCTTCCTGAAGTTTCTTGATTTCATTCCTGATAGGTGCAAATTTTTGGATAACTGACTCTGCTACCACCATTTTGTAGCGAGCAGTGTCGAGACCAGTGGCTTGGTGCAGCACTTCTTTGATGCTAAGCCCCGTTACTGCAGCGTGAATGGACACCAGATTGGAGACGCCGGGGCGAGCGGCGGGGTCGTAGGTCACCTCCGAGGTAAAGTCAGTCACAGCTTTGCGGAATTTCAGCACTATTTCATCAGGGCTGTCGGCTATGTTAACAGTAGCCAGCATCTGTGGGTCTGACTTGGACATCTTCACTGATGGATCTCTGAGGGATTTTATCTTCTTTGTTGTACCTTTAAAAAAAAAAAAAAAAAGTTATGAGCACAGACAATGGTTTCTTATGACAGTTGCTAAGAACAGCGTGAAGCTATATGACGAAGCTGTTTATCCTTGCTCAAAAATGAATTGCGAGCACAATCATGTACGCTCTGTTTAGTCACTGCACCCTTCCTGTCCTTCTGAGAAGCCACCTTTCTCCTCTCATAAACTGAATGAAGCCTTTTTCATCTCTCCCATCCTCATTAAGCAGGAACTTTTGCTGGGGCTACTTCTAATATTTTATGTGGCTTACATGCTGATTTCCCCCCCCAGTTTCTCCTCTCTTCTGTTACTGCACATTACTAAAAGGTTCTGAGCAGTGGAGAAACAGGTTAACTCCACTGGTTAAAAAAAGGAAAAAAAGGAATTCCGTAACAGTTAATCTCCTTATTTCAGGAAAATCTTCCACTCAAAATCCCCTGGCAAAGTAAAACAGTTATTAAAATTCTCTAACTCAACACTGACCAGCTCTGTTAGACATAAAGCACTATTCAGATAAGAAAGGTGTGGGTATTGTACAAACTGCTAAGATACGTGCATGTAAATGAAATAGACTAGTACATTAGGAGAACATTGCAAAGTACTTTAACAGCATCAACCCACACTGTTTCAGTTTTTCACCAAGAAATATCATTCATGGACAACATAAAGTATCACTGATCTACAGAGTACTCACACCAATTGTTTTTAGGCACCTAATACAGCCAAATAAACTAACTACATACTGCTCATAGATGGCCTATGTACTCAGTGAAAGGATAAGGGTTCTTCCAGCATACAATTCAGATTGCCCCAGAGGGTGCTTTGCTCTGAAATCACCTTTCGGAAGAGTCTGTCCTATTTCTGCAAATTTGAAAGAGTCCAGGTAATTCAATTGTCTACAGCTAGTGAGTCTGAATAAGTGCTACCTTCTCCATTCATCTAGGATATTTTGTTGGTTTGCATATACTTATCTACTTAAGAAGGAATTTTTTTGGAGCAAAATGAAATGTTCTTTTTCTTCTTTTTCTTTTTTTTTTCAAATTGAGATTTCTATTTAATGGTAAAAAGCCTCACCTGCATCATAGGCTACACTCAGCTCCTCTTTATAGTGCTTACTACTCAATTAGAAAATGCAGAGTTTGCAATCCCTAATATTCTCAGAACTCCACTCTAGGTCTAACACCATTTTTGTCACTGAGGCTTGAAAACTGAGAAAGGTTTATTACTGCCTGTCTTTTCTAAGGTGAGAGCTCCTTGCCCTTTTGGGGGCGAAGGTCTCTGCTGTGCATTCCTCTACATTACTTACAACAAAGATGCAACGCTTCATCCTTGCCCAATTCTTCACGTTTCTTAAAAAACATGCCATTTGCGCCATCTGACTCCTCCTCACCCCCCGGCCTATGACCTTATTGCTCAAAAATGGCTGAGAAGATTTTCCTTATAAGTCTTCCTGAGCCTAAGAGCAAAAACCGTAAAGTCTTAAGCTCTGTGACAGACACATATTGAAATATATTGACATATATACTCGAGCATATATTAAACACCCTTAAAAAAAATTGGAGCACTGTACACATAAACCAACAGGCTGTTCAGCATGCCTAAAGTAAACATCTCCCACTCGGGCACTGAAGAATTCTGCTTGCTAGAGGTTTCTTGCCTTGCTGCTGAATGAGCAACATGGAAGAGAGACCCTACTCTTAAGAAGTCCAGTACTTGAAGAGAAAGGCTGGACTGGCAGCAGTAGAGTGCATCTGGCCCCCTGGACTAAAATACCAGACGTCACGTACATTCCTCGACCACGGATTTCTAAAGCCTTATATCTATCTTATATCTATCTTGGGAATTCATTTTCACAGCCGCTAGTCTCTTGTTGCCAGTTTTTAATTTTCCACTCCCTTAATATCAATTTGCCCCATTTTTTTGGTCCCTGAAACTACTTCCACGATATTTAAATTGATCTTCAACTTTGAAGTGCAGTTAAGGGAAAAAAATAACCAAGACCAGCTCACTTAAAATGGCTTTGGGCACAGGAAAGAATTCTCCATATTTCTTGTTGAAATGTTGTGCTATATCTTGGGCTAGTTCCAGGTGCAGGACTTGATCTTCTCCAACAGGAACACGTGTTGACCTTTTAATAAAAGACAGATACAGGAAACTCAGCAAAGCTCTCTGGTTCTGCTGAAATGTTACTCAAGACTGTCACAGCTTCTGCTATGACTGAGGGGCCAGATTGAGCCAAACGCTCAGTCCCAGTTCAATATAGGTGCTGTGGGAACAAGATCCCAAACTGAACATATTCAAGGATGACTCTGCTTTTTGTGCTGAACTGAAGCACATAACCAAGGGCAAAAATAGCCCTTTGTGAAGACATATATGGCAATGATACCTGTAAGAGCAACTCATTAAACTCAGCTCAAAGAAAGGTTTCTGTAGTATCTCCTGCTGCCTCTTTAGAGATCAAAGAGCACATGTTATAGCGTGCAAACAAAGTAAGAAAGATCTGCAAGGCATAAAGTGCAAGCACCTTGTCATGTCAAGTCTCAGGAAAACATAACTGTTGTTGAGGAGTTAGTACTGAGAATGTATCAAGGTAAGGAAAGAAGACAGTGTTTCTTCCTCATCACAATTGTATAAATCATGTGGTCCAGTACCTCTATTGTCACAAGTGTTGTTAGAGGATTAGAACTGCTAGATTCAAAGGATAATTTGATCTTCTGTATAGAACTCAATGGATTGAATATGCTTCTGGAGGGAAACACAATCTGCATCAGAGGACATGAGGAGGTGAAGAATCCATTACTTCCCCTGGTGATTCTTTCCCACAGTTAATCATACTTGCTAAAAATGTATGATTCTTTTAGATGAGGCAGACTTGAAATCTTGCCAGCTTTTGATTACTCTCCCATCCCCCAGCAGACTTTTTTTCTAAGGCTTATGGGGTATTCAGCTATGAATACTGGACATGTTCCAAAGTAAGGAAGTTCACTATGTATCTTTTAAGTTCCCAGAAAATTTCAGATCAACACGGTACCCTTTCCTTCCGATTCTGAATTACTGGGCTGACATCCAGGAATCAATTTGTCCACCTTTATTCCCAACCAGTCAGCAAGGCAACCTAAAAACAGTTACAGTAGTCAATAGGAAATCACAATGCCCTATAACTTGAGAGAAAATCAGTTACTATAATCAATATACTTAAAGCAGGTCAAAAGAAATGTTTCCATATGCCAAAATGGTTCCATATTCACAAAGTTTGCCACTAAACAGAAAACATATTATCTCTATAAAAGTCTCTGCATGATACCTTGCCTTTTTCCTTGCTGGCTTTTTTTTCTTTTTTCATATTTCTATTCTGGTGCTATTTTTACTCCTTTCTGTCATGTATTTACTTTCTGTCCATTTTCCTGTCTCTTTGATCCTTGGTTCATCTGAGCTAGTACTGTTTTCTCCCTCTCCTCTAGCTCTAAATTCTACTTCATGACTGCTGTTCCCTTCCTGTGTTTCCATTTCTCACCAATTCTTGTTCCTCATATTATTTGTTTACTTTAAAACATTTTTATTAAAGATATCAAGTCAAATTTCTTCAAAGAGATATTTCTCTTTCATGTCCTTGTTTTGTGCTCTGTGTGGACAGCCTGCTGTTAATACAGATAGTAGCCAACAAACCACTGGCTTTAGTAAGGAAAGATGAAACACCTGATCTTATTAGAGATGGAAGAGACAGACATGGTTGAGCTCAATCAAAATAATGTGGTTCCTGATAAAGTTGTCTAAATTTCACCCTTAAATACTTGACACTCAAATCACTCAAATATTTGACAATCAAATGGGAATCACTTAAAATAAAATCATTATAATATTCAAATTAATTTTGAGTTTTGCTTGTTTCCTGTTAGTTTTAGTCAAAATTTAGGTAAATTAGAAGTACCATCTCTTGGTCTTCTAACAGTCCTGCTTTTCCTACTATGATGAATTAACATGAAATTTCTCTAGATACATTTTTCTGAATTCACAACTGGTTAATCTTGGTTAGTATGACCTGACATCCTTGTCCTCAGTCCTGTGCTACTTCTCTGTCCCAACCAATACTCACAACTTCCTTCAGAAGAATGCCACGAAGTACATATGCTCTGAACATAAAAATAATTCATACATGCTGCACTGTCTTTAACATTTACTTACTGAGACAGTTTAAATCATATTGTGAAATACATCCAGTCATGACAATGCACTACAAATTCTATCAGCCAGGCTACAGCCTTAGGCATGCTGATACCCCAGTCCCTCACTAGGGGCTATTTCCACTGCAGCACACAGTACAATACTGAGAAAACTGAACCAGCCCAGGTACTACAAGCTGCAGTCCATAACTGACTCATTCATCAGTATGAACTGGCCTACACAGAATCCCCCACAAATACTGGTGTACTACATACAGACAGTTTAAGTACCTCTACAGTACACTGTATAAAATAAAGCATAAATACTTTTTAAAAAACATATCTGTGTGAATGTGTAATATGTATAATTAAACATCAGTTTGCTACAATTCCTTAAGAATTATTCTCACATGACCAGCTTTTTACAGCCCTGTCAGTAGCTTTTAAACCAGGCTAGATTTCAACCAGCCACTTGAGAGTCTGTCATCCATTTCCAATCTTCTGATCTAATCACACCCAGGTCCCCCACTCAATAAGTTAGCATGTTGACCTGACAAGCATTCATTCCAATGTAGCTGAACAGACATTGCCCATCACATTCTGTCTCTTACTTGTACAGCAAAATATCTGCTGCTTGAAGCACAGGGTAAGTCAACAAACCAACAGTTCCTTCTCTATTCTGGCTGGCACGCTTCATCTGTTTGGAAAAGAAAAACAGAAGAATCACACTTCTGACTTATGATATCAAAGCCTGTGATTTTAATTAATTAGAATCCTGATTAATTGAGTAATTTATTATGTAGCTCTACAGAAGACAGTGTCATGTAAAATCCATGCCTCATGCCTCTGGTTTATATAGTTATGAACTATAGTTATGAATTTCCCTACACTGTTATGATGTTCTAGTGAGAAGGGAACATAGGGTTTCTTTTGTTTTCTGTTTGTAATGTTATTAACGGAAACGATTTCAAATGCAAAACCATCAGGCTGAGTTCTTACACTTGTATATTACACATAAATCCTGCTTTTTAAATAGTGTCTTCAGCAATAAATTTTTGAAACACTTCATAATGGAGATACAAAAAGGTATTAACACCTGTGTTAGAGATCAAGACACAGTGATCACATACAGTCACCAGGACAGCCAGTGACAGCTGGGAGAAACCAGAACTACAGAGGCAGAGTCCAGTGTTGTCTCCATTAGTTCACACCGCTCCCTACAATCCAACTAATGCCTTCAAGTCCACTCCACTGCTCCCTGATGTGGATCACCTAGATCAAGACAGGCTACAAACGCTAATTCTGTTCAAGTGATGGCATATCTATGTTTCACTTTTAGCAACAGTTAAATATACTAACTCCCTTGAAATCTGAATTATTTCATTGAGACTGCTCAAATATATTTAGAGTTGTCTCACACTCTCCAACAGATTCTGTATTCTACATCACTAAGTGCCTAGGGTTCAGGGAATCTAATTTGCAAAGCCTAGCACCTGTAACACCTATCTGTAGGTCTGGAAAGTCAATCCAGTCAAAGTAGGATTTAAGAGCTTAACTTTAGAACCTCAGGTTTGAAAAGGTTTGCTTTAATCTATGCCATGCATTAACACTGGTTGCTGTACTTAAGTTTTACTGGTTTTATTTAATTAAGAAGGAAAACAGGAAAAAAGAAAACATCTGGAGGTATTTAAGACTGCTCTGAACTCTGCAAGCCAAACTGCTATTAAGCCATTGGGGTTTTTTTTTCTTTTTCAGAAACTCCTCTCTCCTGTCTTTTTATTTTTCTGCTTACTAAATGTCAAAATAAAATACAAGGAAATTAAATGCAAGAACTGTGTTGAAGCAGTCGTGCTGATGCAACATCAAGATTAAGAAGATGAACATTTGAAACTTGTAAAGGCAAAGATTTAAGATACAATATCACTCAGCACATTTTTAATATTTATAATTTCTAAACTCTTCTTCAAACATATGCCTCTTTTGGACACTCTTCCATAAAATCTACAGAACAGCCACTCTTTATAGTGGAAAAAAAAAAGCTGTTTATGGAACTCCTTAATCAGCGAGGCCCAAGGTTTCCACTGCAATATTTTGCATTACTTTTGCATTTTTAAATAAGCACTGAAATAACACTGAATGTTCTAGCAAACAGTTTAACAACAGTAAACAAACCTCTTATTTAGTACAGTTTTTCTGCAAGTCTCTGCCAAAAACACAATTCTGTAGCTTCCAGCAGGAAAATGTTCACTAAGAGGAACAGACCTGGAGAGATATGTTTTCCCCTTTCCACCACAGGACTACAAAATCACTTACATCTAAAGCAAGAATAACTAAGGTACAGTTGGTACTTCATAGGTGACAAATATGTCCAAGATGACAGTTCTACTGAATTTCCATAAATTTCTTTTAAATTTAGCAAACTGTCCATACCTTCCACTGAGGCAAACGCAGCAGACGTGGCACATTAGTTAAGCAGCCAAGAATCCAGGCAAGTTCTGCATGCTCAGGAACCTGAAAGTATGAAGTTAGAATCTATTTAAATCTTCTTCTTTTATATGCATATTTTCTCAAAGTCAATAAGAATAAATTGCATCAAGGACCAGAAAACCGTTTATTTCTGTATATTACTTTTTCAGTAAGGTCACGTGACAAGCTAATGGAAAGTTTTGGACACTGCCAGGATTCAACACTCTACACTAAAATAGCATAGCAAGGTTCTTGATCCTATCCACTCATATTCTAAACAAGAAAGAAAATGGTTTAACAATAGCAGAGTTGAACACACATATATACTCCTTTGCTTGCATAATTGATTCAGTCTTTGCAGTATTGGCAGGTTTGAATCTTTAAGAGCATGCTAACTGTCTCAAAGATGCTCAAAGCTTCGTGTTTGCAACATGATATAACAAACCAGACAGAAGGCAATAAAAAGTGTTTGTTAACAAGTAAGAATTACTAGGATTATTAATTGCAATTCCTTTGTTGTCACATTTCAACTATAGTAATTTCCTAGCTAGTAGTCATTAGACTACTTTGGTCACCAATGTGTAAAAGCATCCAACTTCCAGCCTACAGCTCAGTGGTTAGAAATATTTCAGGTTGATTCTTTCCCGTCTTTCTGCCTTTCCCACAGATCCAGGGTTTTTATTAATTCTCTCATGCTTATTTGACCTGCAATCTTCTGTGCACAAGACGAAGTGCAACAAAATACCGGAGTAAAATGAACTTCATGGAAAATACTAAGCACAAGACTCCTATTTCATCTAGAAGGAATCACCATCTGGTTCAAAGTGGTTTCTCATTTCTTTCTTCTAGTCACGGACAGAGAGGAGATGGTGCTCTGTTGCACTTGTGTTGACAAGAACCCTCTCTAAAAGCTATGCAGTCATTGATTCAGCTCTGTCAGATGTTGCTTTCGCAGCCAAAGCTGCACGTGTGTTTCACTGGATCAGTGGATTTGACATTACATCAGTTACCAAAACACCAAGTGATCTAAACAGCATTTTTTGGGTTGAATACACAGTTCTAGGTATTACCTACCAAGTTGTACTCATTTCCCATCTTCAAACATGCAGTCCTTTCCTAAGTAAGACTGAAGTGCTGAATATGCTGAAAAAAAAGCCTGATGAAATGGGGACATAAAAGTATATGTAAAAATATACCAAAGGGTAGAGATTTCAATCTGAATAAAATTCAGTACCGGAGGCTAATGAGTCAGCATTCATGATCCAATTGCAGTAACTGACTGTATATTGGTGTGTGAATCAGGAGGTTCTAGGCTTAAACCACAAATCATTTGTCAGAGTAAATCATGATTTAAGCTACCGTGTTTTACTTGGCCACAGGGGAAGGTAATTGCTGCCCTTGGTTGGTCATGCTACATTCTGCTCAACTGTTACTCACTTAGCTACAGTATTCCATCACACTGGTACAAAGAAACTGGAAGATGTGACAATGTATATGACACCAGCGGAATAAAGGCTCAGTCTACTCTTCCTTTCACTAGCAATAGGCATGGATCACAATCAGCAGAAGCCATTCTCCCAGACAAACTCCATCAACTTTTTGCTGCAAGTCCATTTAAAACTGCAAGCAAATGTCTTCATTAAACAACCAAAAGACAAGAATGTAAGAAATAACTCTGTGCTGGATCACAATAAAGGCAATGCAGACTCTAGCTCTGCTTCCAGGAGTAGCACTTGGGGCATACACAAGACTACTGCTTCCTACAATGTCTTCCTCTCAATACTTCTCTAGCATCCATAATTGTTGTACTAAGGAATATCAGATGGTATTATCCCTGGCCCAGTCCTGGTAATGTATCCAGATTCCCCAGGAATGTGTCTAATCCTTTCTGAACCAGCTGATACTGCCCACTTCACAATCCCATGGAGCAGCAAGCTCCAGAGACTTAAACCTGATGTGTGAAGAAGTAATTCAGCCACTAATGTATCCATGTTTGTTTACTGGTTTTGAATACCACCTGTTTCTAATATTGCACAAAAATTTGGTGAACAATTCCACATCCAGCTTATTCAGTGTTATTCTAATTTTGTAAACTTGATTGCATATACACCTCAGCCTTCTCCTCTTCAAACTGAAGCAATTCTGATTTTTTCCATTTTAAGGCAGTTACTCTATCCCCTGCTGCATGAATTCCTCTTCTTTACATCATATCTAATTTGTTCATTTGCTCTGGAGCTGTAGACTCTAAAATTTCACCCAATATTCAAAAGATGGGCACACTAAGGTATTGTATGGTGACAAACCATCATCTCTGTCTTTTTCACAAAACCCTTTCTGGTGAGGTGGTGATGATGACGCATCATTAACTTTTTTGAAAATTGCTTGCACTGAGACAATGACTTCAAAGAACTGCCATTGATGACACCAGGACTTTCTTTTCTTCATTGAGTGAAGAAAGTTTAGAATACTTCTACCTAGATGTTTTAAAGTATTTAAAGCTCTCCTACCCCTTATTTGCCTGTCCACTGTTTCTTAAGTTCTTTTGGAATTCCTTTCCTTGGCATTGCATTTGGCTACCCATAAGGACTTAACATTGCCCATGAACTTCTGTTCATGGTCATGAAGGAATATGTTGACCAGAACTGCTCCCAGAAAGAATCCCTGAGGAGCATCACTGCTGACTGTGCCATTCAAAAATAAAAAAGAGCATTACAGCCTATGTGGCTTTCAACAGTGAAATGAAAGGAAACAGAGAAGAGACATCTTACATTTACATGAATCTACAAAATGATTTTCAGTTGATTCCTTTGGAGTTAGATAGTATTTGTTGTGCCATCACAAGGAAAACTTCTGTCAAAGAAGCATCACTTTTCACACAATTTTCATTAAAAAGAGTAGAACTGTTAGAAAGGTGTTCTGATTGATTTTTTTAATTTATTTTTTTAAAGGAGGTTACCCAATAATCTAGCTAGGATTTCAAGAAATAAGAGTTCCAATTAATTATGGCTATTCTGTGTATACTTTAACCAGTAAAGAACTCGATTTCTTTTATATTTTAAAATCTGACAACAAACTACTGTCCAGAGCTACAATGTACTTCAAGAATTACCCAAATTTTCAAAAGAGAACAGATAATAATAAACTTAAGTCTTTTTCAATGAAGACATAATTTTCTCAGTGTGCCCTCTCCCCCAGATACTTCAGTATAAAAATGATACAAATGGTAGAAAACCAGAATTACATCTCCAATTAACAAAAGTCACAACCAGTGACAGTTCCTGAACTGTATGTAAAACCAAACTAATTGATTAGATAGCTAATTTTCAGAATTACCAGTGATTGTGAAAAATATCACAATCACTGTTAATTCTGAAAATGAGCTATTTAATCAATTAAATCCTTCAGGTCAACTTCAGCTACTTCTGTTCCCTGAAAAAAATATAATAGCCTGTTTTCAGTATAAACATTATTTTCTTGGGAAATATTTATTGCCGTTTTGCTGAAAATATTTCCAGGAATAACAGTCTTTTAAGTGCTCTATTTATTGTTTCCCTTTACAAAGTTAACTATTTCCCATTAAAAATTTTCCAAAAATCTTAACCAGATCCATTCAGCAATCACTCCTTTTCAGACAGCCCAAATCCTACCCTTTGCTCTTCTCAGTAAATACAACAAGTTTCTCTCTTTTTTCCTGCTCTGTGCTCTCATTCATTTTAACAGTTTTCTTTCCTAATCTCATACAAGTCTGTAAAAACCATCACATTTCCCAAAGGGTTGAGATGGTCATCTCTATGCTATTACCAGGGACACGTTTCCTCCTTCAATCTCCATTGCATGAAGCATCCCCCCCAACCTGGCTTACTAATCAGTAATCAGAGTTATTTCCAGAGCAAACTACTTACATTCCTTCCTTGTGGCCTGACAAGGCCAAGGCTGCACAGCCAGATTCCTTTTAATTTTTAAAAGTGCATGTATTTAACAGAGGTGACCACTTTGAAATGATGAATCTAAAAGGCATAAATATTTCTCTTTCTTCACCTAAGTGCCCTGCTCCTCCGTTTATAAAGACAAATAGCTTCTTAATTATTTACTTCTGCAGCCATTTGAAGTTATTAAACTCAGATCACAATTCATACTTGGATCATCTCTGGAGCTTTATATCTTGAAGTACAATCTCACAGCTCCTTCCTGCAGATCTATTTTTTTGTCTTTGATCCTAGCTATTCCTTACCAAATTACTGCTTATATTCCCTGGCCACAGCCAATGATATATACATGGGAAACCAGCAGCTACTTTTAGTCCAAATAATTCTAGATGACTTTTTATGATGAGACATACAGCTGAGGAAGACAGTATGCCATGAGATTCAAGAACAATGGGAGAGGCAGATCTGGAACACTGGAAGCAGATCTGAAAGCAGGCAAATCAGCAACACTGAGCCTCAGCTATCTGAGGTTATAATACAAAGTTGTGTGTTGGCAGCTGAAGTGGCTTTCTGCAAAAGGAGATGCAGTGTTTTATTTTCAAGATAGACTTCCGCAGGTTGCAACTTATAGCCCATCTCTGCAAGGCACTGCAAATTTGCTGCATATCTATCATGTGGAAACAGCTTTCCCTCAGCAGTGTAACCTCATTAAGGGATACATTTTAAAGGGGCAGTAAATCTAAAAGATTTAATTTTGATAGAGTAGAGACAAATAGTCTCAGGAGGAAATTTGGATAGATGTGTACTTAAGGAAATTGGAACAGAGAAGTGAAAGAGTCCTACATTTAAAATTAAATTTAACCTTGTTTTAGGATTTTCATCTCTTCTAGGAGTACCAGTAAGAGCTTCTGCAAAATTCAAGAAGCCCTTTAAAAAGAAAATGATGCTCACATTTTTCTTGAATAAGAGGTAAGGTTTCATTAGTGCCTAAGGTTGAACATATTGTCTAAGGCAATATGTTCAAGATACTTAGCCATGTGTCTCTATATTATACAACTAAAGAAAATAAAAAGCCATAAACAAGACAAAAAAAAGAAGGACTACACTTGAATTGAATGCACACAGTGCAGGTACTCTTATGACAGAAAGCTTGCCACAGTAGTATCCCAAACTCCTGTATAAAGAAACAACTGATTGGGTAGAATAAGTTTATGGTTACAAAGGTAATATCAGATTTTAAGAACATGTTAAGCAATGTATTGAATTGGGGGGTGGTTATCTAGTTATTGTTGGTAAATTTGTCAGTATTTATAGCCTTCTCCTTTGCCTTGGAACAATTTAGTCACATATCCTTATTTATATTTGGGTAAAACATCCAGAAATAAGATCTGTCTCTCCTTTCTAAAGAACCTGACCAAGAATATTCCTAGTGGAATCAAGCTTTACTGGTTATAAACCCCATTAGACCACAGTAATTTGGCCTAAGCACCCTTTCCCCTCCTTTACTCATTATGAAATCAACTTACTTTCAGAAATATTCTCCTAGTATAACCCCCAATATTGTTTGAATAAATAGTTTGGCTTGTCCAGAAGACTGGTGAAGAGAGAAAAATATAACAGCTACATAATAGTTTGAGAAGAAGAAGGTAAATTAAGGCAGAAAAGGAAAAAAAAAGAGAAATCTTAGTGAACCATATCTTTCCTTCCCACTGAGCTCTAGTCCAGTCCATGAGAGAGAAAACAGAGGAATGAGAGAAGCAGACTAATTTTCTGAATTAAACAGTCACATACTTCCTCTTATGACAGGAAGTTTTCAATGGACCGTGCTAAATTAATGGACTTTAATGAATTTATAAGCTATGATGCAATGGAAGCTTTTCAGCCCCTCTGAAAATTGGACAAGGGGTAGCGTGAATCTATTCAAACTCTGCCCACAAAACAAAGCAGATGGATACTTCTGGAAAATAACAGCAGTAAAACAGTGCACACATCTATATTGTTGAATTTTAGCTTTTGGAGTTAAGGCTAAGACAAATTTGCAAATTCCCACCTCCCAGAGTTACTGCTTCAATTTGCTTGCACACTGCAAGAATACTGCAGCTGATTATACTCAGAAAATAAATCACCCTATCCAGAAGGATGAAAACTACAATTTTCCGCCCAGAAACTGAACATTATGTTGTGCAGAAACTCACAGGACTCCTCAGAGAAGTGTTCATGCAGCGTATCAAGCACTGCCTGCTAAATCAACTCTGATGGAATTTTAGTTTCTCTTGGGACATTTAGCATGTGTCTACTACAATAGATAGGTGGACAGGAAGAACAGCCTGAGACCACATAAAAGCAAAATCAGTTTCTAATATTGTTTTGACTGTGAAGCAGATGAGCTACAAGATGGTTATGGTAAGAACTGAAATGTGTAGTGTACCCACCACAAATCAGAGAAAATGGGTTATATCATATAAGTTTACCATGTGTGCAGATTGCATACTGTCTTCCTTATTTACCCCCTCATAGTCCTTTTTGGTTTTAATAAAAGATCTAAGTTTTATGAAAGACGACTGTTACAGCTTTTATCAGTTATGGTACAACTTAAGGAATATATCTTTTGTTTCTTCTAGTACTCTCATGATATGTTGTATAAGTCATTATTCCATAACTTCTTTTTTATGCCTGGTAGGCAAAGGCAACCACTTAAAGCATATCTTGACATTATTTTCTCTAAGATGGTTTCATACATTTTGAAGCTGTACTCCAAATAAAAATGTACTATTTTGAAATATGCATTGATTTTTATTTTTTATTCTTACTAAAATCGTCACTTTTCTATAACTTCCTACTTGAGAAAATACAATTAAACAAGCTGTAATGAAAGAGTTTCTCTCACTGGGAGGCCATTTTACTGTCCAACATGCACCACAATTGTTTTTCTAGATATTCTAATTAAATGTGCTTGTTTAAAACCCTTCACAGACAATGTGGTTCCAAACATTACCCTAATTATTCATCGCCATCCTTCTTGCTTCTAAATATGTTCAAGTTATCATCACTTATTCTTTGTAGCCAATACTTCCCTAGGCTGGAATTCAAGTTTTTATAAGGCAATGTAAGTGTGGGAGGTATTTGTTGAACTGCAATGTATTAAGACCAAATATACAGCCAGCCATTAACTTACTGTTTGTACATGTTTTAAAACAATATAATCTACAAATAAATAATAACTAATAAATTATGAAGCAAACAAAATTAATTTTCATCCAACTAGTACTTTCCATTCATAGGTAATTTAGCTGTATATCCAATACATAATAGTATAGGCCATATGCTCTCTAAACACTACAATAAAAATATACCTACACAAAATTTCTCTCATTTTAATTTTAGTTGAAAGGTGAGGACATCACTGAAATCTGTACTGGGATTCCAAGTCAACTTCACCTGTATCCTTATCATAACCTTTTGGATCTAGTATAAGCACTAGAGGTATATGTTACACTTTCTTCCAGCAGTCAGTCTGTGATTCATATTGTTCAGCCTTTTGTCTCTTGCTTGTATTGAAAAGGATGAGAAAGAGTGTGAAAACTCTGGAGGCAGGTATTTCAGATATCTCTGGATTAGAGACTTAAAAAAAGCCTAAGTAAGTAAAATAAGTGAAACTCTTACCAAAAAGCAAAGGCCTTTAATTAGCATTCATTTTTTCACACATGGCGAACATATTCCAGAGAAGCACCACAAACAGCAAAATACAGAAAGAGTAAGCCAAACAAACAAATAAAGAACAAAAAAAAAAATTTTTCAGGATTCTAGACCACTTTTACCCAGTGAAACCCAGAGAAAGTGAGAGGACACAACAGCATTTACATGAATGACTGCATGAGCAATTCCCTTAGTGAGGCTTACCATTACTAGAATACTTCTGTAGTGCAAGAATTTTATTCTGCCTTTACTGCTACAGAATCAGGGTACAGAAAAAGTAATTCAGTTGTGGTGGGTTGTGGTGATTAAACCTAAACATTCTTAAACAATAATTTTGTTGCATGATGTTTTTTTAAAAAAAATGAACAGAAATGTCATTCAGGAGTAATTAAAGGAACATTTCTGTGATGTACAGATTTAGTAATTTTCTAGCTAGAACTCAAAATACAACAATAATTACAGAGTGCTAAGCTGCTGAGAATTCTCTCGTTTAGCAGTTTGATTTACTATTGAAAAAAACTACCCTGTCCATAACTAAATACCTAATCCAGTTCTCTATTTGTGATTGGATTTTCACTGTTTTTCTGCTGTCTGGAAGCACATGCCTTATTTCAGTATACAATCAATTTTGGTCACTTTGCTTTACACCTCAGCCAAATGTTTGTAAACAAAAGTGGGGCTTTTTTAGACCACCCCTGGAGACTGCTACGGTGGCTGAAAATGAGGCCAACTCCTTTTTTTTTTGAAATCTGAGAAATTTCCAATCAAAATCAAGCAATAAACTTTCTTGATTAGCAATAGCTGCAATCCATCTTACACCTTCATTTTTAGGAACAATCATCTCGATATTATGACATTCCATAACGTACTATTTCATTATCATACTAAAACAATAATCACATTAGCAAGGTTCCTGTCTCCTTTCCTCACATCAAGAGCTACATGCAGACACTCCTTTTAATTGCTTCCAGAGAAACATCTGGTGCTGCCTATGTAAATGTAACAGATCACAGTGCATCTCTGGGTATACCTGACCACTTCATATGGCTTGTACAGATTTGGTTTGGGGAAGCTGACAAACCACTTCAGCCTGAACCAGTGCTGAAACAGTCTATATTCACAAACAACTTTAATATTTTTTTAGATTGCAGTGTGACAATGAGCTTTCAAAAATATGCTAGAAGCAGCCACTTCTGAAAGTTGCATAGATACTTGTGTGGTAAGTATTGGTAAGAACAACATTCAAGACATCAGACAGGTTTAAACATTTAATGTAATGGTTTAGATTTAATTAGAACAATAACCATTAGATCTGGACAGATATGGACACAGGAAAATTAAGGCAAAAAGGCAGACTATTTAAGGCCAGCCTAACCACCACAAGGAAAATCAGAATTGCGTTTGGTGTAATCTTTCATTTGATAAAGCTGAACATGTTTTTACTGTACTGGTACTGTAGAAGCACCACACAAAGAGCCAACATTTCCTGAGTCTGACACTTACTCTTTGGGGGTTCAAAGATCCAATCTCTGCATGATTATATTGTGAAAGATACAACATACTTTCTGTGGCTGAGTGCAATGTAAGATCCTCACTGATAATCTGCTGGCTTCAAGGGAAGCCTGAGTGTTGGTTTTAGCAAGACCTGAACCAGCACTAGTTTAGCTTTTAGACCAGTAGGAACATAAGAAAAGTAACACTGGACCAGATCAAATATCCATCTCTGACAGCAGCCAAATAAAAGAAAGAATGCAAGTGCAGAAAAGCATGGATACTCTCCCATCTGTGGTTTCACTACTTCCTGTAGAGGTGACTGGTCAGATATGCAACAGTCTCAAAGCAATTTTTCACATTAATTTGTCAAGTCCCTTTCTGAATTCATATAAATTTCACCATGCACTGTATCCTGTGTCAAGGGGTTTTGTAGCCCAATTGTGGATTTTGTGAAATGCAGCATTGTTATGCTTGTGTTGAATCTTCTAGGTGTTAACTTGTCTTGGTATTTTTCAGTTCACATTCTTCAGTGGATAAAACACTTTCTCCACATCGTTTGCAGATTTATAAACCTCCACTTTACTCCTCTCTAACTTTAACCTGCAAAGCATTTATCCTCCACACTGAAGAGTCCTCTCTGTGTATCTAGTCACTGATCCTGTGTTGTAACTAATTGAATTGTTCAGTTGCTTGAAAACAAGAAAAAAAAAACCTCTAGACTGGTTTTTACTGTGTCATTGGCTTGTAACTCACCTTGTGATTATTCCAGATAATGACTTCATCATTTTGAGGCTGACAAGTCAGGGTAGAGGAAAATTAAAAATCAAGCTGGTAACGTACTTAAAATGACAAACAGATTTGAAAAAAAAAAGGGGTGAATTTATTTAAATGTATTTCCACTATAATTCTGAGCTCATCTATTTAGACTGGTTTTTTAATACAGAGGAAAAGTGAAGCAGGAAGTATATCTGTCTTCATCAATTCATTATTCACCAGGGATATAGAGCTATGATTGCCATTTGCAGTTTAACTACCCCAGGAAACTCTGCCTGTAAATAATCGTGTTGAAAGGGAGAATGCAACACCATTTCAGCTTGCACTGCTAAAATTCAGATCCTGTGTGCACATCACCTTTGCAGTTCTGTTGCAAGGTGGAGACCCACTTAAGGGGGGCCTTCACAACAGCAGAAGCTATGACACATCTGTGTCTGTGGAATTACAGAAGTTTGCCATTTTAAAGTCAATAACAGAAAATTCATTGAGCAAGAAAAGAAGTTGTGTTCCAGGAAAATATAACATGTGATAGCTATATGCCAAGTGGGAAGGTAAGTCCAGTACCCCTTGGGGTAGTCAAGAGAAGCACACAGTTTACATATGAATTACCAGATCAGACGCAAAAGTGTGCACATGAAAAGGAAGTTATAGCAAATAAGGGAAAATAAGTCCCAGAGAAGATGTAACTCCCTGATAGAAAATTTACCACCTTAATCACCTGTTACTTTGTGATTACTGTGCACTGGCAGAATAAGTGGCAAGAGCTGAAACAAAAGCATAGAAACATGTTTTCCTTACCTTTATGGTTACTGGTTACACATGCCGCACTTATGCATTTTTGAGTCACCCTTTTGTGACTAAAGTGAGACTTACAGAGACAAATTAATGGCCTTCTAAGAGGTCTTTGAAGTATTTTACTCATAACCTGCATAAACTCCTAGTTCTGCTTCAGAAATTTACAGTATACTTGTCCCTAAATGGGTTTTTCAGTCATGGTTGCAGCCTTCAAAATTTCTAAACTGCAGCAAGGGATAAGCTTAAAATCCAACACTGCTAACATTTTCTAGGACCACCACCACAAACATAATAAAGGAGTTCATCAATGCTACACTCATTCATTAAGGTGTGTGGAAAGCCACTTAATCTGAAACAAATCCAACACAACAGGAGCACTCACCAGTGACTGCCGGAACAGGAAACACTTCTTTGGGTCAATCCCACAGGCAAGGATGGCAGCAGTGGTGTCCAGGATGTTCTGGCGCAGGACAGCCGGCTCCTTGGGCATGGTGAGAGAGTGCAAGTCCATAATGCTATAGAGCACTGAGTTGCATTTTTCCTGCAGATTCACCCAGTTCTGAATGGCTCCAAGGTAGTTACCCAGATGAGGGGTCCCAGTTGGCTGGATACCAGAGAAAATCCGATCCACAACCATATTCTGTGACAAAGCATTGGCAAAATTAACACACACTTCCCTTTTTTTTTTTTTTTTTTTTTTGACAGATTCTTTTATATTTTAAAGAAATTTAAAAAGGCTCATTTATGCCTCTCTCTCTCCCATCCTGTCAGTGTATTAATGTATAAATGACCTCAGAACTGATAATTGCACTAAGTCAGTTAAAATACTCTATCTTACAGCAGAGACTGACAACTACTATAATTTTAAGGTCTCAGACTGCATATGCAAAAAAATACAGCTCTAAACAAGGTTGGAAAAAAGTTGGTCTGAGAAACCAAGTGGTAGATTCTTTCATCTTCTTTTGCACCAAAGCTGTATGTTTCTCTTTAGTTTCTATATCCACGCTTCAGCTTCTATATTCACTTGGATATAGAAACTTAGGGTCATAGTGTAGAGAAATTAAAACAGTTTGTTCTAAACTTATGCAATGTCCCAGTAGATTGTCATCTTAACTCCCATGAATTTAAGTCTTATTTTTCTAGTTGCAAAGAACATTTTGAGCAGTTTCAGAAAAGAAACCTACTTCTTGACCCAAAGGTCAAAGAGGATTGAAAGAGATCATCAAAGTTCTGAAACGACCCATTTTGGCAGCAATAGAATTTCTAAAAGAACTCTACAAAAAAATAAAGCTATAGCTCAAGATCACACCTGGAATACTGTCCATGCATCAGGACCAGTAAATGTCCACATCAGAAGAGTTCACAGAGAAAGAGCAAAAACAATAAAATACTAAGAAGCTGAGGTTGTTAGCAAAGATTAAAAAGCTTGAAACATGTATAGCTTGGCTCAGTGACAGTTACCATCTTAGAAAGTTTGTTTTCTTGCATCCCAGCCCTCCATCAGACCATTTTCTCAGAGCCCTGAGCTGTCAGAATATGATCAATTACCTCCTCGACCTTCCCAAAGAATTCCACCATATTCAGAAGTAGCTCAGCAATGTTTTATGTGAAAATGCTTGTTACATGCTAAGATGCAAGAGCATGCAAGACCGCTCGACTTAAAAATGAGGGCCCCCCCACCACAGCAAACTGTACAATACAAATCCTCAGACTCAGTTGTGTGGCAGGATCATCAACTTCATTTTTGCCTGCAGCTGCATGATTTTTTTCCTGCTAACTTTTATAAGCAACATCTATAACTTAGCAGGAAGAATTTATTTACTGATGTAGTCTGTTTTCTTTTCTGTGAATCTCTTACAAATGTGTGTGGGAGAAAAAAAAGCCATACAACTATTAAACCACACAAAATGGCCGTAAAAGTCAAGGCCAAATACCATTATTTTTAACTGTTAAAAAAAGGACTTCAAATTGACTTAATTCATTTTGACTCAGACTCGAGAAAAATTAATGAGAAAGTGTTTCCAAGTGGAATAGGACTTTTTTACTTTTAAGCATGATCTATAGCTCGGAAAAGCCTAGACTATTTCTTTCTAAATTTGCTGAAAAATTCTCTTTTCTTTTAAAGTAAGCTTGTTTTTCAGATCAAGACAATTTTCTTACCCAACATTTAAGTGTTTGTGTTGACAGACAAGAGCAGCTTTGGGCTAGCTGCCATGCTAATTTCGCCTGCTCACATAAATGCCTACACATTGATGGTAACTCCTTCACCCCTTCCTGAATATCTTCTTGACTTCTATTATATTCTTGAGTCAGTTTCTAAGTGCTCTTGGAGAACCTCCAGCACAGGAGCTTCAAGGCAGTCACTCAAAGCAATGAAAAGCACACCACTTCTTCCAACAGCAATTCCAGCTTCCAGTCGTTGTGTTCCAGTCCTTGACCACCCATGTGCCTCTTTCCTTCATTACACAAAAATGGAATTATGATACCGAATCTCTCACTTGGCATTCAATTCCTTGTTTTCCTAGGAACCTACATCAGAGCATTTCTCACTACTCACTGAATCCACCCTAACCTCCCACTAAGCTACTACCTGGCCCAGGACTGCAGCCAGTTTCCTGTTAACACTGAGAAGGGCCAGGTGCTCTCCTACAGAGGGAGGCATTCAACATTTCAAAGTTGTATAAATTAGATTAAGTCTTATAGAAACTTGGGATTCACTAGATTTCAGAGCTGTACTTCCATTACTACAGGCCTAGAGCAGCTGCTAGGCAATGCAGCATGACGTTTGTCTTTTGCTCCCTATGTTTCTTAACCAAGACAATAAGAAGTCAGGAAGGAAATAGCTGATCACTAACATGGTTTTCTACCCCTACTGGGATCCCAAAACAGTTGGTTGGTTGTCAGAGCACATAACCTCTTTTCACGCCCATGTCTCCCCTCACTAAGTTCAAATCCTGATGCCCCTTCCCACAATTACTTTTCCCCACAGTATTGCTTGCTTTCTGGTGCCCATTTATATGCCTGTTTAACAACACTCTTCTTCACAGACCATACTTCTTACTGTCCTACTCTCCACTTCCTTATCAGACAATTTCATCTGTCCTGTATTCTTTTCTACCTCCACTTGTGCTTTACACCCCTTGCTTCCCCCCAAAGAGCTCTTACATACAGCTCTTGATATAGAGCTCTTACTGTGTATCAAGAGTGTAAGAATGCACAGAGAATTGTCATGTTAAGGTTATTACTATTATCACTGATTAAGCTATTACTGCCTTGACTCCAATGACTTTATATCAAATATAAATATTTTCTATCTGCACAGTTATAAAAGCTAAGAAACATTATCATGTGCCAGAAATCCACTACTGACCCACATCAATTAAAGTATGTTAGGATGACCAAGTTAAAGCATAGTGCAGAAACTTGCACATCTTCCAACAGACAGCATCACCTGACATGTCTCCTGAAACATCAGATGTTTCTCATCAGGATACTGCTTCTTTTCCCCAGGATCCTGAAGCTGGTGCTACTTCAGTGCAGGAGCAGCTCTACCCCCTGGGGTAACTGTGTGTTATACCAGGGCACAGGAATTTCTGTGCAGTTAGCATACATCAGCTCATGTACCAATACCATCCTTGACCCAAAAAGCGCTGACACCCTGAGCCTGTGGAGAACAGTTCTGTCTAGAAACTTTGTAGGTCCCAAGTCAGGCAGACTCCCTTTCCTTGCAGCTGCAGTCCTTGTTTCCTATGTTTCCCAAAGCATGTTCATTATTTGCCTTTTCAAATTCTCAGATCACTGTCCAGTCTGTAGATAATGTTACTATGAACATATTGGATGTATTGGCATCCCTTAATGTATAATTGAGTATAATAGACTCAATACATAAAAATGCAATAGTGACATTTAAACAGATAGTTTGAGAATGTCATTCACCAAGAAAACACAAGACATCAGTGTCTCAGCACAAACTGTATGTTCAAATACTGTACTAACTCCAAATATTCAAAGGTTAACAGTGAGCTAAAGAAAGGTAGATTTGTGGTAATACTACAAAAGTTAGCATCTGATGACATGCTACATGTTGAAAAGAAAACACACAATGTACAATGTCATACGGACACAGTTTCATATAAAGAACCAAGTTCTCTATCCATTAAAGAGAATACCTGTGAAGGCAAGCATGACATCTTTAATGGTGCTTTATGTGTTCAAATGGTAAACAAATACTTACAAAAGGTTTGTTCAGTATAAGGGCAATAAATAGCAAGTGTAACATTAGAAACAAACAGTAGCAGTATTATATTCAGTCTAAGCTCAGCAATTACTTAACCTGAAGCAGAGAATTCACAGAAATAAGTAAATCCAATAATGAAAACTGAGCTAGCTGAGTAAAGCATTAGCAAATCCATTACAAAGAACAAACCCATACTGGCTCCCAGCTGAGGGACCAGTTGACTATAAGTCTTTCATCTTTAACTCCTTTGATTCCATTTAACAACTTAAAGCACGAGAAGTTACAGCAAACAGGGTGGCATGAAATATTCCATTGTGTTAGCAGAAGTCTATATTAAAAAAAGCCCCCACAAAACACCCTCAAATGGATCTTGGATTTCTTGCACTAAAAATATACAGAGAACATTGCTCCTTTGGAGAGAGTTTATGTTCCCTGTTTGTTCACTCCGTGAGAAGCAGCGGGCAGCATAGCAGCGTGGCAGGGGACTTCTGCCTGGTACCATGAAATCATGGGGCTGGAATGCACTTCAATGGAGCTGTTAGGTCAGGGGATTGGAGCTGTGTGCTCCAAAGTACTGGAGCTGGAAAAGGATAAAAACAAAAGGAGTGAAGACTTCCCAATGGAGCAGAGTGAAAGCCACAAGACATGCAGCTTCAGCCCACAGGCACTCACTCATCCAGACATCTGTAGTAAGCACAGTGTGAGCCTGCTGTTCGTATGTTTAACTCTGTGTGGTGTGTGCACCTACACCAGTAGTGCTGCACATTAACCCTCATGCCTGCTAAGAGTGCAGTATCTGACAGATGACTTAGCATCCACTATTTGTTTTCTCTCTAAAAGACATCTGTATGGCAATTCTAAACACCACAGTGCATTTCTCAGCTGCATTACTGAATGAAGCTTGACCCCAAACCCATGAAGATTCAGATGTTCTCTCACCCAACCTCCCTTTTGTCATGAGATAAACAACTGCCACTCCTTATACTGAAAAAATATCAACATCCAAATGCTCTCAAATAATCACGAATAAGCATTACAACCTTATCCCAGAGCAGGATGGCTAAAGTCTGGTCCTGCCATACTGTAGCATGGCCATATCCATTTTCAATGCAAAACAGGAAAGATAAAAGCTTCCAAAAATACAACTCTGCTCTCTGGACCAAAGCAGAGCTTCTCTCTGTACAGAAGGAGAGGTAAAACTGTCAAGGCCTCAATTCAGCAATCAAAACCACAATCATTGCCTCTCATGAAACAGATCTGCCAGAACTGGAAGACACACCAAAGCTGATATACGACAAGGTCCATGCAGATCCAAGCATCCTATGTTACAGCCAATTCTTGGTATCCTGGTTTTACATTTCATGTTTAGCTTTATGAATTCTCTGACTGCTGAACACAAGAATTTATTTACCTTTTGAGTACATGTATTTGCCTGGTACAGTCAAGAAAAAGCTGCTTCTCAAATATGTAGTAAAATCAGTCATAAAACAGTTCCCCCTTTACAAAGAGTTACAGAAATAAAATCAAGTGAAAGCATTCACAAGCCTTAAGTTTTCAGAATCTCTCTTCTTTACAACTCCACATAAATATTGCCGTCACACACTTGAAATGACAGCAGACAAGTTACAATTATAAGGTAACCTTATGCCTATGCTTTCATCTCTTGGGTTTTAAAACCAGAGAAACGTAGCACCCATTCAAGGAGGTAGGAGAAAGCTGCCGTTAGACAAACAGTTCTCAGGACTGTTTTATCCTTTTATTTTGGCATAGGCATGTTATAAAATTACATAAAAGTATACATAGAAATGTGGCTGGTTAGAGTCTAG
Organism: Certhia americana; assembly: GCA_018697195.1. Taxonomy (NCBI): domain Eukaryota; kingdom Metazoa; phylum Chordata; class Aves; order Passeriformes; family Certhiidae; genus Certhia; species Certhia americana. The sequence continues at coordinate 26,577,390 of CM031857.1, forward strand.
TTAAGACCTATTGTTTGACACAATAAACCATTAAATGATCACATTAATCCTGCCCTAGAACTACAGAGGAGGTGCCTGTCAGCTTCTCAATCTACCCAGTCATGGGGGAGACAAATACATCTTCAAAATCAAGTTCCAAGGAGGCTTTTGTTAATTATATCCTTGGAGAGATTGGAGGTAAGGACAAAGCTTAGACTAACTAGTTTCTTTGGACTTTGTTCATGACTTTATCCTAGCAGCCTAACAGATGAAAATAGGCTTGTGCCTCCACCGATAATATATCTTATAAATATTTTGATTTCTAAATAATAAGAAGCTCACTCACAAACTCACCCTGTAGACCCAAACCCCACAATGCTACAGAAAATTATGACTATATTACAAGAGCAGCTGCAACAAAAATCACCCTCCAAGCCACAGTGGTGGTTACTATTCACATGCTATAGCATTTAGCTGCTCTGCTTCACTTTAACAGCCATTTACTCAGGGCAGAACAGGTGAAGAGCCAAGTGAGATCCGCAGCATCAGGGCTAATTCTAAACACAGGTGGTGGGCATGACAGAGAGAGCAGGAAGTCAACAGGAGAATCACTGCTGACATGTAGGACAGGGAAGATTGATGGCTTCCCTCTCTAGTTTTCCCCACTGTGTAGGCACGCAGGGGGTGGGGGAAAGGGACGGAGAAGCTGCTGTGCTGGCGACATAACACACCACAAGCCTCCACAGCACCAGCACTGATTAATGACACTGGAACGACTCAGGAAACAGCAAAGGATCATTCACAGACTTTGCTCTTCTTGTTATAATTTTATTCGCGGGGATTCATTTTGCCCCAGCTGTCCCAGGCTGAAGCAAGTTCAAATTTGCCAGACGAAAAGAAAATGTAGAAGCTGAAGGGAAGAAAGCTCAGCATAAGCAAACACAGACATGCATAAAACACAAAACCAAGAAAATTTGAAATTTCAAACATGAAGATCCTCTCAACAGGGATCAAAATGGAAGAAAAAATAAAACCAAAACAACACAACCAGAAACTTGCTCCAACCTCAGAGACAAAAGAAATTCTTTGGCTGACAAAAGTCACCAACTACTGCATCTTTTGCATCTGTCTACAATTTTTTTATTGCCCTTATTAATACTTTGCAACTTCAAAGCTCTGGTTGCTAAAATAATATGCTTGTCTGTTAACACTGGCTTAGCAAAACCTGTCTTGAGACAGTTATTAAGCAGCAAAATGAAGGGAAGCCAGATGAGTCAGATTTTACTAGCTAAAGCATAAATTTTAAAGCCTAATTGGGACAATTTAAGAATTAATGTTGTTGCAAAAAGAAAAAAAATGAAAAAAAAAGGAAACTTAGGAGCAGTGTATGTACTACATACTTTGTTTCATTTATTGTTTTTAATGCAATTACTTCTCTGCAAACTTGCTGTAGAAACTTTTAAACGTGTTTATTTTGATCTGATAATTCAATATGTCAAATTCGTCTGGTACAAATGCTATTTCAACATGCTTAATTCTTAAAATGAGACTAAAGAACTAACATTAAATTAGAAAGAAATATATTTTTACCAGAGCAAGTTTTCAGATAAATAGCTTCTGAGAAAAGATTAACTCATTGCCCAGAAATTGAACTAAATTAAGATTTAAACAGCACTGCCTAGTATCCCTTCTTGAATGTCAAATGCACTCAAACATCAGTAGGACTTTAATATTTATATTTCAAATGAGAAACACATTTAAAGAAGGAACATTTACAGCACATACTAACCCCACCCAATAAATTTAACTCTGCCCTCTAGGGCTAGCAAAAGAACTCAGTGGAACTGCGGCTGGGTTAGGCTGCCCTCTCACGCTGCCTTGGTACAGATGACTCAGCAAATGGCTCCTTTCATGTGGCTCGCTGCATCCCGCAAGTGGATTCTCTCATTTGCTTTATGAGCCCCACGTGCCACTCGGGGTGCTAATGACAGCTGCACTGACAGAGCTGAGCTTTATCTACAGCAGGCCGCCGCAGTTCCTGCCACCACACACCACAAGGTTCCTCTGGACCTGAGGCAGCCAGTGTCCCTTCCCTCCTGCGTGCACTGGAAAGGGGGACACAAGCTCTGGTTAGGGACCTGGAGGCAGCCAGCAGCCTCCTGCCCCAGAAGAGCTGGCTTCAGTTCTCTGCAGAGGCCTAGGACAAGAACCTGCGCTAACATTTGGGCAGAGCTGGTGAAGGAACCAAGCGCTGGGTCTGCATGCGGCCAACAGCAGTCACCAATCTTACCAGAAACCACAATGCCTTCCTTAGCAAGGACACAGCCTGGTGGGTTTTGTTTTGTGTGCTGTGCTCCTTACAGTTCTCCACATCAACTTGAAGGATAGCATGTTGAGCTCCTGTTCAAAGCTGAGCCATAATCCAGCTACACAGCGCATGCACTACTTCTGCACCTCCTGGGTTTTAAAGGTGTGCACAGATCTGCAATTAATGGCCTCAGATGCTGCCTGATACAACCTTAATCCTGATTAATGATTCTAAAACTATTTACTTGCCTTTTTAAAGCTGAGGCAATTAAGTTCCTCCAGTCAAACACACTAACCATAGACATTAACTGCAGGTCTTATCAGTCCATTTCACCCAGGATAGGTGAAAGGCTAAAGGCCTTATAACAATATTTTTTAACAATTACAACATAAGGAATGTAATTATTGGTCTCACTGACAGAAAGCTGCAGCAGGAGCTAATCCTGAACTATCAGCAGGAACATTCTGGGCAGACAGGCAAGGCAGGAAGTTAAGGTCAGATCAGTACACGTTGCTTCTAAAATTATCAGATGATGCACTCAATGCCCAAAAGCTGAAAATTTGAGTTCCAGTATACTGCAGGCACTGCTTGGAAGAGGTGGCACCAGGGAAAAGGAGAGGGAGAAGCAGGACAACCTCTGTTACACTGTGAAGAACACCTCTAAGATACAAATCCATATTAAAAAAAGTAGTTTACTGTTCATTGAACAATGTGTTGAACCAGCAACTACTAAAGTTTTCAGGCACAGGTGCCTCCTGGAAACAGCTCCCCAGAGCACCCATCAGGTCTGGCTTCTTTCTGATCCATATGCAGCCCCCCAAAGCACACTGACAGGGAAGCACTGGGCCAAGGAGCTCTCAGAGAACCTCGCGTTCCACTCTGCCACCTCACGGAGTTACTCTGTATCAGTCAGCTCAACTTCAGTTCCTGGAAGAATACAGGAACATTGAAGAAATTACAGAAATAACAGAAAACAGCAGTATTTCTCAAGAACTAGTGCCTCTCAAAAACTCTGATAGCCTCCCAGAGCACAAAAGATGCTAGAATGGAGAAGAAATACTAAAGGTTATAACCTGATTTTCATTAAGTTCCTATACTATCTCAGTTTCCATGAGAAACTAGAGAAATAGCACCTGAAATACAGTATTGTATGCTGGGGGTGAAACTGGAGAGAAAAAAATTTCTGAAAACAGGACTTATTGATGTCTTACAGTAGCTGGGGAAAGATATATCAAATACAGTTTCTCAGGGTTTTGTGCTGGGTCCAGTATTATTTGATATTTTCATATCTGCAAATGCAAAGTCTAGATGATGAAATGGAGTATTCATTAGAACTGTGGAGCAAACAAAGTTGGAAGGATGATAAGGGCCCAAAATAGTCTTGACAAAGCAAAGAAATAATCTGAAAAAAAAGAATGCTATTTAACCAGGCAAAAGTACACAGATTTATACAGAAAAAGTCTACTCAACCACACAAACACAGGAAGGAGAAAAGCTGTCCAGGCAATAACTACAGAACAGGGTCTGGGGTTTGTAATATTTTAAAAGATGCGCATGAATCAATATCATGCAGCTGTAAAACCCCCACATTTATAAACTACACCAAAAATTGCACAGGAATATATGAATAGGATGAAAATCCAGGAGACAGAAAACAGTTTGCTCATTTTACTCAGGATGAGGATGGCCTCAAGCCACAGAAGTTGGATAGTTTTAGGTCCTGTATTTCAAAAGAATGGTAGAAAGAGGCCACGGAAGTTCAACCAAGTCCAATGAGTGACTTGAATAAAAAAAGACCACAGAGGAAAGCCCAAAGTGTTTTTAGTCCAGTGGAAGGAAGACTGTGAAAGTAAAAGGTGTAAAACAATGAGCTTAAGATGAAGTAAGAAAGATTCAGATCAGATGTAAGGAAAAATTTCCAAGATTAAGAAAAAGAAAGCATTTCAGAAGAGTGCTTAGAGAGTTTTTCTATAAACAAACAATAAAATAAATAAATAAATATGTGATGTGTTGGTAAAGATGTAAAGGCACATAATTTTTATTTTGGGCCAGGGGAAACACCAGATCACCCCAAACAGGGTCTGTTCTAGTCCTCTGAACCCATAATGTTTCACAGGTGTGATTCAAGTCAAAGTGAGATGACCAGAGGGGATGGAAAAGGAATCAGAATTCTATTTAGATAGATTAGATCTCATGGCATTTCAAGATTCAAGTCCTTCTATCCGCATTCAACAAAAATGTAAGAATTAAGGCCTTTTCACTGATAGCAGCTGAACATTGACAAGCTTTGAAAAGCCATTCTGTGTTGTTGAAAGATGGGAAATAAAAGTTAACATTTAACACTTGTAAACTAGTACTTGCCCACATTTAGAAATGTACATATGTACGTGTACTGTACATGTAATAGCAACAACTGAACAATTAGCATTTATTTTGCTACAAGATACATGTGGAACTGTTCAAAATGCAGTGAACAGTGTAATTATTTGATATATGAAAGGTTGCTGTATTTTAGTACATTACACTCACTATTCTAAGTATCAAAACCTTAACAATCTTGAATCAAAACAAAACAGAAAGCTGAAGAATGCCCTCACAACTAAATACTTCCCTCACAGAGAAATTAGAGAAATTTTATGTTTTTGATCTCAGTAGTATCCAAATCTCTTAAAACCATCTGATTGCTCTTGCTCTTTCTCTGACCTCTAGCTGAAAGAGATTTTATTGTATATTTTTATATATTTTATTCAAGTGAGGAGTCAGTTTGCTACTAAGATTGCCCTATGGGATATAAACAAAGAATATCAACTTGCATCTAGAGGGATGTTTTTTAAAAAATACATTTTGCTGGGAATTACTATATTTCTTCAGAATATTGTCCTAGAAACTCAAAGAGTAGTTAATTTCCTCTCCATTATTTTATTTGGCAATTTCCTGTAGCAAGGAAAAGTTGTCTTTGTTTCACATGGGGCCAAAATTAACACAGCTGTTCAAAAACTTTCACCTTGTGGTCACAGCATAAAATTCATCTCAGGTGAGTTAAAAAGTTTTAAAACCACCTGACGGATGTTGAGAGGCCTTAGAATGTGGAAATCACAGTAAATTCTCTAATGATACACACATGCACCAAGAAAATGCTACAGCTGGTCCTTCTTGTCTATGCTGGAGACAATTCTATGCATTTAAATATTTTAGACTTAATAATCACACTTTTTAAGGGACTTTTAGAGAATTTAAAAAACTTTTTCAGGAGCTAGATAATACTCACAGACTGCATTTAAACTGTTGTTATCAGTGAAGGCTGGTCCTGAAATCACCAGGCTGTCCTGTTTCCACAGCACAGAAAGGACAAACAATAGATGAGCAATGGATGAGTGGGACAAAAACAAGTGTTCATTTGCGCTCAGGTCAAGAGGATGTAGCCAAGTGAGATGAGAATTGTGACAGTAAAACTGTGTCTTGCTTATTAGACAGCTTGAGCCCAGAAACATCAAATGAAAAGTTCTCTCGTTTGTGTGTGACACTCACTGCTTTGATCACCCCTAAAGAGTTGTTCTTTGCTAACTTACCTGTATTATTCAAACTGGCCCACAGAAAGCCAGGCAAATCACCACCTCTCAGTTTGGATATACCCTGTAGAGTGTGTCAGTTGAAGAAAGCCAAGTGTTTTTACTGTTAGTATCCCAGAAATGTACAATACTCCATTTTCTTTGGGTACTGGCAAAGTATTCTGAATACTGGAGACTTACAATATTGCATGGTCAACTGTGAAAATGTCCCTCTGGCGGGAGTGACAGCACCTCTGGCTGTTGTGACCTGGCTTAATGCTCGATGAACAAGAGTCAGAGCGCTGACATTGCTTTAACTCTGCAAAGATCTAAAATGTAGATAACATAAAAAAATAGCCAAGAAAACACTCCAGTGGAAGCACATGAAGAGCAGAGTGTCAACTCGACTGCAGACATTACATGGGCTAATTTGTTGCCAGCAGAGATGCAAAATGAGATTCTGTCAGGAATTTGGAGGGCTGGACCCCTCATTCCCTCTACATAAGAAACAAAGAGGCTTTGAAATGCTTGAAACTGTTTTGTTCTTCCACACAAACGGAAAGCACCCTATGGATGCCTATTAAGTAAAGTCTTTCCACATCTTGGCAAGTATGTGATTTCAAGAAAAATATTTGCAAATGGATAACCCAATTCAAAAAGAAGTCAAAGACCACCTTTGAAAGAAACTTTGATGTGGCTATAAAAAGATTATATTTAGGAAGGATAGCATAACATGTTGTTAAAAGTTTGTACCTCCCCATATTTCTTTGCTGTTTTTCATGTAAAAAACAATGCTGGTAATCAGAGAAGTGAACGCCATGAGATGTAGGACTAAGGCAGAATCCCTGAAAAGAACTGCTCCTGACTGTTGGATAAAGACAAAACAAGCCATATAGCAATCTCACTGCCAAAGAATAGGGATATTGGAGTATTCACAAGTGTGAAAGCATATGACAAAAATAGTTGCTCTGTGACTCTTAGATGAGATCATCAGGAAGCCTGGAGTCTTTTATTAACATGGAAACGCTGCTATATCTTTCCCAAGGTACAGCTATCACACACAGATTTCAGTCAGAACCATGCACCTGGCAAAATGAAAAGATGATGGTGAGACTAGGAAGTTGTGAAGACATTTACAATTCATTTTCTTTTAATGCTGTCCAACAACTTTCAAATGAGATTAACAGGTCAGCCAGACTCTGGGAACGACACTATGAAGACCAATATACAATAACTGATTGTCACTGAGTGTATGTGATCAGAAACAACAACGATGGGAGTCAGAACAATGCATGTTCCATCTGTCAGAATGGAGAACGTATACAATTTCATCTCCTTTTAGCTTCTGAATACTTATGGGCATTGGAAGAATCTCACAGAAGCTCTGAGCTTCAAAAATGGAAATACAGCACTATCCAACTCCAGGATCTTTCTGTGCAGGAATGTAAATATTGATACCCACCTATATAAGTATAGGTGTGAGATATATATAATAAGAATATATAAGAATGAGATGGGCTTACCATACTTTCAAATACCAATAAGAAGCATTTATTTCACCTTCTATCTGTACTGTAAAGCTCCAAACTGTTTATCCATAAGAAATACAGGTAGTCTAAACAAAAAGAAATTCCAAGCCTGAACAGCTATGAAAGTGTCATCTAAATACAAATGAAGCATAGAAGGGTTTTATCTGCCTGTTACAAAGATAACATCCTTGCAGTAGTTTATAAGATGAACTCATGTGTAACACCATGAAAACTGAGGAAACTCCTATTTTTAAACTTCACACAACACTTACTCTTCATTCAGTTATTGTGCAGACATCACTGAAGCAACTGGGTCAACTTCACCACTCTATTGCTTTGGCCAGCTCCAAGGAGCAGATGCATGCCCTAGCATAATTCAAATAACTTGAAGCTAAAAGTAAAAACAGATATTTCATTTCTGATAGCAATCATCACATTTCAGCAGAAGAATGAGGGAAATGAAAAAGTAAGAGATATATATTTCATTGTCTATTTTTGTGTGTATACATATATACAAATATGAATCTATTTCCTCTCCCATGCAGCAAGAACTTCAGTGCACTCTCAACGTGGATATCGATCTCAGGGGGCAAAAATATATTTAATCCTGTCCAGTGGATATATAGATTTGCCTGATAGAGCAGGAAATTATAAAATCCGCTATGTGATTTGTCTGAGTTGGGGACTCCAAGAATGATACTGTTAGTCAAGGGCTCAAATAATCAAAGGGGAAACAATTTCAATTCTCTGACTACAAACACAGCAAAACTCAAAAAATATATGGTCTGAGGTGACTTAACTGACTTGGAGTTTTTCTCCACTTTAATTTTTGATCGTGCTGCAATTTGAGTCAATTCCACAAAATGTTTGTTCATCTAAAACTAGAGTCGCAGCATAAACCACAACTTGTGTCATGGAAAAAGTAATTGTTAAGTGTCTAGAATAGCACTTGCTGTATTAGTAAATAGAAATTCTGTCTGCCAATGAACCAGCTTTAGAATGGGAGTCCAGTCTGCTGTCTAGAGACAGAGGTGATCTGCTACAGACTCAAAATGCTTGTTCAGCATATGCACTGAAATTCACACAAACCTTCGACATCCACGATGGCCAGAGTAGCATCTTTCAATAAACTCACTGTACAAAAACACGTTAATGAAAACAGAAGTCCCTCAAGAGAAAAAACAGGCTTAGTCAAGACACTGAAAGCAAGGGCCAGAGGGGGAAAGAATAGTGGGACACTATCCAAGCCCCGCCAAGATGCCAGAATAAAGGGCTGTTTCCTGCTAAAACAATCTATGTTTGCCAGATTTTATTGTTAGAACTTCATTATGGAAATGAACAGGACCCGTTCATGCCTCAAAGATCCTTCATTTCTGTCTACAGTGGAGGCTCTCTCTGTGCAGCTACAACATTAGTCAAAATCCACTAGAGATTTTGACAACCCACAAGGCACTAAGCAAGGCAGATTACAAGAAGTCTCTCTACAACTGTAAGTCTAATATATCTGTGTGGAAACCTGAGATCTGTCAAATCCAATGGAAACCCAAGAAATGTTTATTCTCACTGTATATAACTTGCCTTCCACTCTGAAAATTATATAAAAGCTAATGATTTCATTCTTGCATAAAGAACTATTCCACTGCTTTATCTGAAAGATAAGCCAGTTTCCCTAGAGCATTAAATATATTGTTATTATTTTACCTATTTATTTATTTAGCTATTTAGTGATTAGAACAAGTGACTGATTAGGAAAAACTTCCATTCCAATCTGAATAGAAGACACCAGAGGTTTAATCCACTGGCTGGAATATGTTGTTAAGTCTAGTTGATCTCATAAGGATCTGGGTAACTAAATAACTTTCAGTATCTGTGCCAAATAACAATAGTAAAAAAATGTTAAAATTCAGGAAAATGGGAGATTAAAAAAAAAAAAAAGGCACCAATTTCTACATATGAATCCACATAAAGGCTACCTTAATTGGAAAGAATTTCTCAAATCACTTAAATCTTTCCTGGAGGTCCTGTATATTACAATATATTGAACCAGCCCATACTGGACACCAGGAGACATTAGGGTTTTTGCTGCCTAACAGATATTTCCATTTCCAACCTTTTTTCCTCAGTCAAAAGTATTTTGCTACTTCAAATCTTCATGCTCTCTAGAAGAAAGAGATGCAACACAGGGGACTGTCACAATTATAAATCCATGGCAAGCACTTAAAAATCTGCCTGTTCATCCATCAATTTCAGCACACAAGTGTCTGGACAAGCATTCTGAAGTTGAGCTGCTGCATAACCTGTGCAGCTTGTTACATGCACCTGGGGACTCATTTCATTAATGGTTAACAAAGTGACCCCTACGTGACAGCAACTGATTCAAGATGGGAACATGGATGCTTTAAAATAGTTTGCATTTCATTCATAACACATCTGAATGATACTGAAAATTGAGCTCTTTCTCCCACTGTAGTTTTAACTACAGTCTTTGAAATCCTTAAGGATTAGGGTCTGGTAATTTCAGTTACTTCCTTTCTCTGGAGCCCATATGGTAACTATACCTAAAAATTTTGAAGATTTTATTTGCAATCTGAGAAAAAGCATTTTAATGGCCTTCTCCAAAACAACCCTTCAATTTATTACCCAACTGCCTTTTTCACAGCCATCTTCATTAAAAAATATGAAACATGACCAGTCATTAACATGACAAGCACAGTAACAATAGAATGATCAGGTGGCCTGAATACAGGAGGAACAACACTTCCTCAACAAAAGTAAATCAAATTTCACCAGATCCAAACAATCTGAATATCTCCTCCTAAAGTACTGACAATATTGGCCAGAATTATTGAGGTTCACAGAGGCCCAGCAAAGTATCAGAAGACCAAAAAAGGAAAAATGGCATTCTCATCTTTAAAAATACAGGAAAAGAGGAGCAGCCTGCAAGGTAGTCTGCTTAGCATCAACACCCAGTGAACAAAACCCATCTTTTGCAATTCCCTAGAAGATAACTGGAGGGAAAATAACAGCAAATGTGGATTTGTTAAGAGCAAAGCATGCCAGATTAGTCTAACTGGCCTTGAGACTCATTAGGGCCACAGCAGGGGAAGATGGAGAAAATGCCTCTTGATTTTAGCACCACCTTTGATCACTAACTGTAAAGCAAACCAGAGAAACTACATTCAGGGATCTATACTTTGGCATTTTTTAAAAGATACTGACTCAGGTAAAGAAACAGATACATTCCTAAATGAGCTAAGATTACCACTATATTGGCTAAGATTCCTTGGATTTGAAGACCCTATACTTCCAGTGGTCCTGACTAAACATTCATCAGAGATATTTTCTGTGCAAGACTCACCAAAAGGTAGAAAAGACATCCTTGGAACAGTGGGACTCAAACCAGTTTTCTCTTTGTATGACCTGAACAGCATGTGCTAGAGTCAGTGTCCTGAGTTTCATTACAGCAAATCCAACTCGGAGTGCCAGAAAAAAAACCTCAAAAAAACCCTCAAAAAAACCAACACACCAAACCCCAAAAAAACCCCAAAAAACCAAACTCTAGCACCAAAGTGGAAAGGATTTTGTGTTATAAAACATCAGCCCTTATGGGCTGGAAAATGCAGTTCTGTACCACATAAAGCTAAATGAGAATCCACTTTCTGATGCATCACTCCTGCTAAAGTTGACAAGAGCTGAAGGTTGTAGGACATCAAAATGTACAGCTTAGCAACAATAATACAGCCCCTGTAACAGATCATGTGTGAAGGCACATGGAAGGATTTCCTACCAAAGAGGAAGACTAGAGTAGGAAAAACGGCAGCAAAAAGAGAAGTTCTTGTTTCTTTTTCTCAGGAAGAAAATCAATACAGGTATTAGAATATCCTTACAGTAATTGTAATAGTGATAGCTATTGATACTAGAAATGAAAAATGACGCCAAAAACTCCTGACTTCTTGAAGGCAAATAACATCTAAATGTATTCTTCCAGCTGAGTGTCTGGAAAGCCATCTAGTGATGCATGGGACCATTAAAAGCAAGACCTTGTCATTCTTCTACTTCCTCTTTGCAGCCAGGACTAAAGCTAATCCATGTTTTATCAGGACATACACCAACACTGACTGACTCACCTTAGATTAAATTTTCCTGCTGACAGGTCATGCCATAGTTGGATTTCTCATGATTTTTTCAGTAATTCCCTGGAGTACCTGTAGTTGCAATTTTTAAGGGTGTCTCATCAAAGAAACAGACTTGATGAAATTACCTTCTATATCCCTGGCTTAAAGAGCACTGAAGAACAGTAAACCAGGGAATTTGAAAATAAGTTCTTAAATGTGAAGATACCAAATGTAATGAATCTCTCCAACAAAACATTACTTTCTTCTTAACCACATTTATTATGCCTACAAATTTTAGCTGTGTGCTAGAACTATATACAACAAAATGTACAGAGCAACTTTTCCACAGCATGGTAAATCCAACATAGTGATGAACCTTGCACTACAGTGAGACAAAGTTGAAACCACATAAATTATGTCTTCTAGTGACTATGACTGCATTATCAAACACTTAAACATCAAGACTGTACGGGTGCCAGTAAACACACTGCTCAAGCTTGAAGGTAAACACTTTTCCAGCTTGAAATTTGAATATTCCTCATCAGCAGGCAGCAAATACATGATCTGTTCCAAACTGTCTACCATAGTAGTGAGCCACTCCTGAGTCCAGTCCAGCAACAGGAACAGCATAAATAAGGAAGCCATTTTTCCCCCTCAATTCCTTTGAAGAGGCAGCGTAAGTACCACTTCAATTCCAGTGCAACTCTTTCCACATAGGCATAGGAGGGCACTTAGAGAGAGAAAAGTGACAAACCCCCACAACATACTGGACTCACAAATTTAAAGCCAAAGGAACAACTTAAATTACAGCTGTTACCTGAGGGTGGGTGATCTGAACCCACACAAAAGTTGGCAAGAGCACGCTGCTAATAACACCAGGGTTGTGGGTTTAATCCCCATATGGGGTTTTACTTAAGAGTTGAACTGGATGATTCTTGTGGGTCCCTTCCAACTCAGAATATTCTGTGAATCTGTGAACCAACAATAACTTTGTGGCCTTTTTTGTTTGTTTGTTTGTGGGGGTTTTTGTTTGTTTTTTTTTAATTAAAACATTTCAAGAATAACAGGAAGGAAGCACATTCTCAGACCTATCACACCTTTAAGACATCATGGCAACAGCAACCAGAGAATAAAGCACCTGGAAGGTAATCTTGACCTGATGGGTGACTCAGAGGTGGCAAAGAAATACACATCAGAATAAATATTAAAATATAACATGAGCCATGTTCACTCAGAGCAGATTTTTCTATTAGACAAGATAAATCAGATTTCTTTGCTGGAGGAATGAAAGCAGGGGAGGGCATCTGTTGTGATACTGAACAGAGCCAAGTGAGTCACCACATGCATTACGAAAGATAAGCATATTCAAATCCTTTCAATATTTTTCAAGGAACTTTTGAGTTAATGAGTGGTTTGAGGTATCTTTGCAAAACCTGTTTTAGCAACCCCTTACAGGGACAATGTAACTGTTCAAATTTTAAGTGTTAAAATCCTAGGAAGATTTGGATACATGTACATGAAATTAAATCAAAGCACCTCGAGACATGGAAACACCCAACAAGGTTATTGATTATGCCATATTGAGATTCTTTAGCTCTTCTATACTCTTACTATTCAATGCAATCTTATACATAAATGAATTCTGAAACAAAAAATATAACCAGAAACCTTACTTCTGCCTCACACTAGCAACTACTAGGAAGAACATAGTTACTTAGTAAAATATCAGTTATCAAAGCTTCATATGGGGTAACAGGTTCTTCCTCTTTTGCTTTCACTCTAGGTCCGCAACAGAAAGGGCAGAATCAAGGTCATCAGCACAGTATTAGCTGTTTTAGAACGTAATGAAATATGCCTTGACTTCTTAATTTTAAGCATCCTGGTTCTGAAATAGTCCTGCAATGTGTAGTTTACCCAGATTCACCACCCTGTACACCAACTTTTTGTGCCTCAGTGTGTATTACAGCTTGAAGTGCTAAAAATATCAACTCCATGGCTGAGGGTAACAGAACTCAGTTGCTGCAAAATCACAGACAATTCAGATTACACCAGGACACTGAAAGGAATCTCTGAGCCTCAACTCACCCTGTTTCTTTTCACAAGTAACATGAGACGTATCTACCCTGGCACCCATTCTGAATAACGTGTCCCATTATTGAAACATACCACACCATTCAGGATGTGGATGACATGCGAAAAGCAAGATTTTCCTGAAAAAGCCAATTGTCCAACTAGGGGAAACATTCTCTAAAATGATGCAACGTTAGTATTACTGTCATCAAATTCTTCCACTCATTTTAAGAACAAGGCTACAAGGTACAGAAAAAAATTAGATTTCTATGGCAAGCCATTCATGGGAGGCAAAACTCTGAAGGAGGATGCCTGCAAACACAAGGTCACTGAATATATACCTACCTGACTTGGCTGATTGCTTAGGGTTATCTTCCAAAATACAATCAAAGCAATCAGTTATTCCTTTACTCCAATTTTCTAATAGAATTTTCTAATCTAATCTAATAGTGGAGAATGAGAGGGGAGGAAAGCTCCTGATGGTTATAATGAAAATCACAAATGTATTAAAGACATTTAAGCACTACAACCCACTGAGGTCGTGTAAGAACCAAGGGGAAAGGCTGACATACATCCATTCAGGCGCTTAGGAGGTTTGGGGTTTTTTTCCCTTTCTGCTGGAGAAGTCGAGAGTTTGTAGCCAGCAGGTGCATTTAAAATCGAAAGGGAGGAAGCAAAGACCAACGCTGAAACCTCGCACAACCCCAGCGGAACCTCAGCGCCTGAACGACCACCAAGACGCCGGCACTTGCCGGCTCAGGCCTCCCTCTCTCCCGCTCTCCGAGCGCCCCGCGGAGTCAAAGCCCCTGCGGCCGAGCGGAGCCAGCGAGAAGCAGCCGGGAAGCGGGAGGGATGAGCCGGGAAGCGGGAATGACAGGCGGAGCAGCAGGAAGAACGGGCGGAGAAGGGAATGCGGGACTGCCGGGAGCGCAGCGCCCTGAGGGGCGGCAGGAGCCGCGCTGGCCCCGCCCCGCGCCCCCCGCCCCGCGCATGCGCGGAGCCGGCCCGCCGCACGGGGCGGGATGGCGGCCGGGCCGGCCGGAGCGCGGGGCTCGTCCCAGACCGGGCACACCGGGAAGCACCGGGGGGATGCCCCAGGCCGGTTACCTGGCCGAGGGTCCCGCGATGTAGGGCCCGGATCAGGCCACTCCGTGTCGCCATGGCAAAGGCGGGAAGGAAGAGGCGGGGGGAAGGGAAGGAGGGCAGGAGCCCGGCAGGCTCCGCGCATGTCCCGCAGGCGCGGTGCCGGAGCGGCCGGTGGGGCGCGGCTACCGGGAAGGGGCGGCGCTGGTGGCGGCAGTGACAGAGGGCTTTGTGGGGATGAGGGGCATCGCTTCCCGTGTTCCATGGCTCCTGCTTCACCTGCCAGGTGCCCTTGGAACGGCACCTCTCAGCAGCGCTTCCCATCCGAGGCCTCCTCTATCCCTGCACCCCTCTGGCCGCCTGGCCTTGCCTTCGGCAGCTCTTCCACGAAGATATCCGCAGCGTGGCCGCTGCTGGAAAATGCGCACCTCTGCCCGTCCTGTCAAACTAACTAAAGTCAGCCCCCGCAGAATCCCCCCAAAAGCTGCTTTCGGCCCTCAATCTGCTCCGCTCTGCCCGAAAGCCGAGGCAGGAGCAGCTTTTGTTGTCCAGCATCCCAGACGCAGCGTGTCCCTAAATCCAGTCTTAGTGCCATGTCTCTTCCATTGCGCCAGGTAATAGAACCAAAGCAAGAAACACCGAAGTTACTAATGTGGTTTGACAAGCTCCTGAAGAAGTTGTACATCAGCCCTTCCTGTCAGCTCCTCTGCAAAGGGCGCCTGGTTTCTCCCCAGTTCGTTCCACCCCAGTTCAGTCCCCAGGCTGGGAAGGCACAAACCGCTTGTTACCAGTGTTCAGGTGATGTGAACCCAAGCTCGGCTGCAGAGCTGCAAACATCGGGAATCTGCTGTTGCAGGTTCCGGGAAAACAAACCAGCGACAGGGAAAGAAGGAGCGCTTGTAGGTCTGTTAGCAGTGGCACTGTGCGCCGGACCGGGGATTATTTCCAGTAGCCCGCTCCAACCCTGTCACTGAGGATATTATTATGGAATGTTCCCACCTCTAAAATCTGGATTTAGTCGTTAAACTCACTGTAAATTTACATAACTGCTTATTTATTTTCACTTTGATGCATTGGTTAGTGACAATTTTTATATTTTCAAACCACATATGAAGGGCGCTTAGTACATAAGAGTGTAATCTTCATTTACTTTCCCAGGCACTGCTCTGATACAGATTGTAAAAAATTGACTTTGATTTTTTACGAACTTTAACTTGAACCCAGAAATCGTACATTCAATTTTTTTCATCATTTGAATCATCGCTATAAATATTTTTCATAATTTGAGCTGAAAGCTTCTATGTGTGATGTTCCTCTTTGGTGTTTTTATTCAGTGTTTCAGCAAAAATGTGTCAGCCGTTTTTGAGAACACAACTAGGCAAAAATGATGTGAAGCTCGGTGTGGGAAACATCAGGGAATAAGCTGAAAAATTGAATATGTTTCGAGATTTTTCTGGTTGTAAGACCAGAAAATGATTGGACAAAATGTGTCTGCTCCACTAATGTGAGACTGAAGGTATGATCTGAGTGGAGCATCAGGCAATACCCCTGATGGTGGGAGGGATGGACAGCTGCCCTACCCCTTGTCTCCCAACTAGAACTGTTCTCTTTTGGAGACTAACTGGAGCAGGTCTTAAAGTATTGCCATGAAGAGCAGGATGCTGGAGACAAATGGAATATAAACTTATCTTTAAAAGATTGCTAAGAATATTGATATAACGTGATAAGAAAACGTTAAGACAATTTTTCATTTTCAATTTTTCAGTTTCAAATAATTTAAACCAAAAATCTTTTCTGGTATGTTTACCAGGGAGAAAGCTTTCAGCATCTAATTAATATCAATGTTACATTGTGCTTATAAATCAGTAAGTTAAATGTTGGTTTGAGTCAAAATGATGATGAAAAAAGCTATGTAGAATTCAGCAATAAAAAACTAAAGAATGAAGTTAATACTATTGAAAAAGCATTAGTGCTCATTTTCAAGAATTTTATTAGAATTTGAGTTAATAAATGGAAGAGTAAGAGGTGATACTTTTTAGGCTTTTTTTTGGATTACCTTTGACTTAGTATCTCAGAGAATTCTGATAAACTTACATGAAATAGCTAAGGGCTGATCAGATGACAGGTCTTCAAAAGTACCTGTTATAGTAGAGTTTTATGGTTTCTTGTAAGTTTTTCTGCTCAATACTGCTGATGGTAATCTTCAAATAGATTCTGAATAATTTATGTTGAAATGTGCTCTTAACACAAATATTGACAGACTTGTAAATAGCACTAAAAACTTCATAATCATACAGATAATAGGAATCTAGTAAAACAAAGTGTTTTAAAATCAAATTGAAACTAAAGTAAGAAGTTTAATTAAAGTTTTGGGTTTTTTCTTTAACCAGAACTGAGCCTGTGTTATTACTTTTAACTCTTTATTTAACCCAAATTTAAGCTGACCAAAAAAATTCCAATTTTTACAGCAGCTCTTCAACACAAGAAGAGCCCACTGCAATGGCAGAAATCTAGCGTGGGCAGAAGAGTAAGTGTGGGATGTTGTTGGTGCAGGCAGAGAGGGCGAGTGGTGTAGATGAGCAAGGCAGGTGAGATGAGGAAGAGGTTGGCTTGAGAATCCCACGGAAGATGACACGGCTTGCATAGTGAGAGATAGCCAGGTTAGGAGAGGAGAAGGATTCACTGCTAATATTTACTGTCCTCTGAAATCTCCCACTGCTGCCAAAACACCTCTGACCCCTCTCATGTATCATTCCTAGACACTTTCCCCCTACCCTTATTATTCCAATGCACATTACGAATCCTTTCATGACTGTTGAGATGTGAGGAATTTGCTACAGAGCCCGAATTAGGAAAATTTGATAAATCAGAACTCAGTCAAAATATCACCAGTGCAATTTGCTGTTTATTTAATACCACTAAAGTGACTGTGGACTTAGAAACAACAGTTTTAAACCAAATCTTTCAGATTAGCATGTGTCCCGTGGGATATGGTGATTTTGCAAGCGATCTAGAGATTGTGTTGGACAAGTAAATCTATTTGCTAATGCTGTCCTGTAGCTCATATAGTAAAGTTTTTAATACTGAGGTACCAGTCAAAAATTGTTAAGTCCACTTTGGGTTTCTATGCTTAAAAAGAGATATTGCAAAATCAGGGAAATAATTACACACGATAGCTGTAAAATTATTTAAGAAAAGACTGGGCACACGCACAATTAAGTAATTAGTGAAGATGCAGGAAGTCCTAGAAGCAGGGCAGAAAGTCTGTGATTCTTTTTTTCCAGGTAGGAAGACCTCTGTAGCTGGGCTACATCCACAAAGCTGTTATTTTCATGAATCCTTCAAGAGACAGTGCTTTACATAGGAGAATGTAACATTCTGTGATGTGAACAGGGTTCTGGGGATCAGTTAGGGATGTGTAGAGAGCTTTTATGCACAGCCTTCTTGTCATACCTAATACAGAAATTGGAAGTTTGGGTTTTGGCAGCAGAGTGTAAAATGGAAGAATTGTTCAAGAAGCTGAATAGATTTTGAAAACCTGGCTTTATTCTTCGACACCATGAAAAATCATGTATGCTAAAATATTTTTTGTTCCTCACCTGAAAAAATATCAGAAATTCTGTGCGCTTGTAGCTAAAAGATATTTTTTTATTATATAAAAAATTTATATATTTATATATATTATATTATTTTTTTTGTTACTGTGCTTCCAATGTACCATATGCTAAAAACATGAAAGTCTCAAATATTAGAACCTGTCTGTTAATTTGACATGTAAGATTTATATTTTATGCTTAATCTATTTGCACTTTATGTCCCATCCTTAAGATAGTTTAACAGCTATTCAAGTCAGCATTGTCAGAATAATTTCACTAATACTCTTGAATCATTCACATCCTCTGATAAAAGTAAGAAAAAAATGTAGAAGGAAATTAGTAACTTTCTACTCAATGAAGGGATTATGACAAGAAATCCTGTGGTAAGACAGATTTGGACACCATTTTGGATAAAAAAAGTATTTAAAAAAACCAACAATACTCAATGAAGCAAGACCTTCGCAGACAAAGTAGTATACTATGATATAGCTAGAGACAGTATCTTCTTCATATTTATGCAGAAGAAGAGAGGGAAATTGATTTAATCCCATCACAGGGTTAATGTTTCTCAATTTCTGAGTGATCATGTATTTTAACGTAGCTTATGGCAGGGGTAATTATAACTATAATTGTTTTTGCTGTTTTCTACAGCATTGCTCAGATGCTGTCTAAAATAGGATGCCTTTGTGCTGTGCATTACGCAAGCATGCACCAGATGACAGCTCCTGCTCCAAATAGCTCACAGTTAAAAAAAGTAAACACAGATCAAAGAGTGCATGACATGCAGTGGTAAATGAAGTTGCAAAAATCAATATGCAAATATTGTTGTTTTTCAACTGAAGGTTATTGTTAGCAAGGTGCTACTTGAATGAAAGAGCAAGGAAAAGGGATTTAGGCAAACTGAAGAAGGCAGAGAAGGGAGACCAGGGAGGTTGTGATGTGAAGAAGAGCGAGAGGAGAAGTTTGAACAGGCAACCAAACAGCACAGGAAAGAGCCAAGTCAAACCCTTCACACTGTTGTACATGTGAAGAACTTCACTTGAGATGTGTAGGTTGGTGTAGTTTAAAAAGCACATCTTCAAAATTCTTGAAAGCCTAGAGGTTAGCAGCAAGACTGGCTGAAGAGGGTGAATCAATTACTCTTACCTGTTTCATTTTGTATTTTACACATGCTATGGAAGAATCTTTTGGCCATTTTTTTACATCTGTCTGTTCAGTGAAGCTTTAGCAGGGCAGTCACTTGGAAGTGCTGAAGATATGGCAGAGAGCAGGAAGAAGAGTTGTACTGTCTCTTGAATGCTGAAACTGTTGGTAGTATCAAAGCATTGCTGAGAGCTATATCCTCTGAAGTTAGTGGAAAAACACTGTGTTGGTAGCCACCGAGAAATAAGAACACCTAGAATCTTCTGAAATCTGTAAACCTTTTCTCCCTATAATATGTTGGGAAAAAGAAATCTTTCCTATGTGTTCTTTTGTATTATCATCAGTTATGGTGACTGTATTCTTTACATTCATTTTGAATCTGTGTTTCCTGTCATGAGCAGATTAAAAACAGAAGAGAGTGGAGTGAAAGTTTTCTATTGCAAACATCTGTTTCTGAAAAAGGATTGTATTTCCATGTCCTGGAACATCAAGGGAAAAAGCTTGCCCTCCCCAGACACACACCTTTGGTTTGCAGCAATAAGGAGTTTATAGACAAGGTTTCTTTACTACAGTAAATAGAAAACCCATTTCTACTATTATTTCCGGTGAGTAATACAGCCTGGATGTCTGAGGAGACCTTCAATTGTCCCCAGCAGAAAGCTATCTTATTCTGAATATTTAAAATGCTTAACAAATTTTTGGGCATAGCATAAGCAATGGTTTTAATAACTCCTGTCTTTTGTATCTGAAACTGTGTTTATATGCAAATATTGCTGTCCAGATAAGTGTTCTTAGGGAGTGTCATTAGAAATGGTGAATAGACACACTTACCCCTTGTAAGTCAAATGAAATCCACAGAAAAGAGCCCCAAAACTACAGTGTCAACAGACCTCACAAAGGAAAAAAAAAATGATGGTGATGTATCATTCTTATCTGTCTCCTTTTAAATAACACAAGACTGGAAAAGAAAATATGTAAGAAGCATTTAGAGCCAGATAAACAGTACTTTCTGATACTTTTTGGTATTCTTACAAGAATTTAGCCCTCAAAAGGAGGGCTTCTTGTTTAGAAGCTTTCCTGAGACCTTCCTATCTCCTACATGAATGCCCTCCTTTTAAAACTTCAATATACTAATATGCATCAGTGCAAATGTCACCCAAAATATATTGCACTAGATTCATGTACTCCCTCACCTCATTGAACCCAGAAATCTGTTGTTTGCAAAACTGGAACAAATTTGGGAAACAGTTTGTTAGAATCATCATCTGTGCTGGTTCTTCATTTTTAAGTGTCTAAGGCACTGAGGAGGGTTTTTCTGGTACGCAGCAGTGATTTTTCCTTTCCAAATTGGAAGCACATCTTCAAGTAACAGTTTTACTTTGAGCAACCTTATTAGTGAGAATGGTCTTCTGTCTCCTAATAATTTCCCTCATC
This sequence comes from Certhia americana, assembly GCA_018697195.1. Taxonomy (NCBI): domain Eukaryota; kingdom Metazoa; phylum Chordata; class Aves; order Passeriformes; family Certhiidae; genus Certhia; species Certhia americana. The sequence continues at coordinate 26,598,195 of CM031857.1, forward strand.
AGCCAAATCTCCTTCATGTATACACAACTGATGGTGATATTTCCATATCTGTTAACATATTAAAAACTTAAGGCTTCAAATATGAATACTAGAATTAATAGGAAAAAATGAAGAAAATGTAAAGCTTCAAAGTTTAACAACACGCTTGGCAAAGTTAAGAACTCGCTTGTTAGAAAATTCCCATAAACAAACAGATTTGGAAAATTCAGGAATAGGTAGGAATTCACAGTCTGAACCTGTGCTTTGTAACTCTGGTTGTTCAGTTTAGTAAGGGAACTCAAAGTTGGCTGTTTACAGTGGCAATTAATGTGACATCTCTCTCACTTTCTCTAGAGGATATATTACAGTGTGAACATCTGCCTGTGACTTACATGGCTGTCCAAGATACTCAGAAGACAATCTAGAAAGAATAAAGTGAATCCTTCATCCTGCTTGTTGGAATAAGAATCCTTAAGATGTGAAAGTAGGGTACAGAGAGATCTGTTCATCTAATTTATGTTTAAATTGGGGGTCATTAGGCATCAGACACTTACATAAAGACATTGATGTAAAGCCTATTATTTCTTTTTATAAATAGTTCCAGTTTCTATTAAACATACCCTATTTCCAATATAAATTAGTCTAATTTTACTTTCCAGTTTTAGATTGTGTAACCTCATTGCCTTTTAAGCTAAAACACAGTATAAGGAATCTCCCCTTATAATCAAAGAATGTTTTTATTTTTGTTTCTTAAAGAAACAGCACAGACTTTTTTTTCCCCCAAAAAACTGTTGTAAAATAGGCTTTACACTTTTTAAATTACAATTGTGACTCCTTAATCTTTTCAGCTTTTGAAGCTCTTCTGTTCAGGGTAAGCATCAAAATGTGCAGCAGTACTATTGCTATTCTCATAATCATTCATCTGCTTCTACTCAGCCATTTGCTAAAAAAGAAAAAAAAAAAAGAGAAGCTTTACAGAGCAAGTTTGCAGATGATGCACAGATTGATAGAACAATAAATAGCATTTATGTATTTGAGAATAGGATTAGCTGCTGCATTGATCTGAGCTCAACTTTTTTTTTTAAATCTAATCTCTGTCAATTTCAGTGTCAGTGTTTTCCACAGTCCCACAATTTGTAAGGGTGACAGGTATTTTAGCTTCCAGGTGTGTGACCTTCCTCATTTATGTGTGTTCAGACTCGTTGCTTGAATGAGTTCCCCTTCCTACCAAACAACCCAGCTGTGTATAACTGGCTCAATGCAGTTTCTCATTCCACCAAGCTGTGTATCATCTGCAAACTTTATTAGCAGCACTTTCCTATATTCTTCCTTGTGGTTAATAAAAATGCTAATTGCTAAAATGAGATCAGTGGCTTAACACCCATTGAACTATGGTAATGATTTAACATCCAGTTAATGTACAGTTCAGTATACACTTTACTGATTATTTTGTTAATCTAAAAAATAAGACTATCATGAAGTACCAAAATAGACTCTTTTCAAAAAAATGTAGCTATAGCACAGCCAAGTGTATTTCTAAAAAGAATGAAGTACGTAAAATGCAGAGTTGTTATAATTATCTCTAAAAAGATCACTTGCATGTGATTGTTTAATAACATTCCTAGACAAAGTTTTTCAAAGTTCTGTTTTTTATTTTACCTTTTATATGCACTTTTGTGGCTATGCTCTGACTATTGTGTTCCCATCTGGGGAATGCAAACCACCTATGGTTTATGGGACACTTTGACTGGGTATGCAGCTGCTTTGTTTCATCAGAGCACTGAAAGGCTGCTGAAATAGCTTCTAGCACCCTTTGCTTTCTGCACTCCAAATTCCTCCTGGTTTGTCACCTCTCACCATCAATTATTCTTCATACCCCCTTTTTTGCATTCCATTATCTTGTCTTTATCCTGCAAATATGAGGAATTCCCCTGGTTCACATGATTCTTCTCCCCTTGTATGCCAAACTGGTACTTAATTCCGGTGGAGTGACCAGTTGCTGAGAGCACCAGGTTTGTGGAGGTGACAGCAAAACCTCCCTGCTCTGCCACATTCTTATCTTGTGCCCTAGATTCAGAGAGTGCCCATGTCCACTTTCCTCTTCATCACTACTCCAGGGAGAGGGTTTCTGGTTTCCCCTTTGGTGCAGATGACCAGCATGGTGCCTCCCACCTTCCTCTCAGCTTGCCTGTAAAGAGGGCCTGGCACAATAGGTGCCTTCCTCCCAGAGGCTTCGTATGAATGGCCATACTCGCTGTTGGTTTTTGTAACTAAAAGTTGTTTTGTTGTTGTTGGTTTTTTTTTCCCCTCATGCAGAGTTGTTCCCTTTTGGACTGGCCACCATCATCCATTGTTCTCCATGAAACAGAAACTGCCATTGCCCTCGGGAGAGATAGTGGCTGCCTATACTGTGAGGCATCATAAAACACAGACCCCGTTGGGAACAATGGGGAAAAGCCTTCTCAACGTGGCCACCAGCTGAGGCCGAGCACTGGGGAGCAGCAGCCACGCTGGGGGGAAGCAGTGGTCCACCAAGGAGCCTCTTGGCTCTGCCTGAGGAAAAATGAGATTACTTGCAACCCAAAAAATATCCGAACCAAACCAGCTTAATTACAAGAAGCAAGTGAAATAAAGTCTTTGTGCAAGGTTACAAAGAGCTCTACTTCTGTGTGAGCGAGCAGAGCTCTTAGGCAGTTTTGTAGGGGAGGTTGAAGATCTTTTTGCTGCTTTCTTTTTTGGTAGCCTTGACTCCCCCTTAAAAACTAAGTGAACAAAATTCTTATTTGACTGTTTAAATAGGCAACAATTTTTGTCCCAAAATAATAAGTATTTTGTCTATGAAAATGCAATATTTTTCCACCCTCCCTCCCTTTTTACTGGACAGCCTTCTTCCTCATGAACTCTTGGTTCTATGGAGTACATTTTGGTTTTTTTTTAACAAGATCAGAGATAAAGAAAAGTCTAATAATGGGTGAATAATTTTCAATTTCTAAGTAAGTTAATATATTCAAATTCGTCTTTCAAGTTACTGTAAAACATGTAACCAAACCATATGCATTATGCTGCTAAGGAGGGTACACTGTGTTTTTTTGATGGAAAATAAGGGATCATCAGCAAAGTATGCCTGAATCTGAAAATTCTACCTAACTAGAGTGTTTTATTGCCTCTAAAACATGCATTTAGTGAGCAGAAATATTTTAAAAGATGAAAAATTTGAGGGCAAGCATCATCAACAATTTTGCATATGCCATACTGTAGAAATGTTGTGATTATTTTTGAAAACAAGCATTGTGAGTCAGGGAAATAAATTGATAAGGCCTCTCTTAAGAGGAATTCAAACTGTTCAAATAATTAAAATCACAGTTAGAATACTCAACCAAGTCAAACTGCAATCTGTTAAAATCTCTTGTACATAAGCCTCCAGATCTCCATTTTTGCACATTTACAGTTCCTATCGGATGAGCAGTCCTTTGCTGCCATTATTCTTCATAGCAGAAAATTTCCTCTTGAGCAGAAGTGTTGACCCTGCCACAGTTACACTTTATGATTATGCCTTTGGCCATTTCCGTGTCCCTAAAGTTGATCTGCAAAGATTTAGCATATGCTCTCTGCTTTGCAGAGTAGGGACAGTAATTACTTTGAAAGTAGTGATTGATCTAGAATGAAGAAGCTGCATTCCCAACAGAGACAGTAAGTTACTGGTATTCTACACTTGCTAATGTGACTTTGGGAGCTGAAAGGCAGATTTTTGATTTTGCATCATCATAAATCACACTCAAGGCGCTAGGTGTGCTGGTTGCCTTCCACACTGACTAAGAGAGAGTTTAAGAGTAGCTTAAACAGTGGTTTGAGTCTACTGCCCCAACATAAGAATGAATGCAGGGTTGGAGGATCGATTAAAGTGATTGAAACAATGGAAAGCAAGAGGAAACAGGAAGGGAGCAAACACAAAAACCATGATACAAGAAATGAAGTGAATACACAATGGTCTTGAAAGAAAGCCAGGGAAAGGTGTTTTTTTGAGCAGAGACTTGATGGCAAGCAGATCTGGGATCATGAGCAAAGCAACAGATTCTTGTTCAATCTTACTGTTATTTCAAGAAGTGGGACTTTTTTTGTAGTAAAACAAGATTACTTCAAAGAAATACCTGGCTCTTGTAACCAATTTCTCATTCTAATGGAAACAGCCTGTGATATCATGCACACAGGCTAACTGCTCAGGCCATGGTGCAGTTAGACACTAAAGCCTAAAGAGAGGGCAAACAATGAAGAAAAACAGCAAAAGACACAGAGGGAGATTTTAGAAAAAGACATAGCAAAGTGGGAGAAAAATGAAAACTTGCAGGAAATTAACCTTAAGGCACAGAGATATAAAAGAATGTAGTCAGGATGTAATCTTCAGCATGACAGTCAGTCAACCAAGAGATGCTAATGTTTGGGGGAAAGAGTAAACCCTAAATTGTACCCACGTTCAAATTTCTGATAAAAAAGAGCCTGTCCCTCCCATCCCTTTGCCATTTCAGAAAATCAGCCCTCTCTGACAGGCAGCCAGGCATCATGATGGAGGGCTAAAACACATGAAGCTGCTGTCCATTTGGAACACACTCTGTCTCCTTTCACATCTGCAGAGCATTTAGCTGCTTGCATCTGGTTGTGTTTGCGCAAATATAATTCCATATTCACTAATAATTCCCGAGGCTAAAGGCCCCTATCCTGTAACCTTGTTAATATTCTCACAAGGCCTGGTGTGAACGCCTCACAGCATTTGGATTAGAATTCAGTCTGGTGGGTTTTTCTCCCCCCCACCCCCCCACCCCCGCCCCGTCTCTTACTCTTTCTCTTGCTCGTACTTTTCTGGCCTCCAGTTTCCTGGCCACCCACATGACGAGACACTCTCCCTCCCGCTCTCTCCCCATTCTCAGTTTCAAGGAATTTCCTTTTGTCAAAGGCGAAGTGTGATTGACATATTTTCCCCCTCTTAAGTGCAGTCTTCTTAATACTTGATTTAACTATGTCCTTATGGGGCTCGTATAATCATTACCTAGGTGAGAAAGAGACCCCCTGCTCCCTCACTAGCATCCAGTCTTGGCCTTCAAGCGCCAGACAACTGGCTACTTAGCACTTTTTACATGTTTTTTATTCACTTTTTAAAGACATTTTTATTAATTTGGTGGTGATGAGGTGTTCCAGATTGACAGCATTGGAAACTGAAGTAACTTGTTTGTCCACGAAATGGGTACCACTGAAGCAGCAGAACTGCTGGCTCCCCTACTAGTGTTCATGGGGATCCCCTTTCAAAGCACCTCACCAAAGCCAGAAAAATTGCCTTCTCCTCTGGCCTTTGTGGAGAGAAGGCAATTCAATTTTCTATCAGTACTCAACCCTGATGCTAAGACTGATAAAGAACTGAGCTGGAGCTCACCCTGACCACAGTGTCACAGGAACGAGGGATGTAAGCATTTTGCTGGTCTGCTACTGGTTTCTGTGCTCTTTAGCAACTTCAGTCTGTTGTTCTCCAGACAATTTCCTGGTGACCTGCCTAGCATGGGCTGTGTCCAAATGTCCACCCCAAGCAGAGTCCAAGGGCTGTTAGGCTAGGGACAAAGGGTTGAAGGAGAATGGCTGTGGGATTTGGGAACATAGATTGGCTGCTGGCAGAAAAAGAGGAAGGTGAGTCCCCAGGCTGGTTAATGGCTTAATGATTCCCTGGTTAATCTTTGGCACCCTGCTGCAGTCCTCTGTTTTCATCTATGTCTTGTACACAGGAAAGTAAAACTCTGCATTGCATTGTCTGTGGGTTGTCTGTGGGAATGGAATTGAAGAGGTTGCTCAGACTGAACCAAAAATTTTCAGCACAGTGTAGAAAGGGTTACTAATGAGTTTTTGAATTAAGATTTGCAAGATTTTAGCACACTTTCAGTCCATATGAGAGACAACAAGAGTTTTGCATTGAATTTTTGAATTTAACAGTAATAGTCCTAAAAACTAATTGTTATAACCAACATATAAGGAAATGTTTATAATAACGTATGTTGAAAGTTTATGTTACATCATTGTAACACCTTGTTTTCAGAAATGTTTATAATAACATATGTTGAAAATTTATGTTACATCATTGTAATACCTTGTTTTCAGTTTTGTATGGACTTTGCTGCTTTTTAAATATCTACAGTGAAATTTCCCATATCAGGGATTAATCCCTGTATCTTGCATCCTTTTCCCCCTTCTGTGAAAAATGGAGGAAAAAAATAAATAACTGAGTTTTCAGAAAAAGTCTTGGGAGACTATTCTCCCATATGCTAAAAAAACCTGAAAGGGACGCCAGTAGCAGTTAATAATCCCTACCTAATTTGGATGAAAGAGTTGTCTTTTGATCAGCAGATGGTGTGGAAGGTCCCTCTGATGTCAGGAATGTATTCTTGCCCCTTTCCACAAAACTTTTCCCACATTTAGTCAAGTTGTGAGCCTCAGGAAGTCTCACTTCACACAGACATTAGAAATGCATGTTCTCTGAAGGATTTCTGCCCATTCTCAACCCCAGAGATGGATGGCAATATTCTCTCCCAGGGAAGCAGTGGGGTATGTGTTGTGCCCACAGTGTCTCAAGGCAGGAGAGATGAACAATGCTATTCCCTCCACTGTGGTTTCAGTGTTTGTCTGACAGACCATGGGAGAGGAGAAGGAACCTTTCTGACAAGACTGCAAAAGGTAGGGACCTGGGACTGAAGTGCTGTCAATGAAGGCATTAGGACAAAAAGCTTCTGAGCTCAATATCTTGGTGTTCTGAGAAAAGGGTGGGGGGCTTACAGGCAGGACTGCAAGCATGATGAGGGAGAGGTATGGACCTCAGATGCTTGTCTCCAGAAACAGAACAGGAATTTCCACACAATGGAATTTCATAAATTAAATATAAGAGGGAAGAATCACCCAGAACTAGAACTAGAAAAGTAATGATTAAGGCTTCAGAGCAGTTTTTAGATGATATGCAATGTAAGACATGAGGCCCCTATTGAACTATGAGCATAAAAGAAGACTTTGAATAAACAGAATATGCAACAGAGATCCAATGGAAAATTGTTGCATGGTTATGTAATTGAATATAGTAAGGTAACGACCTTAAGGTAGCACAGATAGAGCTGAAATAAGATCAGGCTTATTACTGATGATCTTTGACATCTGAGTGTTTGACTTTGCAACATTAATAGTTTTTCAACATTTTATTATTATTACAGTTTATTGACCTGGTATAGCTGGTAGGCCAGGAACCCACTGCTGCAAAGTGAGTTAGGTCCTTTATCTCATTAGTGGCTCAAATTAAATTCATTAACAACCATTTACCTTAGCTCTGGCTTCAAGCCATAAGGATTCAAAAGAACGCATCCTTTGCAAAGCCAGATTCTGTGTATTCTGCATGAGACAGGACCAAATGGTAATGATATAAAAAAAAAATCCTTTCATTCTTGTCTTCCTTTCTTCACACAAACATGTGCAGCTGTGGCCCATATCTGCTGAAAATAGTCATCACCACAATATGGCAATGAATATTTTCAACCATTCTTTTAAGAAAGCTTTTATCTTTTCTTGGCCTCACAATGTCTCCAGGCAATCTATCTCCATTGTCAGGGCCTTGTTTTGTGAAGTATTGTTTCAAGAAGCATAGCCCAGGACTTTTTTTCTTTCTGGTATGTGCCTGGGAAGAAGTTAATTTGTAGATGGCTTGAGCAGTGTATCAGATCACGGCTGTCAGCCTTGCTGCTGCCATGTGCCAACTGCTTCCCTTGCCACAAAGACCTATGACCTGCTTTGCCCTGACTTTGCATGCATTTGGTTTGCAAACTGGCCAGAAACTCACGTTGGGTACCTGATACAGATATTGGTAAAATACTGTGTTTATGAGTTTGGGGAATGTGCCAGATTCCATTGCTGTGGAATAAATGTGTCAATGCTCCCAGAAGGTGATGTGAGAACTGTTGTTTCCAGCTCCAAGGCAGCTCTGCATTGCTGCAATGGTTTACTCCAGTTCAGGTTCTTACAGTTATTTCCCTAACTGCAATAGTCAGAAGTTTTTTAAAATCAAAGTTACAATTTCTAGAGCATGGTTTACAGTAAGTGAGTTGTCCACAGGCTGCAGAGCTTTGGAAGAAGAGTGTGCAGCAGAGCAGGCTGTGCCCCCACACCAGCTCGCACCACACAGGACTACTGTTCTGCCTTTTCCTCTGAGACATTTCTGTTGAGCACCTGCCAAACATTGTTGTGCACGTCACCTGGGAGATGAGTTCTCCACCCTTGAGTTCTGTTGGGCCAGTCTTTTGTCTAACATTAGGGGAAGCATGGCTCACCTTCATACCCACTCAGCCTTAAGGCTGGGGTGTGGTGTTTGGAGGGGTTCTCAGGCTTACAGGATTGCATTTTTAACAACAGTGCTCTAGGTGAAAAAAATGAAAGCGATTTCTGCAAACTGTCAACCAGCTTTGGCTTTCAGAATGACTCAACAGCTCAGGAGACAAGTGACCTGAAACCTGCTAGAATATTTATGTATTGTGGTTTTGCTGAAGAATATCCCCTCAGTTGTCTGTTGTCAAAAATTGACAGTAATAATATCTCTTCCTTTTAATTCAAAGTAACAAATAATACTGCATCTTTCTTGCCAGATTAAAATATCTTTGAATCTTTTTCTTTTCTGACTCTTTGAATTGCTTATGGAGTATCTTGATGTGTCAGGTGTTTTCCAGGTATATGTGCAATAGTATATGTTACAGCTATATGTAAAATAGTCCTTTCCTTAGTTCTCTTACAGTGTCAAAGAAAGGCTACAGAAATTCTGGAACTGGAATTTGGGAATGGGATGAGGCTGGTGGCAAGTAGCATTGTGGTCCTGGACAATGGGCCTGGAGGGACCTATCAGCACCAGGGTCCAGTTTGGAGTATGGGGAACATAATGCAGAAAGCATTTTAATCACTCCATTGTCATCAGGTAGCAGTAAAGCTCACAAGTGAACTACACCTCACTTCCTTTAATGGCCAGGCCAAATATGAAATGGCAGGCTGCTGCTTCTGCTTGCAAGTGAGAAACAAGGACATTTCTGTCCCATTATTGCCCCTCAAACAAAGACCAAACATGAGGGATGCTGGACCTTTTGGTTTTGAATCAGTAGTTTGACAACTGCATTGTGAACATTGACTATAGCAAGGACAATTAAGACGTGGAATAAGAGAGCAAGAGGATCCCAAACCCAGGATAATCCCTAGGAATTGGAAATATGTCAGCTGGTGTTTCTGTTGAAACATGAGTGACCAGGAGCTCCATTCTACATCTGATTTTGAGTTGCCTGCAGACATGTAAGGTGCTGCTGTGGGCTGAGGTGTGAGACAGAGTGCCTCCTTTAGGCTTTCCAGAGGCAGCTCCTGTTCCTGTGTATGTTTTGGACAGTGAATGGCATTGTTCTGGGGCTGCAGCTTGCACCAAGAGGATTTATACACCATGTCAAATCCCTCCTGTCTTGACCCCTCCTGACTCCTGGACATCTGCAAGGGAACACCCCTGAGAGGGTATCTGTAAAGAACTGTTTATTTTGCAGTGAAGGGTAATCTCACAATAACCAGGGTGTTCCTCCAAGTTCCTGGGAGTACCGAGTGAACCTTGCCCAGTGTTGCTGGCTGAAATGTTGCAAACACAAGTACAATGGAGGCTCTGAAGAAAACAGAGGAGCTCAGCACCCAGAGCCCATGTTTATTTTCTCCAGAGATGAAGGGATGACTGCAGGTCAGCCAGAATTGTGCATTTTGACTGGTATTTATTGACTCAGAAGTCCTTGCTGACAGACAGACAGACAGTCCAGCAGGGAAGGGTTCCATTAGAGTGACGTCGTTTCTTTCCCTCTTTTCCCCCGAGGCTCTCACTGCTGGCACTCTTTACACATTGCTGTGGCTTCTCCAGCTGGTGCTGGGAGGAATGGCAGCTGCCTTTCACCTCGCTGATGCTGGAAGCCTGGCTGCCCCCAGGGAATGCGACTGCCCGGCTCTCAGTGACACCAGGCAGCACATCTATCAGAGATGTGGCAATAACACAGAGACTGTATTTAGTCCTCCCTCTGAGAAGGACTGGAGGTCTGGGTCAGATGCTGAAGGTGATCCCTGGGTGGCTACACGGGGTCAGTGTACAGGGTCTGTCTGAAAGAGAAATATATCCCTGAGCTGTGTTCAGCCCTATTGCCATCTTCCACTCCCTGATGCCGTCACTGCAAATTAGGTCTTTGATTGCCAATCTCTAATATAATGCTTTAGGAGAGATTTGAGTCCTCTCTGTAAGTGACAGTAAGGCAGATCTACTGACAGCTATATGCAGGGATGCTGGGACACTGAGAAGCCTCTGTTTGTGCCGGGGTCATGACTTTAATACTTTTTTATTAGTAGTATGGATCCTCTAGCATGTCTCTTTGGATGTAACGCCATGCTCGTGACTCGTATCTATTGCAAGCAGTACAGTTACCTATGCTTTTAGCCATCAAGAGCAACCTTTTTTGATGAGCCCTCACTGGAAGTGTAAAATACTGTATTTTTCAATCTTTGTCAGAGAGGCAAAATGTGCGTGTTTAAAAGAACATGAGTTGTTTCTCTTGTCCCCACACTCTCCATGGGTTTTTTTAAGATGAGTTACCTCATTTTGAGTCCATTAAACCAAAGGGTGCAGAAGGCTGAGACAGGAATAGTTTGGGTTGGAAGAGTCCTTTAAGATCATATAATTTCAAACCCCCTGCCATGGGCAGGGAACTTCCCACTGGACCAGATTGCTCACATCCCCATCCAACCTGGCCTTGAACACTTCCAGAGATGGGATATCCACAGCTTCTCTGGGCAGCCTGTGCCAGTGTTTCATCTACCTCACAATACAGAATTTTTTTAGTAGTACAGTACATTTTTACAATATCTAATCTAAACCAACTGTCTTGCAGTTTGAAGCTGCATCCTCTTGTCCTGTCACTCCATGCCTTTCTGAAAAGTACTTCTTCAGCTCTGTCGTAGCCCCTTCAGGTACAGGAAGGTGCTGTAAGATCTCCCTGGAGCCTTTTCTTCTCCAGGCTGAGCACCACCAACTCCATCAGGAGTGTTTGCAGCAAAGCAGTGCCAGATAGATCTGGTCAGAAGTTTTTTATTTGCTTCACAAACATCATATCAGCAGCATGGACAAATAAATCACACTGATCTCTTGGTTAGTGAAACTTACATTAGGGATGCTACAAAGTGACAATGAGAGTGCCCTTTCAGATTCAATCTCTGTGAATATGCTGTCTCTGCAAATACATGCAGAGACATATGCATGCAGATGCGTATGAATGATAACCCAAGAATCAGATAATTCAGTCCACTTTTTGATTGCCAATGCATATGTGCAATAATACAAGTTTTGTTTTAACAGTTTTTAATGATGAGGTATCTTCCGTGTTTGGATTCTGGCTGTTTTTCCTGTAATTTGATTCATGCAGTGAGGCATGGTTGCAACACTTTCTGTTCTGTGACAGAATGCTTCTTACATCACTTAACATGTATGGAATTCTTTTCAGTCCCTACCTCATTAAAACCCAATGCTTAGATCTCCTGCCTCTCTAATGTACAGGGGCAGATCTAGGCATATTTTCACTTTGAAAAGATTTCCTCTCCTTTTCATTAATGGCATCTGTACAGCTGTCTAAAGACTGTGGAGATTTCCCTCTACTGCTGTTTAGTGTCTTTGTAATCTGTTTTGGAGAGCCACATGCTTTTGTTCCCCCAGTAAAGCTCCTTTAAGCAGAACCTGTTTTCCCTAGTGCGGCCATCCCTAATGTGACCTTCACAGTAAAAGGAATGAAGAGGGGGAGGGTTTCAATAGGTGTGTGGTGGATGCCAGTGATGGGATGGTACTGCAAGGAAAAGGCTTTCCTGGCTGTGTCGTAGCTGCTGAGAGTGCCTCATATCAAGGGACTGAAAAAGTGCATCTCTTTGTGAGAGTGAATATGGAGCACCTTCAGGGTGCTTATAGGTGCACACCAACCTACAGGGCTAAGCATAGGAAGACCAAACCAGCCCCCAAGCATTTTATCACCTAGTCTTGCTGAGCTTTATGTCTAGCAGAGCAAAATTTATTACAAGTCCTTGGCAGAGTTGTCAGCACTCTCATGGACTTCCGTGCCTGAAGAGGGAGTAGCTTGACCATGGAGTTTCACCTGTGGGCTGACTTATATAACTGGGATGCCCCAAGCTAATTCCTGTTTGCATAAGCGCACATACATAGAAACAAAGCATGATTTAAAAGCAAATTAGATAATTACCAGTCAATTACATTACTATCACACTGCAATTTTTTAATTTTCTCTATCTTTAATCCACTGCTTTTCTCAACTTTCTCCATGAGGTCTTTATGACAGTGGCTTTCAATTTGTGACCACAGAAATCTGCAAGTCCAGGGACTGCTTCTAGAGGGTGTGAGAAATAAAAGCAATGTACATGTGCTATGCTGTAATTTATGTACATGACATATCTACAGTAGATGTCTCTGTGCCCATTGGGATGGTCAGGAAAGTAAGATGAAAGGTTTTCCTCATGGGAAGAAGCAGGATATTTGAATCCCAAAGTAAGTTGGGATCCCAAGTTTATGGCAGTTTGTTAATCTTTAGATTCCTTTAGTTCTGCGTTTCAAGAGAGGCATGGTACTTTGTACTTGGTACTTTGCTGGTAATTTGTAGATTGATAGCACCTCCCAGGAGTGTCCTGTACATGCAGAAAGAAAGGATACACAGTGCAGGGGGTGTTCACATGTGATTGGAATAAGTTCCATGCTACAGAGGTCTACTGTGTCTGACTCAAAATTCTGTGTAAGGAAATCTTGGTTGTGACATCCATCCATGTGAACGGGAAAGATGCTGACATCAAAGAGTGAAAGTAATCTCTTTAATAAATGCAGGCACAGATACAAACCTGTCACGGACTTGGAGATGAAAATGAAAATTTTTGATCCTGTGCAAATGGCTGTAAGTCAGTTATGACTGATGTCTAATTCAGATCCTTTCAAGGACACTCCCTTGTGTTCTACTCCATTTCTTCTACCCTTGCTCGAAGTAGTACCATGGCCCATTTGGTCACCATGTTAACTTTTGATCCTGGTCTTGCTCATCACCTCAGAGCCCCTGTTCTTCAGAGTCTGTGGTTACAACTGTTTATGTCAGTTGTATTCTAGGAACAGATTTTTTTGCTGTTTATATTTTTCCTCCAAAGCAAGTGACAGTCAGGCACAATGAATTCAGCAAAAGCTTGCATCCATCGTTACTTGTAGTTAGCTCTTAGCTTTCCCTTGCAAACCTCAGTCAACTCCACTTAACTGAGTTGCCTTTGTCACTGCAAGAAGGGTAAACAGACTTTGTTGTTTTGCCTTCTACCAGTGAGCCCTCAGCAAAGAATGGTACTTACAGTATAGAAAATGTACCCACATAATGCAGATCTGCAGTCTTACTGTCAGTGATCCGCAGCTTAGGCCTAGGAAAAAATAATTTTGTCAGTGTGGCTATAGGCAGATTAAAGAATTTTAAAAAAATATCAGATCTCTGGGTTCATCAATAAATCTCCTTTTGGTTTTATTTCTTTCCCAAAAGATCTTGCATTTTCCTGCAGACAAACAGAATGATGTGAGGTATTATGTATACCTAATTTATACATAACTTCTATGCAATGCAATGCACATAACTGATTCTCCACAGAAATAATTATTCAAAATACTGCAGGTTTATAAGTTTAGATAGCTTAACAGATGCTGGATGTCCACAGATGTTGTGTATGCACAAAATGAAACTGAAATTTCATTAGCTGGAAGCTAATTAAATTTTGTTGAACATTAGGGCATTTTGACACGTATGAGGATAGAGGAGAAAATGCTTAATTAAGTATTATATTGTCTAAAATAAACAAGGGTGTACTTACCTAATCCTGGGTAGAAATGAAATTTTTGTCATTGGTTCTTGAACAGACTTATTTAAAATGGAAGACCTTAGATTTTGGGTTGTTTTTTCGCGGCATGGATCAGTTGTATTATAAACTGGGAGTTATGAATTATGAAGTGGGAAATGGTACTTTTCCTTAAAGGCTTGACTGCTTCCACTTTAGTTGAGGTTTTTGTTCAATGTTTTTCCTGTGTCCCTCTACTTTATTTCCATGTCTCTCAGCTGCACCTGGAATGGCTGTTATTAACATGTACTGTTAATACTGCAAACTTAATTTTCAGAAGCGCAGTACAAAACCAAAAGCAGTTGCCTTTGGCCTCAGCTGGAATCCAGCACCTCTGAAAATCAGGCAGTCTTGTTTTTTAGTTGGAAGAACTGATTCTCATCTATAAAATGCTTTGAATTTACAATTTAAAGAACTTCCAATCTATGTAGGTTTTAAAATACTGTGTACATACTATGTTTGTACAGGAATCTGGCAGCCATTTCTAGGGAACATTAAGCAACAAGATCTTGTAGTGAACAGCAGAAATATTTTTTATTTAGAGATTACATAACTCTGACAAAATGGAAACCAGCCCCCGTGCTTCACTGTAGACCAGAACTTTCTCTTCCCAGATGGAGGGTGACCTTTAATTGTGTCAGTTCCACCCCACATCCTCAGAAAACAAGGGCAGCTGCTTCACACATGAAGGGAAGCAGAGACTGAAGCAACCATGTTGATCAAGGATAGATCAAGACTGAGGTAACCTTACAATAGCTACACAAATCATACTCCAGCCATCAGTCAGGTCTCCAAGAGCGTTCAGGTAAAAATAATGGGTAATAAATGTCTCAAATTGAATTAGCCCTCACCTACCTGTGTCCCTTTAGCAGCCAGTGCTCTGGCAGTACTGATGCAGCCAGCAAAGCTGCCTGTCACCGCTAATCCATGTGGGATGGATCAAGCAGTGTTTGATGCTAGCAGTACAAAGAGTGACACTGAGCTGGAGTGGGAGGACTGGGCAGACGGAGAGCTGATGGTGCCCTCGGGCTCAGTCTGCTGAAGGAGGAGTTCCCATGTGGACTTCTTGTAACTGGGACTCATAGGAAAGAGAGACAAACTAGAAACACACCGAGTGCTCTGTCCTGAGTTAATCAATCGGTACTCTTATACCCCTTATAAATAGTTGTCCTAAAAACCCCACCACCAGCTATGCTCCCCTATCTTTCACTCCTTTTGTTCTAGACACTCTTCTAAACATTCAGGGGTTTGATTCTCTTTCTCTGTTCCTTTAATGTCTTCATGGTGTGGAGGGGGTGGGTAGGCAGGAGGTGCTGGGACCCCTTCTGTGGAGCAGCTGTGATTGCTTCCCGAGGATGTGTGAGAGTTGGGAAAGATTGTAAGGTATGATTTTTTACTGTACGCTGAAAGGCTTTCTCTATCACCCTGAAGAAGGACCTGAGGAGTGGTGAAAAGGTATAGAGTTGTCAGCTCTGAAACAAAAGCTGGGAAGTAACTGGGCAGTGTCTGTGTCCTCTGATGAGCTGAGACAATTCCATTACCTGCAATTTGCCATAAATCAGTGAGTTTCCCACTCTGAAAAAGGTATTCAGTGTGTGCTCTGCTGTTCCTTAAAGTTCAGGGCTCTTGGTCAGAGAAATTACTTCAGTGCTGTGGTGGCATGGAGTCACAGTAGTAAAGACTTTATCATTTCTTTTGCCACTCAAGGCAGTCGCTTGCTAAAACACAATTTTAAAATAGGAATTCACTCTTACTCCTTTTGTGTTAACTTTCTGTGAACAGTCAAGCAATTTTATTGACAAGAAAATCTGTAAAAAGTCAGTGTCAAAGATACATATGTGTGCATTTAAGTAAACTAGTTTAAAGTTCTCATGCATAAGCATTCAGTTTTGAAGTGCTTACACATTCCCTGAGCCAAAGGAATGGAAACAATACAATGTGATTTATCTGACCAATCCAACCTAACCCAGACAGCTGCGGCACAGGCTCTCCTGCTGGCTGCTATTTTCATGCCGGCAGAAGAAGAGGGTAGATGCCTCTCATGATTGTGTTTTTGTTATGATCTTGGCACTCTGCTCCTCTTGCTGATGACTCAGAAGCTAGAAGAAGGAAAACCTGCCTCAAAGGGACAAATGGGAAAAGCCCAGGAGACCTGGTGCTCACCAAGCAACTGCCTACCCATGGCCTTCACTACGTTTGACCTTTCATTTCTCTATTTTAATATGGATATGATATATTTGGATATGGATATGATGGGGAACAGTTTGCATGCTGTGCTGGATATGAAATCTCACCCCCCCATAACTGATCTGAAATCATTAAAGGAATTGTGAACAAATTCTATGCACCAGGTATCATAGGTGGACAAAATATGTTGACATTTTGTGTCACAGTGTTGTTCTCGCGTAACCCAGGGAGTGCATGAGATCATCACTGAAGTAACAGCTTCAAGCTATACCTTGTATCAGTCCTGTGTGTCTATCCCTGTGAACAGCTCAGAAATAAAATACAAAGACCTCATTAAAAACAAAAAACGAACAAACCACTAGCAAAAACAACCAACATCTAGATTGCTCAGGGACATGCCAAAATCTGAAGGGACTAAGGACTAGCCATATCTGAAGATATCTAAATTCCTTGTAAGGCATTTACATTGCCAGCAAAACTCCTTGTGATCTTGAAAGTGCTCCTGAGCAGTTAAATCATGACTGCATTAGGTAACACAGCATGTAACCTTCAAGATCTCGAGAAGAAAACCAGAGAGGTGTGAGCAGGATTTCCCTGCACACCCCTCAAGTTTCCTTGGCAACAGAGGAATCCATGCCTGGGATTCCGGCAGGTTATTTACATGCTTTTGATGTGCTGGTGAGCCCACCCAGCAGCATGGATTAGTTCGTAGCTCCCTGTCCATGCTAGTTCTTGGCATCTCTCTTACTTGTCTTTCCTCCATCTCGATCCATTACAGGGAGTCTTTGCAAAGAAATTGGGAGAATTTTTCTCCCAATTTCTTCACAAAGATTCCCTGTAATGGATCAAGATGGAGGAAAGTTCTCCATTAGTGTGAGGACAGTTCTGTATTTTCAAGGGGTACATTTTGACTGGAGTGTGCACTTGGAACAAAATGACTCTCAGAATGCAGTGCTCCTCAAGTCAAACACTTAATTAGCTGTAGTAGCATGACCTGCTTGCTATCTATAGTCAACTGTGAAACAAAAATATTCTTATAAAAACATTATTTTGAAATCATAAAAATTGAATATTTTTTCCCTTTTCAAACCAGAAGTCAAAGACAGATGGATATACAATGTGTGAGTGCTGTCATTTTTGGTTTGTTGCTGATCCCTCCCATGCTTTCAGGCGAAACCCCTGTGGCTTCCAAGGTGTCTATGGCTGTGAAAGGATCATTTTCTGAGGTGTGGGGAGGCTCCCAGTGGGAGCTTTTGGTGGCCTCCACAAAGGCAGGAGCAGCAGACATCTGCTGCACACGTTTTATGTAGCTCTTGTTTGCAGCAGCCGTGTGGGCAACACAGTGCATCTCACACATTTTGTCAATCTGTATCCCAACCAGGTAGGATTGACAGCTGGAGAAAACCATATATTCTGGGTGCTAAATAGGTTATCCGCCATCCATAAGAAAGAAAAGCAGTAAGCTTTGCAGCCGTGCCTCCCAGCCCTGCCCTTGGTTGTGACTTTGCCACTGGCAAGGCTGAGTGCCTGACCCCTGCTAACGTGCGGTGCCTTTAATAAGGAAAGGGAGGGAAGTAATTTTATACTCAGCATGCAAGTGATTCATGTTCTCAAAGGGGATAAAAATGTTATTAGAAAATTCTCCTGCCAAATGTGTGGCAAATGAAACCAATTTATTAATGCTGTGAAGCCAACGTGTGAAATTGGGATAAAAGGTGAGGTGTGGTCTCACCCCTGTGCTTACTGTGGCAAAATGTGTGCAAGACAAAGGGCTTTTGTCCTTGGGAAGGGGATGCTGCTGTTGTGACCACACGCACTGGCAGCAAACAAACACAGCAAGTTTTCTTCGGCACAGACGCACTTCAAAGTGTTGGGGTGAGAGATGCCAAGATATAAAGAGCAGATCTTGATCATGGGTGACCAAGCTGCTGCTTGAAATCTGTAAAACATTGTCAGTACACCTTTGAAAATGCTTTTATTCATTTCATAGTTCAGGGCTTCCCATTCATTTAGGGTTATTATTTATTTTATTATGTGTTAAGCAGTCTCAGTGTTCTGTGTGTCTCCAAAGACTCAAAACTAAATCAGTCCCAGGCTCCAGAATATTCCTGACCTGAAATGAAGTCCATGCAAACAAGGCATGGTTTTGAGCCAAGAGGCCCCAGACATGGCCCATGATTTCATAGTAATGTACTTTACATGGGACCATGATGAAGGTGACCATATGTTCATGAAGTATCTATAAAGCAGGTGCTGTACTCTTGACAAAAGCAAGGGGAAAGAGGTTTATAAAGTGACCCTTGAGAGGTCCAGAGTCATCTGCCTTGATTCCTTAAGCTGAAAAGGTCTTCCTGCATCCCCCTTGCTTTTGCTCTCTCTCTGCCAACATCATGCTTGATGTGACTGAACAAGACTGAAACAGTATGGATGGGGCTAGAAGCAGGATGAGCAAGACTTAGCTGCTCTTCTTTTTGCCTCATATGCAAATGGCATCATCTGCCTTTTTTCAGTGACTGGAAAACATCAGCATCTGGACAAAGGTCAGCCAGAGCCTGTCAGGACAAAGGAAATCTGTGGAGGAATTTCTGCCTTGGAAAAAGCTTATCTTCTCTAGAATAGTATCTGACTTCAAATTATCATGTAAGTAGTCATACAGAGTTCTTCTGGATTCCTTTCTCTTCCTGAGCAGCCCCCAAAACATAGATTCTAATAACTCTGTTTTTTGCAGCTGCAGGTGTCTAACAATCTGGACCTTGTTTAATCAAATTCTGATTTCACTGGGGCAATCATCATCTCCAAGGTGGTTTTTCACATGATTTCATAGTCAGAAACAAGGCTGAAGATTGTTCAGATCAATTTCTAGAGAGCTTTAAACCAGGCATCAGCTCCCTTAGCCCATCCGAGACCAATCTTTCTGCTCTCATTTCATTCTAGAAAGCACTTGCCATATTATCCCCATGCTCTGGCAGTGGGGCAGAAGGGTCAAGCTTTGAACAAAGGAGTGAAATGGATTCTGAATGTCCTGAACAAGAAATGTGAAATCTTTCTGTTGGTATTTTATGCCAAAGGCAAACACTTAGGAATTTGCTGTAAGACTATAAAGGCATAAAATTTAGTTGCTCTAGTCAAGCACATGTCGAGTATGAGTGGCTGCTTATCTTTTTGTCATTTACTTTATGGATTTGACCTAGAAATAAAGTTGTGCAAATTTAGCTATTCTCAAAACAATGAGGTTTGTTTTATTTCCTCCCTCTACCCTCCCTGCCCACCCCTCCCAATTTAGCTTCTATTAATGAAACTTGTTCTGGTAAATTATTCAGCCATGGGATTTCTCCAAGCTTCTCTCAGTTTCCATTGTATGACTTTTCTGCCTGCCATCAAATTAGCAAACTCATTCCACAAGACCTTAACATTATTTGTATTTTGTCTAAAGAGGGGATAAATCAATTAGTTTCTGGCATAATATTAACATTTTATTAACGTAAGTCACAAAGCTGAGTGATCCAGAATCCAAATTAATTGTTGGGATTAGTATAAAGTACCCACAGTCATCTGTCAGGTAAGTGTCTCCATCTGTCTGTGTTTATGGCTGGATTTGAAAGGTGAAGTTTGCAGAATCAGTAGCTCAGTCCCTCACCTTCATATCATCAGCTAATAGCCCACAGCTTTCCTGCCACTAGACAAGAGTCTTTCCAAGAGTGAGGTAACCACAGCTGATGCTCAGAACACAGTATTCTCAAGTGGAGTCCAAGGTCTCTAACACATAAAACCCCATGTATAAATAAAACTGACCACTAAATGGCAGAAAAAAGTATTCAAGCTCTGCATATACTTCAGAATTCCCAGATTCATGAGAGGGTCCAATATCACACTCCCAATCTGAGTCCCACAGTGTTTTCACCTTCACAAGTTACTTAATGCAAATTCCTAGTTCCTGTGTCTCTTAACTTTGTGAGTGATCTTCTACATACTCCACATTTTAAGAACTCGAAGCTTAATTCCAGCGTTTGTCCACCCTCTTTATGGAAGTGACCTCAGAAATACCTGGCTGAGGGCTCACTCAGTTGTTAAAGCCAAGGAAAATCTTACGCGTTTATTGTACTTTGAAATAAATTCAAGTATGCACTTGCCTGGAGTATGGATGTACTTAATATGTTCTGTCTGATGAGCTGATTCCATGATCTCTTTGGGCTCTTCAGCAACATTGAAAAAAACCAGTACATTCAATTCAGGAACTTCTCTAGAAGAACCTCCAGGGCAGGTAGAACCTGTAGACAATGTAGGCAAAGGATACCTGTGCCTCGATTAAGTCAAGAGGAACACCTGAAGCTGCATCTCAGAAGGTGAAGCCTGAGATGAATAGGCTGTTTGAACCATTCTCCAAAAATCTGCTAATTGTATTCCCACCTATTTTTTTTTTTCTTTCTTTCTATTACTACAATCCCTTCAACTGTCCAGAAAGCCAGGAAATTGTTCCTCCCTGAAGAAGTCTTCTCCATGGGATCCTTGGAGACCAGTGTGCTGCATTTCAGGAGATCTGAAGTTTACAGTCTGGTGCTAATTCTGGAAATGCATTCCCTACATAAAGACAATTATTTGTGCGGTCCTAGTTTGCAGACCTGTTATCTGAATTGGCTAATCCCTTGCTAAAATCTATCTTGGGTCAGTAATTACAGACGAATATAGTCTGACTATGACTAAGTAAAATACAAGACAAGTAACTCCATAAATTATGGAACTAAGTGAACATGGATGGAAATTTGTGGTATTCATGTGGCATCCACCAAAACTTCGATGCCTAATAATGACGTCAAAGAACTGAACCTCTTTCTCTAATTGTCTTCAAGAGTGGCTTCCTGAATGGACTCTCTGGGGTCAGTGAAGAGCTAATCTTGCCTTGCCATCTCCCCATCAGCAGGGAAGCACCTGTAAGGGCTTTCCTCTACAGGTAGTGACTGTCATGCTGACTGTCTGGAGTCAATATCTGTGAAATATGCACTTGTGTCAGATATACTTGAAACCAGCTAACCTGTTCAAGCAACACTGTGAGAAGAGAGAGAATAGAAAGGAAATTCTAATCAAATGAACATCCCAGTCTTTCATTTTTCCCTTTGACATCCCACATGTCTTTATAAGTCTTGCATCCTCAGGAAGCATTTTAATTTACTCTCTGAGCAGCAAAAGCACTCAACAGACTTTTCTGCCACAGTTTGATAATTTTGTGACCTGAACAGAGACTTAACAGTCAAAATGATGGAAAGGACAATTAACCAGTTTCTGACATCACCTGTGCTCCTATTCTTTGGAGTTCGGTTGAAGTCACTGGGATTACTCTGTATTTCCACTGATATGAGCATGTTACAGCATGGCCTCATTTGTGCAGTAACTAACTTCTTTAGGGAAGCATAAGATTTTCCATTTTGTATTACAATACTTAATTGGGAGTTGTTTGTTATTGTAACATTATTGTCATGTGGCCTAAGTGTTACTGGGCAGAGTCATTTGTCAATGTAATTTTGTATTTCCTGAAATCCCAGATCCTTGGATGTCTCAGACACAGTGCTCCAGCCAGTAGCAGCATAGAAGTGACTGAGCTGTAAGAAGCTCTCGGTGCTGCCTTGCCACATAAACTGTGATTTATAGCTGTGTATCTCATTGTTTGTATTTGTTGTTGTTTGCAGCTATATGGCAGCAGTGCTCTTCACAGTGTGCCAGAACTGTATTTGCTCTTGGATGTCAACATTTCCTCAGCAGGACTGTGTGATTTTGGCTGGGCCTAATTAGCATACACATGTATATGGAGAAATTCATATGCATACTCTCTTGTGCCTGCTCCACTGTTCTGTCAATCTGTTTGATGCTGGTCTTAGAATCATAGAATATTTCAGGTTGGAAGGGACCTCTAAAGGTCATCCAGTTCCAACTTCTCTGCCAAAAGCAGGGACACTTCCCACTAGATCAGGTTGCTCGGAGTCCTGTCTGGCTGGATCTTGAATGTCTCCAGGGATGGGGCACCCACTGCCACTCCAGACAACCAGTTCCAGTGTTTCACCACTTTCATTGTAAATATTTTCTTTTTTACAGCTAGTATAAATTGACTCTCATTCAGCTTAAAACCATTACACTTTGTCCTAATCCACAGGCCCTACTAAAACATTCAGCCTTGTCTTTTTTATAAAAGAAAGACTTTCCCTTTAGGTTCAGGAAGGTGCAATAAGGTCACCCACAGCCTTCTCTTCTTGAGGCTGAACAACTCTAACTCTCTCCATAGTAGAGGTGCTCCGAATTTTTTACTATCTTTGTGGCCCTCCTTTGGACCTGCTACAAGGCCCAATGTATGCAATATTTAAGTGTTACAGTGTTTATCACCACAAAGAAAGAATGACCTGACAAAGAGCTACACTGGCATTTCCCATCACTGGGACTGCAAGACCTTGACTGAGAGATGAAGGTCTAAGTGGAACATGGAGTAAATGTATGCTTTTACAAGAAGGGTCTTTCAACAGTCTGTGTAGTCACAGTTGGAATAATTTACCTAAAAATTGGAAAACACATTCTTGAAGAATTCTCTTCTTAGTAGCTAAGTGGGGGGACAGTGAGGGCATGCTAGTTTTGGCTGGGGTAGAGTTGATTTCCTTCACAGTGACTAGTATGGGGTTGTGCTTTGGTTTGTGATGAACAAAGGGTTGATAATACAGAAATGTTTTTGTTATTGCTGAGCAGGGCTCACACAGCACCCAGGTCCCTTCTGCTTTCCACACTGGCACGCTGGCAAGGAAATTGGGGTGCATGACAAATTGTGAGGAAACACAGCCAGGACAGGTGACCCAAACTGACCAAAGGGATATTCCAGACCATATGACATCATTCTCAGTATGTAATGTAGAGGAAGGAAGGAGAAAGGGGTGATGTTTGGAGTGATGACATTTGTCTTCCCAAGTCACAATCACATGTGATGGGCCCTGCTCTCCTGGAGATGGCTGAACTTCTTCCTGCCCATGGGAAACAGTGAATCAATTCTTTGGTTTGTTCCGTTTGTGTGTGCAGCTTTTGCTTTCCCTATTTAACTGTCTTTAATCCCAACCCATAGGTTTTCTCACTTTTACCCTTCTGATTCTCTCCCTAGTCCTGCTAGTGGGAGAGTGAGCAAGCAGCTGTGTGGGGCTTGGCTCTTGGCTGGAGTTAAACCCTCACAGAGGGCCAGCTGCTCCCTAAGGGTTGGGAATCTGGAAGCCAACAACAGTAACACATCTGGCAGGGCAGCAGATTACCAGGCTAGGTTTACTTGCACTGTACCTAAATGATGTAAGCTGACTAGGCCAGGGGCAGCTGCAACCAAGAGTCCAGATCATTAGGCAATCTTGTGATGATGAATCAAGTGCAAGGTCAAGACAGGAAGTCAATCCATGGGGCAGAGTCCAGTGGTTTGGGGAAGGTTTGTAGTGACAAGACAGGTCCATGAACAACACCCAAAACATAGCATTCAACATCAGGCACAGGCAAGGCTGTGGCTTCTCTGGAGACCAGTAGTCCTGCAACAAAGGTCAAGCAAGGGCTGTAGTTAGCTCAGGGCTGAACTCATAGAAACCTCCTGGGACCATGGTCAAGGTGAATGGGAGAGTTCCAGGTGAAAGGCTGGTCAGAGAACCTAAAGCTGGTTGTTGCAGTCAGGGCACTGACAGCTTTAAACTGAAAATACTGTAGAAATAGTTAGAAATGTGGCCCATTATTTAGATGAAATTTTCCTCAGTACAAAATGCTCTCTCAGTATCCTTTCTATGTTCCTGAATTCTGCTTGAACTATCTCATAGGAAAAAAACATTTTCCATCTAAATTGATTATGGTCTAGAGTTAATGTGAGCTCTAGAGCTTGCAGGAGCTCACAGAGGAGCTTTAACTGCAAGATTCAATGCCTTTCCAGGGAACATGGCTAGTTTGTGTTCACCGAGTTTTTTCTTAGTCTATTAGTCTCATTTTGTGTGAAAAAAGAGTCAAGGGCATGATCTCTTAATGGAAAACAGATGCTGTGCTTTCAGTTTGGGGCAGTATTATATCATCTTAACAGAAATACTCAGTGGAGAACAGGTCTCCAAAAGAGACTTGTTCTGCAAAGGAGAACAACTTCTCCAAAAAGTGAAGTTCTCTCTCTTCTCAAAGAGAGTTGTGTCTTCAACTTCTCCAAAAGACCTGTAGGCCAAGTGATTTAGCTGCATTATGGGAAATTGCCTAAAGTCCCCACAGTACTTGGTCCACACTTGCAATCCTTATCTCATGTATTCCTAATAAGAACTTAGTCTAAAGATCTGTTGAGTCTTTTCTGGAAATCCAGCAGTTTTTATTAATAATCCAGCAGCTTTTATTTATAATCATAAGAAGTGGCAAATGCCACTTTTTATGATTGTTAATTGGAGCAGGGACTTAAATCTTGCTTTCACCTGCACTGGACAAGTGCCATATCTGTTAAATGTGCAGAACCAGACACTTGGAGTCAGTAGGAATAATGTTGACTGGCATTTTGGCCCACCAAAAGTCTGATAGTTTATCTGAAGTGGAATCCTCTCAATAGGAGAAATCAAAATGGAGAAGGCTCAACTCAGGTTCTTGGTCTTTACACAGGTAAAACTGAGATTCACAGTTCTGGTCAGGAAAATGTGTCTTCAACAGAGTCCAACTATAAAATTGATATAATTGCGACTCAGTGATTGCATCTTTCCTAGCACTGGACTACATGGTGTTGGAATCGATATTCCACAATTGAGTGGAAGGAAAGAATGCAAGATAATAAGAATAACATGTTTCTGTCTTGATAGGATGCTGAGCACTATAAATCAGTGTGGACTTCAGCCAGAAAGAGTCTTCAGCTCCTGCTGAGAGTGTCAGCAGCAGAAAGTTCCCCAAGTTTATATCCCTTTGCACAAAATTTGTGCAAATTCAAGCTCCTCCTCTCTGGTCCAATAAATTCTGAAATAGATCTTCGTTCTCCATTTCTGGAACTTGTGATTGCAGTCTCTATGGATTTGGCTTTTCGGTGTATTTTCCCCTTAAAACGTCTCTGGCTGAATGAAATAAAGTTATTTTTTCTACAGTGTATTGGCAGAAGTAATAGAACATCAGTCATAGAATTCCAATATATTTTCAGCCAGTGGCTAAATGCCTGTTCAGATATGCTGAGAATGGACAGTCAGACCCAATGCTGGCCTTAACCAGCTTAATTAGCTAGTAGCACATTGTATTCAGATGAATTGCATCACCTTACCCTAAGGTTAAATAGGGTATTTGGAGGACAGTCTCTTTATGCCTTTGCTCTTGTTTTGATAGAATGTGCCCTTTGTGGTGAGTTCTTTGAGTGAAATTCCACAGTCCCCAGCTGGAATGTAAATACAAGTGGAAATCCTTAGGTGTTGAAAAGTGTTGTCTCTCTAGTTGGCCAAAAGTCAGGTGAATAAATAAAATTTCCATAGCAAACATAACCCATAGTAAATGAGCAGCATGGCTGAGTGGTATGTGGTCAATTTGTTTTTTCTCTGTGTGTAGCTGAGCTCTCAAGTGGGATTCTGTGTCTAGATATAACTCATCCTGGGATCCCTCCTAGATTTCTTATAGTGATGTTTTTTCCTTTTAGCTTCATGTCTTATTTCCCTCCCGCTAAGGATGTAAATGGTGCATCCCAAAGAATTCTTGTTGAGCTGTCACATGAAGGATATTCCTTAGATAGCAGGAAATGCAACTCAGATACACAGTTTGAAAAGGAACTGGTTGGTTCTGTTACATCCCATGGTTAGTGCTGTGCAGTAGGGGTGAATTGTCTTACTGTAAAATTCTGTGTCAGGCTGACACAGAGTGCCCCACCCTGCTGGAAAAAAGGAAATTTTTTTTCTATCTTTTTGAAGTGAACGGACTGCTGTACACTAGAAGACAAAGGAAGTAGGTACTGCTGCTGCTGAAGCCTATCAGCTGGGAGGCAGTGACTCTGAAAGCCCAGCTTGTGGCAAATGACTGAATATGACCTTTTGGTACAGGTCTATGGCTGAGTGAGCCCAGTGAGTGATGGCTGGGTAATCACTGGGTATATAAACAGACAACACTGAATAAAGGGATCAGATGTCCTCTGCAAACAGCACTGGTCATATGTATCTGGCACAAGATCTGTGCCTGGTTCTGCTGTCCAGACTTCAAAAAGGTGATGAAAAAATAATGAGGGTTTAGAAACTACTGCAGATACGACCCGCAAAGCGAGTCTTAGCAATGAGAAAGCAACTCAACGATGGCCTATAGGTAACTGTATGGACAGAAGATTTTGATTGAACAGCTTGGGCAAAGGCAGAAGTCACCAGAAGTCTGCAAGTTTACACATTGTGAGATAGACAAAATCAAACAGAAAACCAAGTTTGGACACATAGGGAGGCAAAAGAGCTGCTGAGAAAAAATTCCTCTTTTCTTGAAGTGAAGTGACTAAGTAAATTTACATTATGGCTGGCAGTTTGCCTGTGAGATGTCCTCCAGCTCAGAAAAGTTTAATATAGGATTTCTGTGCCTTGTATTTCACTGGAAGTGAAAATAACCCCCTATTTTTCTCCTTTAGCCATAAAATCTATGTCTACCTTCTCACCAGCTTCTTTGACCTATGGGATTGCTTATTCACCTTTGTGGTGGGCTTTGAGCACAATTCTGAAAGATGAGATAGGTTATATTCCTAATCTACAGGAAGGGTGGATTAAATTCACTGGGATAATTTTTCAAATTGTCATCATAAACAAAAAGCCTGCCTATGCTTATTTCAGTTGTGTTATTGTATGAAAATGTCACGTTTAGCAAATAACTGGGATCTTGCTGCTGCTGCTGCTTGTGTCTTCACCTCACTCCTCATCTTCTTTGGGCCAACTGCAGCTGTTGTGTTGGTGCTGAGTGGCTAGGAAAATAATGATCTGGAACTCAGCAGCATATTGTGTGCAAGCAATGAATTTATTGCCAAGAGTATGTATAAAATAAATTACTGCCACAATCCTTCTAGAAATCCTCACTTTCCTCAGCTCTATGGCACCTCCTTGGACAGTGCTGCTGGGCTGGAGCTCTGGCAGGGACTGTGTGTACCTGGGCAGGAGATTGTGATTTGGCATATGGCAATGGGAGGGTGGGAGGGGGAATCAGAAGGAGCTGGTGGAAAGATTGCATTTTGCTCCTTTATGCAGTGAGACCGAGGTGATTTTTCTGAGACAGGCACCTGGATAAAGAGAGCAAGACAAGAAAGAGAAAGAAGCAGGACAGAGACACATGGTAGGATTGGTTAAAATGACCACACTGGGAGGAAAAAGCAAGGCTACCATTTCTTTCCAGGCTTTGGATGGAAAATTGAGAATCATTACTTTTTCTTTTTTTTTTTTTTCCACTTACCTATTGACAATACTGTGAAGGGGCTTAACCTTTATATGTAGGATTAAAGAGGCTGACAATCAATTATTTCTCTCTATTTGATAAAACAACATAAATCTGTGTTATTTGAAAAAAATCTGTGTCCTGTTGTCTGCCATACATTGCCACTAGTGTGCCATATTTTTGTTTTTCTGCTTTTTCAGGAAGCCTTTAAAGAAAATGTGTCATATGGCTGTGTACTTAAGGGTTTAACCATAGTGTGCTTCCACAGAAGAGCCTAATTAATGTAGGCAGCATAAAAACTCAAGCACGTTAGATTATTCTGATTTGCAATTATCTGTCATTGCAATGGCTAGAATTGTTTTCATAATTTAATTTTTCTGTTTGTTGAATCGTCTGGTTCAACCCGGTAGGGAACTCCCTAGTCTAGTAGGCACTGACTGCTTTTTGCAAGACCCATGCTTGTGCACAATGGTGTTACAACCCAGCCTCTGCTGAAATCCCTGCTCTGCCTTCATTTTCTCATACTATTATCATTCCATTTCTATGGCTTCCCTGAGTCCCAGCTGTCCAAACCAGCACATACCAAATTCTGCTGCCCATCTGTTCATCTACACAGAGAAGCGTGACCACATCCCCACAGCCTCAACCAATTTCATTCGCTTCCTGCTGTCTTTGGATTCCAGATAAAGCTTTTTTTTTTAGGAAACCTTCCCCTAATCTGTCCATTGACTGATGCTAGTGTGCATGCTTTCATTTAGAAGGAGGCTTTACGTAATGGTTGTGTTACTTTCATAACAATGCCTGCATAAATGGGTTTGTGAGTCGAGACCATGGGAAGAGCAGGCATTTCTTTGTTTTTGTTACCACTAGGCATTCAGTGCCGGGTGGCTCCACATTTCAGCTGTCACCTGTTTTCCCTAGGAAGTTCTTGTGTCAAAAACTTGCATTTATTCATTGCTGTGCATAAAAGCCCCAGTCACTAATATGGCCCTGCCATGTTTGGTGCTATATGAACACATGAAAATGCAGCCTCTTCCCCTAGTTGTTGACAATGTGCTAGCACCATGCAACAGGTACCCCTGCAGCAAGCACTTCTTATGTTATTCCCTGGTATGGATGCCTACAAAATGAACATCATATGGAAGCAATGGATCATTTTACCTAGGCCACCAAACGTGTTTGTTGCTAATAACTTTGGTTCACAATTCAAGCATGTCCAAGTAAAATTAATGGTCTGGATTCTAAAGCCTCTGTATCCCACCTCCACTTTTCCCCACACATTATTCTATGAGTCCCTGATCTATGGACATTTGTTTTATAGGCCTATGTAAAGGACTATATGTTCTACAGAACAGAACAAAACAATAGTGACAGCCACATTTTCAGTCAGTGTGGTTTGGGGTTTGGATGTCTTTCCTCTCCCTCTCTCCCTGCTTTAGGTCATTATTATTTTCAGAACTGGCATTTCTCAGCAATCAGCATGTTACATATGACTGGGCTCTGCTTTACCTGGGGGCTTCTTGAGTCCTGTGAGTTTGTCCCAGATTTAAACATGTAGTTTCTAGAAAAGATAATCCCAGCAAGGCAGTAATATTTAGCTCCTTTTTTGCTCCATGACATCCAAGCAATGAGTAAACCCACCAGAATACCTGTCTGGCAGTGCACATGCCTGTTGCGCTGGTCTGTAAGCCAAAGCACTTCAAGTGATGACCAGTGAAAGCAGGACACCATTGCCTGGGAAACCAAATAAATAGAAGCACACAGCCATCCATCACTGCCATCTGGAAAAGATTGGGCTGAACCTCTTCCTGTCAGGATCTGCTACAGTATTTATTTGTGTAGCTGAGCTTTGACTTTGGGGATTTCAGCAAAATATTCCTTTCAGCAATGACTCGAAGAGAAGATTTGGGTCTGATTGTCAGGCGTGTGCTAATTCCTCTGTTCAGTTTTGCAAAATTGCAACTGTAACTAATAGTTATATTTATAATTTTTTTCACAGGTAGGGACTTCACATGTGTGGGAACAACATGTAAGAGATGATCTCATTTTGATATTGTGTACACGTGTTACCAAAGCTGTGTGAATGACCATGAGCTGGTGACAAGTAAAGGTGTAAATGATTCATGATGGATGAGTTTGCTCCTCTGGTGCCTGATAAGAAGAAGAAGGTTTTGCTTAACACAAATAGTCTTGTGAATTCTCCTAACACAGCTGAAAGATGGAGTAATTTTAAACATTAAAAATAGAAACGTCTGAATTTACCTAGTGTACAAGGAGCTTGAGGATCAGGTAAGTAGTTCAGAGGATAAGGCTGTTCTAAGGAATGTATATTGCAATGCAGCAAAACAAACCTTGAAATGTACTAAATACTTAATAGTGGAAGGACAACATGAGGTGTACAAGCTATACAGAACAGAAGAGGGTAAGGAGGAAGTTGTATTGATTCATTTCTCTAAGTGAGGACACAAGAAAAAAAATGAAATATAAACAAATGTAAATGAGCATTTTTTCCTAATCACAAGCCAGAAGGAGAATATGAACAAAATCTTCTCAAACCAGAATCAGAATAATAAAATCATATAGGGTTGGAAAAGACACCCAAGATCTGAGTTTAACCTTTGATCAGTTACTGCTTTGTCAACTAAATCATAGCACTGAGTGCCATGCCCAGTCTTTTTGGGAATAATTACAGGGATTGTGCCAAGTACAGGAGGACTATTCCTGCCCTGGTCCTGCTGGCCACACCATTGCTGATACAGGCCAGGTTCCATTGGCCTTCTTGGCCACCTGGGCACACCTGGCTCATGTTCAGCTGCTGTCACCAGCACCCACAGGTCCTTTTCCTCTGGGCAGCTTCCCAGACACTCTGCCCCCAGCCTGTGGTGCTGCCTGGGGTTGTTCTGACTGAAAAGCAGGACCCGGCACTTGGCCTTATTGAACCTCACACAACTGGCCTCAGCCCATGGATCCAGCTTGTCCAGATCCCTCTGCAGAGCCTTCCTGCCCTCCAGCAGATCTACATTCCCACCCAGTCTGATGTCATCCAGGAACTTACCCTCAGCCCATCATCCAGATCATTGATGAAGTTTTTAGACAGGACTGGCCCCAGTTCTGAGCCCTGGGGATCCCCACTGGTGACCAGCTGGATCCACCCATCACCACTCTCTAGGACTGGCCACACAGCCAGTTTTTAACCCAGCAAAGAATGCAGCTGTTCAGGCCGTGGGCTGCCAGCTTCTCCAGGAAAATGCTGTGGGAAGAGGTGTTAAAGGCATTACTGAAGTCCGGGTGGAAGATAATATGCACAGCCTTCCCCCCACCCACTATTAGGGTCACCTGGTCATAAAGGAAGGTCAGTTTGGACAAGCAGAATACCACAAAATGTCAGGTTTAGGAAGGAACATAAGCTTTACGTATGCTGATGCTGCCAGAAATTCTCTTTAGTCAAAGAAGGGCAAAATAAATTCCTAAATTGAATAAGAAAAATAATATTATTGTTCAGAAGAGAGGGAGGATAGTCAGGGAAGGCACTATGTGGTATCTGCTTAGCCATCTGAGAGGGCTGGAAAGCATGTGAAAGGCACAGAATAGTCTGGCACCAACACTCCGGGTTCTGCCAACAGAAGACATGGACTGAATTACTAAATTCACAAATACACCGAAGAAGTAGAAGAAAGAAAAGGAAAAAGTTAGTTAAAAATACAGAGGACAAAATAAGAGGGAATTGCAGTGAGCTTATTCTGTGGGAAAACAGGCAGATGTTTAATTAACACATTCAGAGACAGATCTAATATTCAAGAAAAGTCTAATAGTCAAAGTTAATCATCAAGAACAGAATGCAGGAGTTCAACACTGTTCTGCAAAGCTGAAGTGAATATGTCTGAGAGAAAAAGCTACTATTAAGGGAGAGATTATGGTGTGGAAGATTTTGGTCTGGCCAAAACCAAATGCTGATGATTTGCAGGAAATTTATTTAGAATAGTTTTGGTCCAGAGAAACCAAACCTCAGAGCACATGCAGGCAAGGATCTTCCTTACCTTTCAGTTCTTTGCTTTAAGTGCTGTTCTTCCCAACTGAGTGGAATATGTTTTGCCAAATAGTTTGCAAGAGCAAAAGATGCATACATAGATGAGGAAATAAGCACTAAGCAAAGGTGAAATTATCTGCTTTCAGGGATCAAGCAGTATGGTGTGTAGTTTCTGTACTATTTTACAGGAAGTCTTAGGAAACTGAAAGCAATGGCCAGAGAGCAGAAGAGGAAGATTTCTCAGTGGCCGGCTTGCTTTCTAGTGAAGATGTGACTTTAGCATTCTGTAAATAAAATGTATAGGCTCCTGTGTTCAGTGAAATTTACATCAACATCACCACCAGCAGCAACAAATAGGGGACTGGAAAATGAGAAGAAATAAAATCAAAAATCCCATCAGCTGCTGGCCTGTAGCTTTATGTTGTTTGAACAATAACTCTGGGACCTCTATGTGTCACGGAGATGTAAGTTCTACCAACACTTAGATATTTAGATGGACACATGTTGCAGACATGCTACAATAATCACACCTGCTTTCTATATCCAGCATCTTGCTTACTTAGGACTCACTCTAGAGATGCCAAACAGCATTGCTTCTGTGCTCCTTGCATCTGTTCCCTTGGAGGAGGCAGCAGTTTTATTTTCTGCCTCATTCTCTGGAGAAATCATGACGTGCAGTTGTACTGGGATGGTGGCATTGGGACTGTGTCCCTGGTGAGCCCATCTCGCCTCTCTTCCTGCACAGTGATGGCTTCTCTGGCTGCCTCACAGCAAGCTCACAGTGTCCTGCCAACAGGGAAAGCATCATCAAGTATTCTGAGGGCAGCTGTCTTTTTATTTGTGGTACTTTATAGTCTGTAACACAACTTGGAAAAAAAGGGAGTGTTGGTGTTTTTCTAAAATGGGAATGAACTTCATTTCATGCTGCTAATTCACACTATTCACCTGTGTGTCCTGTGACAGGTAATATTTTGGTTTGTTTCTTTTGCTGAAGGGATCATGTATCTCATCCTTAGTCCATAAAAATAGCTTATTTATATATTAAGAAGGCCAAATGTGAAGACTGAAAAATATAGAAAGACATAAAAACGTAACAATTTATTATTTTAATATATATTTAATGATTCTAAATTAGCCTAACAATCTTCTTGCACCTGAGTTGTGATTTCTGGACTCTCTGATGGGCAGTGCAGTAGCCTGAAGCAAAAGTGGAATTTTTTCTCTTGGCCTTTATAGGTGCAAAACAAAACCATCTTGTGTTATTGCTAATAAACTCAGTTTTATTTTGTTTATATAAGCTGCCTCCAAATATGCTGTGTGCAGTGGGCTGATGAGGGAGAGATTTATGTCATTTTAGAAAAGACACACAGGAAGTCTCAAGTGAACAGAAAGGAAGAAAGGTTGAAGGAAAGAAAGAAAGAAAGGTTGAAGGAAGGAAGGAAGGAAGGAAGGAAGGAAGGAAGGAAGGAAGGAAGGAAGGAAGGAAGGAAGGAAGGAAG
>CM031857.1:26634948-26843747 GCA_018697195.1 Certhia americana
AGGGTGATTTAGTGCTCATGGAACAAAATGATGAGATCCCCTCCTGAAAAAGAAAATGTAGCTAAAAAGGACAGGTTTTCTGTTTTTTTGGATTTTTTTTTCTTCTTTCCCCCTTCTTCCTTCTTGGTGCATGTGTTTTTGATTTCCTCACCCCGTGCCTCTCAGTGCTGGCTTGTTTCCATTCAAACACACACAGAACACTGAAAACTAATTAGCCCTGGATGCAGCCACAGGAAGTTAGCCTGCCAAGTCCCCTTTCCCCCACAATTCCTCAACTTTCTCAGCTTGCCTCAGGCCAAGGGCCTTGCACTGGGCCTCTCTGTGTAGGTTGCCAGGTCTAATTTTACAATTTCCCTTCACCTTATCAAGTGTGCCCCAGGCCCTACAAGGGGGAAAGGATCAGAGCCAATGTTGTGTTGTGGGCCTTTCTCCCCCACACCCAGTCCCCACCCACCTCTTTTCTTTTCTGCATCAGTTTTGGGAGTCTTGGTCGTATCTAGTTTCGGTGTTGACTTGTTAATCTGACCTTTGCTAATGCTTTTTAAAGGAACTAAAGAGAACTTCACCATCTTGTAAAACTTGAAAGTCCCTCCTCTCCAAGAACTTTTCTTGGAGGTTAACAAATTTTCCCGAGAGCCAGAGGAGTACAGGTGTCAACCATTTTCAGGCATCTCATTTCAAAGCAGAGCCCACCACAATCCCAGTGCGAGAAGCCAGAGTCTGATTAGAGGAATGCAGCAGGCTGGATGCCAGCCTACAGTGGGCAGAGCCGTGACATGTGCAACTCAACTAGAAATTACCAGCGTGGCTGCAAAGTTATCGCAGGCTGGAAGCATACTGGGGCTCTCTTCTTGACTCTTATGTTGCTGTGGGACACTTAGCAAAAGTCACTTCAGCACTTTTGACATCCCTTTCTAAGCTGGTTGTACCAGGACGTAACCCCTACAGAGAGCACTTTGAGCTTTGTGGATGAAAGGCACTGAAATACGACTCCTATTAAGAAATCGCAGTGGAAAGCGTTGGAGAGGGAAAGACATCGGGCAACTGAAGCCCCCCTTCCTTCTTCTGTGGTATAGAGGAGTGGAAACTCCTGGACCTGTTGGACTGTTTCCTATCCAGTCCAGTGTCCAGAACCCAAAAAACTTCAGAGGAAGATTTGAGGATCCTGTGGTACGACAGCTTAGGAAAGAGAAGATAGTTTAACCTTGTGTCCCAGTGCCATTCAGCACTCCAGGAGTTAAGAAGTAGCAGAAGCCCTCAAGCACGAAACATTTGCTGTTGTTGCCTGTGGCAGCTGTGGATGTTCTTGGTCCTTTTTAATTGTTAGGTTTTGAGCTGTGCCCGTTTCCTGAAGCAATGAGATCCACAGTGTAATTGTGTTTTGTGTGAACGTCTTCTTTCCATTGATGGGCTCTGTGAATATCTAGAGAAACTCATGCAGTGTCTGCTGGTGCTGCACCTGCTCTGTAGACAGAGAACTCCAGCAGGCATGGCTGAGAGAGGGGCGTCATCTGGGAACCACCTTTTAATCAACTCAGAGTTTGAAAATAACCTGAAGAGAAACATTAAATACAGTGCTAGGAATGGCTGCTGTAGGAAAGGAAGAATATCCTTTTCTTATTTAATTCTTCCCTGATGCAAGACTTGAGAAGAGTTTTGTAGTTAAGTTACATTTTGAACACTTTTACTGTCTTACCTGTGATTTCAATGAATGTTCTTCCTGTAGAGCAGGTGGTGGCATCTGACGTGGAACAATGTGTGGGGAACCTGCCACCTCTTTTCACAAGCTGTCAGCCTCTTTTCACGGTCTGTTATGCTCTTTTATTTAACATTTTGTACATTTTGTAAGTGTTACAGACAACTCAGTTACAGAGACGTGACTTCACTGCACAGGCACACTGTTCTGGAGTGGAGACCAAGCAGGAGCATAGAAACTGGACTAGAGTCCAGTTTGGAGCATTATTAAATGTGTAGTGCATAACACATGAGTAGTCCATTAAAATGAAAGAGACTGCTCTGGTGACTGCTGAAATGCTAAGTTCAAATAGCTTATGGAGCTCAGGCAACCTAGATAATTTTTAGTGAAAAAACTGTCTTCTTTGGGTACAGACAATCCTGCTCATCTGATGTCAAAGATCTCAGCGTAGCAAAAATTCTGTTGGGCAGTCTCCTTTTTCCTCTGCATCTGGACATGGCACTAGTGACTCCCAATGTGTTTGGCCTGTCCCTGTTAAAACACTGACAAATGTAAACTTGTCAGGGTACTAGAACTAGCAGCTCACTAGCTGACCTATATGCTTTCCCTCTAGCTCCAAGTTTTAACACTTCTTGCAAGAAAACAGCCTCATAGTTTTTTGATCTCTGCCTAAGTGTCAGGACTGTTGGCCAAGATTATCACATCCCTATTGGTTGCTCCGAAGGAATCTCTAAACCCCAGTGAGAACTAAACAGCAGGACCACGTGTGTCTTAAAAGAACAAAACAAAGACAAAAGCACTTTTTATGCAAACATCCGTATTTCTTTTAGCAGGAGCAGTGCAGAAATGGAGCACTTGATAAAGATTATTTCTGATTCTTGCTTTGAAGTTTTCTGAGAGGTATTGCTAGTTATAATGACTTACAATCTTGGAACCACAGCACACCTGTGTTGTGTCTATTTTCTGAGATTGTAGGCCTCTCGTTCTGCTCATTTTTCAGAATTCTTCACTTTTCTTGAAAAGCAAAAGGAGGAAAACAAAAGTCCAATGTAAAAAGTCTTCTTTTTTTCATGTCTGTGACTTCAAAGAAGAGCTTATATTTTACTAGAGCCCTAGCAAAATGAGCCCATGTGGCTGGTCCTAGAGCTGTGACATTTACCTGATTGCAAGTAGAACAAGCTAAAAAATTTCTATCCAAAATTCATTCTATAGAACTAAAAAAGAGGTTTTTGCTGAAAATAGAAGATTACTCAAAATAATCCTTATTTATTTAAGTTGTTCACTTATTCTTCTTAAAACCTAAACAAAAAATTTCAGAGGACCATTTCTGAGTTCTTTGTGACTAGTATTCATAACCTTCTGTCAGTTATTAAAAAATGTTTCTCTTGTCTTGCCTTGCCTTGTCTTCCCTCTCTAGTTTGTCCTTTTCCTCAGTGATAAGCTTTTAAAAAGTAAATGTTGAACGTTTTCCTATCAAGTTTCTCCTGTAGAAATATTAACATTTCTAAAGGTATTATTGCAGTCTGTCCCCTTTTGTTAATTCTGTGAAGGAGAAACACAAGTGTAGCCATTGATGAAGCCTTAGCATGGTGAACAGCTTCAACTGAGTGCACATGGTTGGGTTTGGGGAGATGAAATGGCCAGATTTGTATGTCTTAACATAAGAATCAAATTTTAAAACATGTAGGAAGTTGATCTCTCACCTCTGGTGTGATTGATAGTCTCTCTCCAGTTAAATAGGCCTGAATATACAAGATCCTAATTATTTTTTCTGTATGGCCTTGCAAATTAGTCCAGGTTCCTTCAAGATTCTTCTTATCTAATACAGAAGGTGGTGATCTCTGAAAACCTTTCTCTGGAAACTGCATTTGTGAATGTGTGTAAAGAGACTCACCAGAATAAAGTTTCTGCTACATTTTGCCATTAAAATCAATGTGTAGGAGTGGTCTAGATCAGGACTCCAAGCCTGATGAATACTGCTGCTACTGCGTCTTGGAAGATAAAAGTAACAGGAAGAAAGACAGACAAGTTTGGTTGCTGTCCCCCACGCTCTCCTCATCACCTTTGGTGATGGCTTCAGGCTGGGATGCTCTGAGTTTAGTTTCTGGGTGTTGTTTGGGCATCAAAACCTAGCAGCCTTCTCAATTTCTGTACCTCCTTTATTCTGTTCCTTTCCTCCACTCCATTTCTGTGCCATCTTTCCTCCATGTGTCCTCAGGCTTTGATCCTCATGTCCCTTATACACCCTGCAGTTTAACACAGGGAAGGATAGAATTCATATTCCCATAACTTATCAAGCCCTTCCCCCCAAAAATCAAGAAAATTAGATAATAATGAGCATAAACCACTTTCAAATTGCTGTAGTTGGATGTATTTTCTTTTTTCTCACCCTCTCATTTTGGTTGTATACTAGAGCTGGTCGAGTGTTAAATTTTATTTGATTTGGGCACTTTCCCAAGGATCTTGGACTCTTTCAGTAAAAAATCAACATGTGCACAGAAAATAAGACTTGCAATGCAAAAGTACTGCTTTATGTAGTTTGCTTGATGCCTCTCTTTTCCCTAATTTTCAGATTTTTGTCTCTGTCTCACCACTAGCCCTTTCCTGGTGCATGATCGTGCCAGAGCTTCAAGGAGTTATTTAGGACTCCACACTAGAGAGGTGCAGGGGCCTGAGTGACCCAACACAGCTGAAAGCAAAGTTTATTACTCAGTAGAACTGCCATTTGCGATGATTCTGATATCTAAAATCCCACGGGTATTTCAACCAAATGTATACATTATATTTCTGTTACTTAATCAATAAGAAAAGAACAATTGCTTGGTGTACAATGTGGCAGATAGAACTAGTGAGAGAAAAATATTTAAGCTGGTATATGAAAAGCAAATAAATAAAACCAGTATATCTCAAGTAAGTGAAATAAAAGATTAATTACTACTACTCTCTAGTGCAGCTGACATCTTTAGAAAGTCTTTGATGTCACTGTCATCTTGGGTTCCCATTTCTGAGAAGCTGTCTTACTCTCAAATATATCCATGCTATAAGCATGGCTTTTTATTTCTGAGTCACATGAAATAATTTAGTATAAACTAGAAAATAACTTCCAAATGCCCTTTTTTGCCTGCACTCTTCTGAGAACATGTGGGGAAGACAGTACATACTTTTCTTACGAAGAAAATTAAAATGTCATTGTTTTCCCCAAATGAATTTGAAAAATTGATTTTGAAAAAATGCATATTCGAGATCAAC
Organism: Certhia americana; assembly: GCA_018697195.1. Taxonomy (NCBI): domain Eukaryota; kingdom Metazoa; phylum Chordata; class Aves; order Passeriformes; family Certhiidae; genus Certhia; species Certhia americana. Next base: position 26,639,894 of record CM031857.1, read on the forward strand.
CCCTTCCATATCAATACATCAGAGGAGTAACCAGTCACCTCTGCAGAAACATTTATTAGTTTCCATCATGTTGCATTGTTTAAAGATGAGACAGCACACTCTGCAGAGGGCAGAACTTCCTCTCCACTCCACTTTAATTGCATTTCTGTTCTCAGTATTACATAACTTTAAAGGCATGTTATAAATATTGTTCTGCATCATAGGTCATGTCTATAATTTATACAGCAGTTTCACGTAGACATAGTCTCCTAAAGAACAAGTTAAACATGGGAAAACAAAATAAAAGAGGCCAGTGTGCCCATTTGAAAGACATTTGGTGCTTTTTTTTTTCCTCCCAGAAGCTAATTTGATGTATTTTGCATGGCATGGTAATTCTTTAAAGTCAGATTGGAAGGGTTTGATAATTTTGTTGGAGTCAGAAAAAGATTTTTAATGGAGTTTTCACCCCCATTTCCATAATTTCATGTAATTATTTTTGTTGCATTATTCTAAATTCAAGATGAAATCATGTCTGATTCCCACCCTCAGTGAGGTAACCAGATTAATGATAGTGGGGAATGCCACACTAAAAACAAGGCAGATGTGTGAGAACAACCAACCAAACAACTCATTCCTGGAGTTTTACACAGTAGAGCAAGAAAGAGGGATGCTACAGGTACTGACATTTGCTCTTTTCACAATTTGCTCCAGCAAGGTAAAAGTTAAACTCCTATGGCAGAGATTAGGGCCATAATCCAAAGAAGTCTTACTCCTTATTACAAATTCTGCTCATTGGCAACCTTGCAATCCAGCCTACATTTTCCCATTTGTTTATGAAATTATAGCTATGCAAACTGTCACTTCTATCATTTAGTGTATGAATATATTTCCATTTGTCTTCCAGTTGAATCTTTTTAAGTCTACTGTGGATGATACACCATAATTGTATTTTTAACTTCAGTAAAAAATGGAAATAGATATTTAAGTAACAATTTTTTTTCTAAAAATAGCCTTACTATTAGCATATCAAATGCTCAGACCATCCACTTTCATGCAGAGTGGAAGTTCTGAAAAGCTTTAACCAGGAGGAAAGTTTTTTTGACATCTTCATTTCTAAAACACATTTCAATATCCCTGATTTATTTATTTATTTTTGTCTTTTTTACTGTATTTTGTTATTAAAATAGGTTTGTGTATGCATTACAAGCTATGTAGTTCAAGTTCCTGTTCTCTTTAGAGGTAGATTTCCCTGGCAGGACAACATCTTTCCATGATGTTCAAAATCTATTGATTCCCAGGACAAATTTTCTCAAGAAAGGAGGAGAGTGGGAAGTGCATATGGAGATGGGATGGATCCCATCTAATGGTTTCAGTAATGTACAAAGTATGAGATTGCAATGATGGCTTTGTTGATGTTGATGGCACAGACCTGGGGACATCATGAGCACAAAAAAGGTCATGTTTTACACAGGAAAACTCAAATGGCCGTAAATATTGGTGCATGGAAAGGGGAGGGAAAGGTTGTTTCAGAGCAGGGTAAAAACAGAGGGTTTACTTGATTGCAGGTTGTCTGTGAGCTGGGATATGAATGTAGAGAAAACATATGTCATCCTACAGTGCACTGAAGCATTTTCACCAGATGTTGACTTTTAGTATCATGATACAAGAGTTCAGTGAGAACACAGCTCATGCCTGGCAAAGTCTGGACTGGAAGTAAAATTGCAGAGGATGCCTTGCTGGCATGGCTGTGAGTAGAAAGCCTGTCTAATGTGTGGACACCAAGATAATTCGTCTTTTTTAACTGAGTTTTCAGAAGACCAGGAAGAAAATACTAATATTCTCTGTGCATAATCCAGGGCTGAGCAGCCAGGGTACAGAAGAGCCATTTAAGCAGAGTGACCATCCTGGCACAAGAACAACTGGCTCTGAGCAAACATATGCAGTGAATTGGAGAGTGAGGAAAAGCATCAGTAGGAATAATGGAAACTGGAAGCTGAACAAACTCTTAAGATGAAGCTGGTAGATATTTTAAAAGGATTACATGATGTGATTGCTTGCTTTGGTGACTGGGGAGGTTCATTATGGTTCTGCTTTCTGCTTCCTTTCAGCCAGTGTAGCCCTTTCCTGGACACCAGCCCTTGGAAACAAAGGCTGAGAGAGAGTTCATGGGATAAGATGTCTGCCCACATGTCAATCACATGAGCTGTGCCAGGGGTCCCTTTACACATCTGAAAGGATGGAGATCATCCCGTTGTGTCTCAGTGTACTGCTTCAGGCAGTCACACAGCATCTGCCACAGGTTTGCCAGGAGCTGAGCGGAAAACTTCCATTTCATGTTCTCCATATAGCTGCTGTCTAGCAGATGACATCACCTAAATGCCCATAGTCCTGGCTCTCCCTCCCAAAGGCAGAGTGGGAAAAAAATAAACCAAACCTCCTCCCTAATCCCCCTCATCCCTAATAAAAGTGCAAAAGTCAAAAGTCCTAATGAATTTTGTCAACTGAGGAGCAGCAACTCATCCTCAGGCCTCATAATTTGCTACGGGTACTTAATTGCAGGCTTGGTGTTCTGTGTTTTTGTTTGGGTGGGAAGCCTGCAGTTCCTCTTAAGGTTCTGTAACATACTTTGTGACATGTGGTAATGCTGGGGAGAATAAACACCAGGAAACATATGTGGTCAGACAGGCAGGGCCAGTCATCCTCCTCCTGCCAAAGTAGGCTGCCTTCATATGTGTTTCTGGCAGGGAGCTGCATGACACCTCTGGTTCTCTCCATGTCTTTCCAAGAGTAACAGAGATTTTCTTCTTTGCAAAGGAAAAATGAAATCATGACAAAAAGTAATAAAAGCCATCGTCCCAAGGCACTCAAAGGAGTTTAAGACAAGAGTTGGTGGGTTTCTAGCACAGAATTATTTCTTTGCAGATTATTACTGGTTACTGCATTTTATCATTTTGTATTTTATTTTGAAGTGTTTCATTTCTTTAAGGTGGTGACCTTCAGCATGCTGAAAGCATAAGTGGATGATCTTACCCTGTTTTGTATGGTCCAGCCATCCTTATGCATGTTGCAAGCACTATAAGCTGCTCCTAAGGTATTTTGAGACCATAGTTTACTAATTAATTTTTTTACTAATTAAATGCTGACTTTTCCCTTTAGCAGTGCTTGCCTGGGTGTGCTCAGGGGATCAATGATAGTCCTGCAGTGCAGAAGGAGCTGGCAGCAAGGTGGGTGGTGGTGCACTGGAGCTTTCCTGCAGTGCAAATCCTGTGAAGATGGGTGTCCCAAGCCCTCAAGAGTGATTTGCCCATTCACTTTTAAATATTGATGGATGTTTGATCCTTGCAATGGCATAAACTGTCTTTCCCTTCACTCTGTTTTGTGATGTCTCTGGTCATTAAATCCTCTCTGAGAAAATGACTATTTTATTTCTTTCTCTTTTCTCAGGAGGGTCTTCACCTCCCCAGCCTCTCGACATCTCTTTGTTCTTTCTCTTCTGACCTTTACAGTCGCCTATGGTCCTTAAAATCCTGCTACAACACAGAGTCCCCTGAGATTCCTGTCAGCCCTTCCTTGCACACAGCATGCACACAAGTTTTTGTAACTACTTCCTCTTTATTCTCTGTGGTCTCCCCACACATCCCTATTTTCCTTATGTCTCATCCTCCTCCTACATGTTTTATGATCTCTTTGCCTGTGCAAAGTAGTCCCCAGTAACATATTTACTACTCTATTAATAATTTCTAATGATTGAAGTGTCATGAGAGGCAGGACTTGCCTAAATAAGTGATAATTCAAAGATGAGACCCTAATTCTCTATTTAAAAGTACAATCCAATTTGTCTTCCTCCCCAGCTTTGCCAAAACTACAAACCAGTCTGTCTTACATTTCATATATATGATCTCATGTCAGAGCAGCAGAAGTTTTCTGGAAAATTTGAGACAAATTGGATGAGGCATTTTTGGACTTGTACAGAAACTGAAGCATTCTTTTAAACAGATTTTTTTTTTTTTAACACAATTTTTTGGCATGTCTTGACTCAAAAGCACATGGGCTGGAAAATTTCGGATCTGCCAAAATCATGGGTTTTCTCCCCACAGTCTAGGTTTTCAGGTTCTTCTTGGGATCCAGAGTGTAAAATCAATCAAATGAACAGCCCTTTTTGGTTGGTTGTCTTTCTCCCTTCCCTGACTGAGCTGTGGTGTCACCAGGGGACAGCCTTCCACATAATTACCCATCACCTCTCAATTCCAGAAACTGAGGGTTAGGGAAAGACCTGGGCCAAACTGAGCCAAGCCCACAGGTGTTCAATATCAGCCTTTTTTATGGTTACTGAATGCTGGGTTTTGAATGGTTTATCAATAGGTGGTTTTCCAGCTTGAATTCTGAGTCAAAAATATTGAATTTTTTTTTCTAATACAGATTTAATTTTTTTTTCTCCCAGCAAAATAAAACATTTATTCAAGATGCCTTTTATTTTTCTTCATTACTAATGCAGAGATATCATTTAAATTTTGTGAATTGTTTCTTAGTCTTAAGATTAAAAGTAGGCAAATTTCAAAACAAAATATTTTGTGGAAAAATCAAAATGTTTATCAAGAAAATGTCAAAATTATTTTTTTCTTGTCCCCACCTCTCACTCCCCAAATTTCTGTAGACTTGCTAAATTCAGTGTGGATTTATGAATAGTTTTGATTAACCCCAAATGATATTTTTCTGGGCAAATACATTAATTATTTGCAAGAATGTATTTTGTATCTCCATCTTACAATCTTTTTCTCCAATGATCTCATCACTGACTGTTGCCTATGACTAGTTTGGTTAAAGTTTGAAGTAGATGTAAACCTATGGATGCCTTTAGGAACTTTACTTGCTGATTTTTACGGGCTGAAATAGCCCACCCCAGCCAGCTATGACATATTTAAATTTTTTTTGTAGCTTCCTATTTAGGATACAGCATAGGTTGAATTCTCAGTGGGTATGAGGGAATTTACCCAAGAATTTTTAAACACAGAGAAGGTGACTGGGAGCTCTGTATTTCCTCCATGATAATGCCATCAATCCAAAGATTCAGAGGGCTTTGTCTGCTGTGGTTGAGGATCTCAGGTGCTCTCTCTTTGTGCAAGCAGCAAGCTATTAGTGTGGGTTTTATTCTTGCCAAGATCAGTTCCTATCAGAAGTAATTTTGCATAGAATACTAAAAGAAAACCCCAAAATACTATAAAATATGCATTGTTTTATCTTGGGAGTGAAAACAGTGGAGAGGAAACTCTCCATCTTTTCTTTATCCCTTTTTCTTCCTCCTCTCTTGTACGGACCCTGGGAAAACTCACGAGTGGCATGGGTATGGTCTGCCATGAGAGCCAGAGCTTTGTGGGCAGTAAAGCTGGAAGCAAGGCTTGCATGATTTTTTTATTACACACAAGTTGACAAAGATGGGCAGTGTGGTGCAGTGCTGCCAGGAGAACAGTGTGACTGTCAGGGCACAACATGATCACAGCTGCCAACACAGATTTCATATCCTACCCCAGTATATAAACCAGGTCTTGCACTGCCCTTTTGAATAAGATTAATTTTGTTCTAGAAAGGAGTGACATTTCTTCCACAGAAAAACGAGCACTCCCACAGCCTAAATTAAATTAAAATTAAGAAAATACCATTCACGTCTGAAGAATGAAAAATAATGGTGAAAGACTAAAGTAAGTAGGCTTAATGGAAATTCAGTGAGGTAAGGTACAAATCTAAAACCTCAGCAAGTTCAAGGTCTCCACAATCTGTAGCCTGTTTTCTTCTTGTTGCACGTCTTCCATTTGCAGTAATGAAAACAACCCACACAGATCTGCAATCCCTGTGTACATTGACAAGATGAGCCATCAATGTTCATTCTATGTGATTTAAGAACTTAAGCTCCCACCCAGAACATGTGGACATCTACACAACCAGAAACTCTCTTCCAAACTCTTGTATTCATGGCAAAATCTTGACCTTTGCAGCTCACAAAAGGAACAAACATTCCCAGATTCCCATTTAAATTCCCCCTTCCATGTACTGAAAATATTAAAACAATTTAATCTCCTTACAATTCCCAGTAGTGCCCTTTAAGTCAGCTTTTCATTGGGAATTGAATACATACTTTCTGTAACATAAACTGAAATCTGGGAATTGTAAGCTGCCAGTGAAATATGAAGGTATGCTACATTTGCTCAGATATATAAGATATGACAATATTTAATATGTATTAAATTTAACAGGTGCTATGATCTCCTGCGTAGATACACAATATTCAAAGGTGTACTCCAGAGAACTCTACATTCCCTGCTGGTTCTGCATTTCTGTCCTTTCCAACACATTCTTATCTTTAATCTTACCTCCCATTTCTTACAATCAAGATTCATTTTATTTAAGCAACATTATCCGTATTTTTATCAAGTTCCTAAATTACAGGCAACATATGCAACCTAAGCTCTTGGCTTCCCAGAGGTGTTAGTTGGGGTAATTGCAGACTGTTTAGCTAAACTTTGAGAGGAACAGAACAAAACTTGGATGTCACATATCTCACCCGGGCAGAAAAGCTGTTCCTCTTACAGCTTACTATTTGAAACTTATGTGGAGAAATTACTAGGGAATAGGTAGATGGGAAGAAGGGATATCTTTATTTTTGTGAAAGCTGCTTAGACAGTGAAGAGTCATCCACTGCTACCTCAATCAGGGATGTAAAGCAAGTCAATGTGTCCACATTCTAAAATTTACACAATCTAAAAATCACAGGTCTTTCTGGGAAGACATGGCTCTTGATTGCCAGTTGCAGCACCCGTTGATTTCACTGGTGCTGCAGGCTCTGTGTCCCAAGCAGTGACCTTTAGTTTGTTTAATGTCTCACCCACTCAGGCATTAATAGAGACATCATCCCCACCCGCAGACACACAATCGCGTTCCATGTTTTCTGAACAATACACACCCTCATTCACTCAACACTCCCACATCCACCAGTCCTTCTGCAGCTCAAGGAAGTCACAGTGAGATTTCCAGGCCAGTTTTCAGTGGGGATATGCCAGTTGGTGAGAGACAGGTTCTCTGAAAGTTTGTTTTCCCTTTTCTCTCAGAGGAGGATGTTGAATCATCACTTACTGGGAAAGCTCTGTGAGAGGAAAATGTCATCATCTCAGTAAAAAAAAAAGTAAAAAGTAAAAGCTAAAATTTTGCTCTCTGCCTGGTTCAGTATTTTTAAAAAGGAGCAACATTTTCCACTAATGATGCACAGAAGGAAGGAGGCTGCTGAACACAAAACAAGAGTCACTTTAAACATAAAGAAGCTGCATGAGGTTAAAAGCTGAAAATCAGCCTATTGAAAACAGAAAAGGTAAAATAAAAACTAAACCCCTGTAAACACAGGGAACTGATGAAGTTCCCAGAGATCTTAAAGCCCAGAGTAACCATTACAATATTTGTAGTGTTGGTTTTCCATAAGATAGACCAAGGAATTGCACTTGGTGGTTCCATCAATAGAATGGTATCTTCTGCTTTATCTCTAAATTAGCAGTTTTATTTGAAAGTGTCAGCTGATGAAGTGTTTCTTGGGTAAGTGGCTTCAATAGCTATTTTCATGGACAAGAATATAATCTAATTTATACTCTGAGGTAATCTTCCTTCAGTTTCCAGTCACTGGATTTCCTTTTGCTTTTATCTGTCTTTCACTGGGTATCTCTTCCCCATCAACATACTTCCAAGAATTGCATGACACTTAACTTCCACTGGTATAAATTAACCAGGATGAAGTTGTCTTGCTTCAGAGAACACCACCACATCACTAAAATTTGTATGAAATATGATGGAAATCATTGAGTTTCCTTTCCAAACCTGACTTTCTACAATTCTGTGGTGAACAATACTTCAGTTGAAATCTTTCTACCAAGTTGCAGTCTCATTCTAAAACACTGAAGTGTCTTTTTTAAGAGGTATCTTGAACACCAGACAGAACATTTCTTTAAACCCAAAAGCAAACAGGAATGAAGAACTTTTGAAATGGGTTAGATCATGCTTCATGATCAGAATGATACCTCAGAAAGAGTTACTCCCATCCCATGTAGTTGTCCAGCAGAGGGCCTGGGTACAGATATCACTAGCTGCCTTGAGAGGAGAAAAATGTTGTTCTGAGAATGCACATTATATAAGAAATGTGGAGGTATATAAATTCTGTATGTTGGATGCATAAGTTGCATTCTTTGTGTGGGAATCTAGTGCTTTTGTGGATTTCCTTGGATTATGGGTAATGTGAACTGGTGAATCCATTTACTGCTGCAACAGGCTGGTTTCAGGCCTCTGCAATCCTGCTGAGAGAGGTGTAACATATATTAGCTACCAAAAAAGAAAACCCAAAGCCAGCTCAAGATTCCTTATTTCTGGATCGAGCCAAGATAATTTCAGATTCAGCAACAATATTGCCAACCATCTATGGAACAGACACACCTCTGACAGCCAGAGGTGCACTGGTCCAATCACGTTCCAAATTTATGCAACTTTCCTCTAGAAATATGAGTGTTCCATAAAAATTTCTGTTAGCATTTTGCAATAAGGCATCAACCCCCATATATACAGCAGAGGTGCTAAACCTTCCAAGGGATTTGCTTAGGTTGAGCCACGGTCATACCATTTAGATTTAAAAAATCAATAGGGCATGTATGTTAAGGAATGTATGTTGTATGATAGTTTGCAAGTCTGGCATGAGAGGCCTGGCATTTGAAAACCAAATCTGGTCCAGCTGAGATTGGGTATGAAGCATGTGCATGGCTGTGGAGTCAGTTAACTACTGAAGTGACTTATTTAGGCACATGGTGGAATTTCCAGTAGTTGAAGACTTTAAATCAAGCCTTTGAGCATATGGAAAGGATGAATATCAGGACTTCCATAGAGAGAAATGTTTTAGTAAAACCTACAAGAGAAAAGGATGACAGGAAATCAAGCTAGCTTCATTTGCTGGGAAAACATAGTTCACAGAGAATGGATAAGCATCCTGTGATTATGAAGTGGAAGAAGCAGAAAGAGTGAGGATAAAATATGGAGCAAACGGGGTATACCTAGGCAGCATAGGGTGCCTACTGTATAAAACAAATAAATTGAAAGAAAGCATGGTATAAACAGCTTTGTCCAGTGTGGTGGATATCCCTGCAGTGTGGACAAATGAAATTTATATTTTGTGATATGACTTGCTTCTGTCAGGTGGTTGCACTGGTTTTGGAGCCTGAGGAGATGTGTGGAGACAGCACCCACAGCCCTGATGCCTGACAGGTTCTCACAGACCTGCGGTCACCCGGGCATTATTTTGTGTCAGGGTTTCCAGCCATTGCATGCACAGCTCTGAATGGAGATCTCCTAGCCCATCACTCACATACTGCAGATGTGTGATGGTTCCAGTATGGACAACCAGAAGACAAAATGGGAACATAACAGAATGTTATCATCTGTAACACCCTCAATGCTATTTTCCACTGCAAACCACTGATAGCCAAAAGAGCAAAACACAGAAAATCACAGACTAAACCAGAAGGAATACACAGGGTGTATATGGTTAGTCCTGAAGCCTGATTCTCACTGTCATAGCACATTCACGTTGTGATGCTGCCCTGTCAAATATCTTGTCTCTAAATTCTACACACATTTTTCCAAAGTGATTTTTTTATGCTGCAAATCATGCATCTTTCTATCCCAGAACTTGTTAGTTAATTGAAAAACAATTAGAATAACATGGAGCTACACAGAAAAAGGTAGCAAAATTGAGTGAGAAGCTGAGATGACTGGAAAAAATGTACATATATATATAGATTGAAAGACTTCCTGAGACCCACAGTGAATATATTACTTGTCATCTTGAATGACATTTGACACATCAAGACCTACCAGTAATTGCCTGAACAAAGAATGGGAATGTTGCATGCAGGAAACTCAAGATCATGGCCAGAATGCTGGGGCAAAGACAGGTATTACACTAAAGTGAGTACTTCAGAAAAGCCTTCCTAAGGCAGAAGAAAGTGTTACATGAGATGCTTATTAATTAAGGAATTGGATGTTTCCAGAACAGGAAATGTAATGGAAATGAGTACATGACTTCTTAAGTAAAATTAAACAAACATATATATCTACAAGAAACCCATATGAGGAGAAGTTTTTGTGATTGGTATTCTGTTACACCTATAAGGACACACAGAAGGCATAGATGTAACAAGTCACAATGCAAATCTAGAGACAAATTCCCTGTCTGAGGATTGTGGGTATCCAGCTAAGAAACTTTACTGTGTTGCCATTGATTACAAAAGACTTGATGTCTTGACATTTTCTGGACTCACTTTCAACAGAGATATGCAGAAGAAATGTTTGTTAGCCAGTATTTTTGGTGTTCCCATTGTCTGCTTGACAACATATGCTAAAGTAGGAGTAAAAATTATAGAATCATCTTTGGTTGATCTCGAATATTACCTAGCACAGAGACTGCCAGCGAGCTAAGAGGTTATTGGCAGTGTTACAAAATCCTGCCTCTACAGGATTTAAGATCAAAGTTGTAAACCTAAAGGGTTTAAAATTTTTTTTTCAGTGACTTTAGTAGCCTTTGTTTGAGTTATAGCATATCCTTTGCAAATCTTTTCAGTTTTGATGTAAGGCATTCCTGTAACGGAAAATCCCTCATGTCTCCCAGTAGGTGATTTCATTGTTTAAGTAGAAATCCTTTCCAATGCAAATTTGTAACTCTCATAGTCTTTTCTTGCTAAACTAAAGAGCTCTTTTTTACCAGATGCCTCTTCCCCACATATGTATTTGTAGTTAAGGTTCAAAATAGATATCTCAAAATATCTATCGGATAAGGTAGGTTTACATTTCTTCCTTTCTCACTATACAACAGATATTCCTGACCTTATATTAGTAGTTAAATTTTTTTTGGATTTTTTTAAAAATCTACTCCAATTTTGTCTATTCTGTCATGGGTGTGGACACCAGAACTTGAACCATTGCTCCAATCACAATACTTTAGCTGTGGGTATAAACTGTTCGCTGCCCATTTCTGTGCAGAAATTAGAAAGATGAGATACACACGGTTGTCTAGGCAGCTCCAAGAAGAAGTGCCTAATCTCCAGTTCTCCAAGGTGCCTCTGGGAAAAGCCATCCTCTTGTCAAAGATGGTAGAGGGAACGTAGTGAAGCCAGCTTCCCTAAGCTGAGGTTAGCCTTAGTAAGAAGCCTCGGAGCTAAAAATTGCTTTGCCCATATTGTCACTACATGATTATCTAGCAGTGTGTAGACAGATTTTCTCAGGCAGCTGATTCAGACAGAACCAGATTTATTCTTTGGCTGTGAACCAGGTTCCTGGTTCAAGAACTTTCCTGACAGTTTTCCATGTGGGATGTTATTCTGATTCATGTTTGGTCTGCAGCAATAATTCAGTCCCTCCATACAGTAATTTTATGCTTTTCTAGCTTGTTTTCTTGGAAGATCTCAAAAATGCTATAAATATCCATTGATTTACATTCAGGGTGATCCAAGGAAGAAAGCAAATATGACTGCCTTAATAAGATTCTTCTGAGCCTTGTTTTAATGTTACATGCGAGGTCAGTTTCCAAGAGAGAAATATATCCAGTTTCTCATGCAAACTACTGAGTCCATCATATCTCTCTACCTGATATTAGAATTATTGTGCTCTGCACTGAAAATTATCTCCTCCTTAATCTGTGTAAGTAGCCAACCCTATTGCTATAGTACACAAATACTTGGCTATATGCTGTGAAGGAACCTCCAAGTATGTGTTGAATGTGGCTCCTTTTTTCAACAGCAGGGTTTTTTTCTCTCAGCATTCAAAAGAAGAAGCAAAAGTGGAAATAACTTCCCCAAAAGCATAATGGAATATTCCTGGTTCATGCATTTCTTCTTTTGGACCACACCCCTTTGGCTTGCAGAGGAAAAACTTCAAAAGGAGAGGGTAGGGAGCTCTTTTTCAGTATGTTTATCTAAGCTGTGGTCCTTCGTGCTATGAGAAACCTCTCAAGCAGCTTCAGCAAGAATCTTCTTTCTGCTCCCTTCTACATCCTCCTTTATTCCTATATCCTCCTCCCCCCCCTCACTTTCTTTCATGTGGATCAAGGCCTGGAAAATGACAAGCCTCTTGATTAATAGATACAGAAAGTCTTCTTATGTAATTTATTTGCTTTCTGCACCTGACTAGAATCACTAGGTTTATCTGGAAAAGAAAATATATCGTCCTTCCTGACTCCGAGTGGCAGCAGAGAGAGCCGAGCATGTGATATCAAGCTGCGCATGGAAAGCAAACAAAACGCCATTTCTGTATTTTGTAAGCATCTCAGGTCATAAAAGTGTCAGCACGCTGTATTTCTTGCTGGGATCCTCTCTGTTTTATTATCTGAGCCCTTTCCATTGTGTTGAATGTGCAAGGAGAGTCTCCAAAGCAGGCAACATCTGTTTCCCTGCCATGTTTTTGATTATCTGCTCCATATTCCTTGCAAGTCTCTCGCTCACATATTCCAATCAAACTCAATGGGGGCTTTAACAGTGAGGACACTTCCTTATCTCCCTTCCCCCAGACTCTCCATCCATCATTCTCACATGCTGGCTCACTAAATGCTGATGCAAGAGGCCTGTTCTTACACTTGGGTAACACACTCATGACCTCTCCAATTTGTTTTGTTTGTTTAACTCTAAATTGCTGTAAGGATGCCTGCCTCTTGGTCCTTGATGGGGGAGAGGTCAGAGGAAGGAGGCAGGTGGGACATCTGACTGACTTTTGCTTTGGTACCTGTGGAGAACAGTTTTCTAATGCAGTTTTAGATGTGTTTCCCAGTTTTCTTCCCTCAAGAGGAATTTTCTTCCCCTCTTTCTCAGTTCCCAATTGCTAAATCAATCTCTCTGTCCTTTGCCAAAAGATCTGTTTTACCATTTATGCAGGAATTTCAATCTGTGGATGGGGATTCTGCCAATAAGAATCAAATCAATTGTCTTTTGCCTATGGTATTGCACTTACAGGATATCCGGCACACTGAGATTTGAGAATGCAGAAATGTAAGTTACATTGAACTATGAGTTGTTTCTCCAGTGGTGTTTTGTATTCATTTTCACAGAACCTGTTTATGTCCTTGTGCAGAACAGCATTGAACAGTCGTAGGGTGATGCAACCAGTGTTGCAGTTGAGATACAGAAGTGGAATTCTGTACAAGACAATTGTATGATTTACTTAAACTGCAGATTCCTACCACCACAGGCAGCTCATCCATCCATCCATCCATCCATCCATCCATCCATCCATCCATCCATCACAGGCAGTCATCCATCCATCCATCCATCCATCCATCCATCCATCCATCCATCCATCCATCCATCCATCCATCCATCCATCCATCTATCCATCCATCCATCCACAACAAAGCCATGTTGTCAACCCACATGGCAAAACATCCCAAAATATCTCCTTGATCTGGGGGAGACTGGACTTCATACTTGCCCTGATTCTTGACAGTTCCTCTTGCAGCTTGATTAATAGGTGTGCAAAAGAGATCAAGGGTTTGGCAGGTCAATAACAGCACCAAACTGACTCCATGATGAAAGGTGACGAGGGCTGAATAAAGAAGAAAAACAAAAGAAAGTGGCTCCTTGCAGAGAACCTGTCACTAAAGATGACTGCAGGAAACAAAAGATAAGGGTGAAGAAAAGTGGGGAGAAGAGATGGATGGACATAGCTCAGGTAGAAGCCAGACATGGCAGACCCCAGTCTTTGTTGGTGGGCCCACAGAGCAAACTGTGAGTGCAAAGGCAGACTGCTGTGAGAAATTGCAGTGCTCAGGCAGCTGCAGAACAGGAGTGTCCTAGAAAGGAGGTAAGAATTCCTGAAGAAATAAAAGGTGGAGGGGAAGAAAGGGAGCTGCAGTAAGGTGGGTTGCTAGGCGAGTCAGAAGGGAGACGGTATGAACAGCCTGAATGGGAATCATGGACCAGGACAGAGAAATGAAAGCAGGTGATCAGGAAGAGAAGGGGTCAATAGAAAATTGTGATGGAGGAGATTCACAAAGTGCTGTGTAGGAAAAAGAGATAGGATACGTGAGGAAAGAAGAGAAAGAGTGTGAGTAAACATGGGGGTGCCCACAAAAGGCAGAAAGAGAGGGAGCAGATATCACAAACAGCAGAAGCCTTCTGTCAGGCATCCAGGAACAGAACACATACTACCATAGCTGAGGTTCCTCATCCACAGCCTTTGCTTATGTTTCATACACCCTTTATTCATCAGGGTTTTTTTCTTTTTTTTTTTTTTTTTTTTTTTAATATGAATGCTACCTTCCCTGCCTTCATGATCATAATGTATTATTTTCTGTTTTTCTAAACACCGTATAGAGTTTTTGGTGTTATTTTAGTATTTATTGCTTATTTATATATGATTGGAGCTAGCTAAAATTATTTCCCAGGCTGTCTTCTTAACTCCCATTCCACTACATAAAAATGTGAATGGCCTCATTAGTTTTATTGGTATAATTTGCCCTAATGTTTTTAATAACTTCATTGGGAAATTTCTAGTATTAGACTGCGCTATTTAATACAGTATTTTTAAAAAGGCATAATTAGCTTTACCCTTTAATATAATACACAGCAGCAAGTTTGCATTAATGAAATCAAATATTTCAGCTTGAAAGTGAACCATTGCCTAGAGTAAGTGCCTAAAGAAAACATTTTAGTTATCTTGAATTAAAATTTGAGGGGTGGGGGTGGGGGGGAGAGGTCCTGCCCTGTTCCTTTAAAACCACATGATAGGAAAGCATGAAAACCCCCGGATTGTATATCTGGGCACCAAAAAGCATTTGGGATGACACTACACTTCTGAAACAGGAGGTGGGAGAGAAGGTGGCTGCATGTGATACTTTCAAAAGGCTGTTCAGCTGAGCATTCAACAGGAGGCTTTTGAGAATGAATTAGTTAAATTTGTGACGGCATTCATTCTCATTGTAGAAGAAGCCACATATCTAGACAGTACCAGGAACTCAATGAGATTCTAGGGAAATGTGGATCCAGTTACAGTGAATTAGTGACTTCAGTTTTTGTTCATGGATATTTCAGATATGCTCGCCAGGAAACACAATCCAATAAAAGGCAATGTACTGTGCAGTGGTACAAGGAGAGTTCATTGCAAGACAGATTGACTCAGGGTTTATCTCTGCAGTGGGTGTAAAAGCAAGAGCCAAGGAATACTGAAATTCCAAGAGCAGTTTGGCCTCAACTTACTAGGTGGTCACAATAATAAAGGTGCCACCTAATAAAGGTGTCACGAGGTTCTACTCTGTCTTGGATCTCTCATGCTTGACCTTCCCAGTTTTCTCCCCCATGCTTTAACAACTCTTCTGCCCTTTCTGCTGCATTTGGGAACCTTTATCTTGTCCCTGCCTTCCACACAGCTCTCTTGCAATGCTCCTCCCCGCCCAGCAAGTTTACAACCTTCCTGTACACTTTGTTGTTCCTTCATCTTTTCATACTTTATGTGTTTCTGAATCAAGTTTGCACCAAGAGGCAGTTGCAGTGCTTTAACTGGGAGATGTCAGATCACCAGTTCTACTGTCTGTGCCTGGTTCTTGATTAATATGTAGAGTACATTCAAGCTATGATTTTTTTGCAGACAAGTTCCTATTCCATTTGAAAATGCAGTTTTTATTGAGTATGCATGATTGACAACAGCAGAAACAAATCTGGGAAAAAAGCAATCATAATGTTATTAAAAACAAAGGAAGTGTTCTTTGTTCTATTTTCAGTTCTGTTTAAAAATATTTTCTCATAAGTCCTATGTGCCTGTCATTTGTGGTGCAGCATCTCAGCATCTCCAATTTTGTAGTCCAGACAAACTAATTCAGACTGTGAGAAAAGCTCTGGCCATGTTTTGCGGACTGTGCCACCTTATGACCTGTGCCACTTTCTGAAGGGCTCCTGGCAAACTTTCTGTGCTTCTGCTCTTGCCTTTTGCTGCAGCTGCTTCCCCACAGCATATATATCATTTGACTGCCTAAATCCACTGCTGTCTTTGAGCCTTCATGCTGTGCATCTGATCTCACCTGTCAGAGAATAAGAAGCAAGATCTACAGTATGGAAGCATGAAGAGAAAGCAGACTTTGTCAGACAGAAGCTTTTAAAATAGATTTCAGTAGTGTGTGAGATAAATGGGAAGAGGGAGAGCAGTAGGTGGAGCAAATATGACATGAGAACTTTAACACAGAGCCAGCTTCAAATGTGCCTTACATGGCCCCCTGAGTACCCCCAGTTCCTGTCTGCACTGCAGGAAGCCACTGCCTCCTATTTTGTCCCTTTTCCACGTCACCAATTCAAGCACGTCACCTTCACATCCTTCCTGTCCTTGCCCCGTCTGGCTTCCACCTGCCTGAGGTCAGTGAGAAGAACCAGAGCAGCCTTCAATCAGTTTTAGATTTAGGAGGCATCTTGCAGGCAGCCAGACTGGAAAGTGCTAAGACTGCTTTGCTCCTAAGGTTCCACAGTGCTAAGCTGCTTTGTCCTGTCTCTTTTTTAGGATTGTGTCCTAATCGTGTTGTAACTCCGGACTTGGCCTTTGGTTTTAGTAGCACAATTTAAAATGCTTTGTCAATGACAGGTAACCTGAAAACTGCCTGAAAACTAGTTTACAATCTATAGCTCTCCAGAATTTTGCAGAACACATTGCACACTGAACAAAATGTTCATATTTTCTAGATCTTTCAGGCAAGAGGGTGAAGCTCAACTGTCTCATGTCTGCAGAGTGATAGAAAATAGAGAAAAGACCAAGAATCACAGAGTAGGTCACTGGGTGACAAAATGAAATCCTACTTGGGAAAAGATAAAACCCAATACATATGGGGAAAATTTTCCAAAATGTATTATTCACCAAGGGAGCCATGTAAATATATAAATTAAGAAAAAGACCTAAGTTTCAGAGAAATCTGTAAATTAAACATGAGTTTCCAATGTGTCAGCAACAGAGTTCGGGCATGCATAAACAAAGACACCACATGAGCAAACACAATAGTAAACATCCTCTTTCCGTGCCTGGTGTGCTCACACCTGAAAGTTTTGGGGACTTTGAAGCCAGTGGAGTTGTGCCAGTGAATACCAGCTGAGTGTCTGCTTGTTGGGTTTGGTTATAGTGGCGTCATTAGAGATTGTTATTGACAAATTGGGTGAATCCAGTCAAAAGGAACAAAAGTTATGACTCAGACGGCAAGACTAACACCTGCAAATGTGTGTGTATATATATATATATATGAGAGATATATATATGAGATATTTAGAGATATATATGTATAAATGATTAAACTCTATATGATAAATGTTCAAATGTTAGGGAAGTGTCATTTATTCAAATTCCAAACAGCTGGCTGGTTTGGCTGCAGCTATGATGCACTCTAGGATACATTCCCTAAGGATGTTTGTGGAATGGTTGGTCTTTGCATAGATTCCCATAAGAACAAAAGCCTGTGAACAGACATGGGTTGGGAGCAATGTTGGGCAGAGCTGTGCTCCCTTGGCATGCGTTTTGTAGTTGCAGTGTCCCTGGAGCTCTGGGCTTTGTGGTTTTTTTTCAAGCCTAACCCTAAGTAGAGCAGTAAAAGCAGCCTTTTGCTGAGGTGTCCAGCACATGGGTTGTGCCAAGAAGAAAGGTGTGGAGGGAGCAAGCTTTGGGTAGTGGGGTGTTCTTTTTCTGCACTGAAATGGACCAAACCTTGCTGAAATGATACTGATTGAATTCCCATCCTGAAATCAGAGAATGAAGTGAAACAAAGAGACTGGAGAAGAAATTGATGACGTGAAATGCTGAAAAAAAAAACAAACAACAAAACAAACAAACCAACAAAACCCAAAAAACAAATTCTGAAGTGAAAACAATAAAAAGGAATGGAATGATGTGAAGTGCGGGGAAATGGGTCTAACCATGCTGAATTGATCCTCATTGAAATCGCAAGATTTCATTTCCTTTCATTAAATAAAGAATTTCATTCTGTGAAAGGAAATGAAATTGCAAAGTCAGAGAAAAAATAAAACAAACTGACCAGGATGTACTTACAATGAAAGGAAATTCAATGGAGAGAAATAAAAAAAAATGCTGAAAAGAAATGATGGTAATCAAATGTAAGGAGATGAAATGGAGTATTTCACTATGGATGCCTTTTGTAATTGCAATGTCCCTGGAGCTCTAGGCTTTGTGCTTTACTTAAGGCTAACCCTAAGTGTAACCTTAAGCCTATGTGCATCTTTAAATGACACCTTTTGTTGAGGTGCCATATACATGGGTGATACTGAGCAGAAAGGTGTGGAAGCAGCAATATTGGTGCAGTGTCGTTCTCCCTTTGGCATATATGTTGTAGTTGCATTTTGCCTTTCTCAAGCCTAACCCTATAAGCTTGTTTTTTCTCCATATGTATCTTAGTTATGTAGAATTTTAGTTTAGATGCATGCACCTCAGTATAGGAGTCTAGATTTTTGTTGCTTAGTGTGCGATAGGTGAAGCTGCTGTGAAGTTCCAAATATTTTTCATTTAATTTTTAAAGAAACACTGGCCTTTACAGCTAGTCAAGGCCATTTAATGCCATGTCCCTTGATATGAAATCCTGAAGATGAAAGTTCTCTTTCATTCTGTATTAGACTGACTAAGTCAGTTCTAAGGTCCTGACTACCGGGAACCTGATTCAGAGCTCTGGAATTCAGTGAAAATATTTCCATTGACTTCAAAGTATTTTCCATCATTCCTAGATAATAGCACAAATGTCACTTCCTTCTTTCTTTCCAGTTGGGTTGGAAACTGCATAGTGCATGATTGAATCCCTATGTCCCTTGCACATCTTGCATGCCAGCTCCCTTTAACAAATTCTGTGAAGCCCATGATGTGAAATGACACACTCAGATGCTGTAGGCATCTTCTTTCCAATCTGGACCCCAGCTGCTTGGGGTCTAACAGATTGTTCTCAAAGGACAATGTGAAAGCAACATTTGATGTATCTACTAAGTTTAGCTAAACACTTCCAAACAGATGACTATGAAAGTTGGAGAGTTAATCTAGTTTCAGGCACTGAAGCCTCAGCAGCAGACAGGTGATTAAAAACTTGCCTATTCATTAAGCTTGATAAAGGTAAATATTTTTCTTGTTTTTAGTGGTTATAATACAGAAGACTCTTAATGCTGAAGTGCTACAGAGAATTTAACCACTTAACTGTCAGACACCCAGATGACCCAGATCACATACAGATGAATGTGAATACAAGACCAATTCTGCAGGGAGATTTTTACTTACAGAAAATGACAAAACTTGTAAAGTCTGCACTCAAAAAACCCATGCTAAAGACAGATAAGCTTCATATGGTGAAAACTCTTTTAGTTTTTATCATGTTTTGTTGCCACCAGATGATGCCAGAGGTCAATATAGGGTTATTCATCTTTGTATGTGAGATGGGAAATAAAAATCCTGAATCAACCTCTCTGATGTCCCTGAAGCTGTTCAGTCTCTCTACCACCTGACTGATGCCAACATCCTCCAGATAGTATTTAGCTACTATTTAGATCCTATTGTTAGCTCTGGAAACACAAAGTCTGCTAGTTTTATTAACTTTTAGTATCCTTGTAACAAAAACTTGAAGGAAGTGGAATTATCTTTCACAAATAAATTATGTCAGTGTTTTTTCAGGGGATCCAGTTCTACCCCTGAAGCTGGTCTAACCTGTGGATAGTTCTAAATTCACAAGAAACTGTTTCTGTCTAATGGTGTACAATCCACCTCTGCTGTCAGTCTCCTCACTTGGACATTTCTCTTGCATATGACAGTGCAAAACCACATCACTAACTAATGTTGGTGTCTAATGAATGCAAAGAGCTGAAGTGAAAAAAATACATAGAAGAGGAGCCAAGACCATTTGCTCTTGTCATGGCAGCTGATTGGGGATTGGGAAAAGAACAAAGCTGAGCAAGGCAGATGAGAGGTCAGTGTATTCCCCATCATAGGGGAGCATGCCTTACTAATAAAACCTGTAAAGAAATGAGTAAGAAAGCCCTCATATGTAGAAACCCACTCTAAAACCACAAGTACTGATGGGGAGGAAATGATGGGCAGGTGGAATGGGGAGAGCCCCTCTGATGAATCAAACAATAACTCTCTGTATCCCCTGGACACAGATTTCAGACTCCAGCCTGCAAT
The DNA here is from genome assembly GCA_018697195.1 of Certhia americana. Classification (NCBI taxonomy): domain Eukaryota; kingdom Metazoa; phylum Chordata; class Aves; order Passeriformes; family Certhiidae; genus Certhia; species Certhia americana. The sequence goes on from CM031857.1 coordinate 26,660,066, forward strand.
TTGGATGCTCTCAGATGCTGACCATGCCAGACAGGCCTGATTTGTGCCTCCATATCAGTTCCAGACACATGTAGGCAGGTGGAGTACTTACTCTATCACAGCTCCACACTCTCTTTCTTGAATTAATCCACATCTCCTGGAGAAGTGCTTGATCCTTGCTGTGCCATAATTTTCCCTCTCCTTTTGAAACTGAGTACCCAGTCTTCCAATGTGAAACCCTCTCTCAAAGGTAATAGGAATTATGAAATAATTATGGACTATGACCTGTGGTGAGCCAGGAACACCTTCCATGACTGAGGGCTTGGAGGTGGACATCAGACAAAATCATGTATAATTTTTTGCAGACCAGAGCAGAGGAGAACAGAATAGACAGAAGTGGAATGCACTTAAGAGAAATAGATACACACATGAAAGAAAAAGGCCTTGATATTTTAAATATTTATTGTCTTAAAAGGCATGAAAACTGATACTAGCCATTAACTAATAGACGTTCTGCCTTTGTGATGCAGCTTACATCCCTAACTAAAACCACATCTCTCTTCTGACTTTGTCTGAAGCCAGGTGTATGGATGATTAAATTTTGGTCCAGCTGTAACGAGTGTGTCTCCATCCTGTCCTCTCCTCTAAGCACACACCATCTGTATGACACTTATTCATCTTCTTTTGCTGGGCTGTCATACTGAGCCCATATTCTTCCAGCATCAGTTTTCCTCATACTGTCAAGCTGTGCAAATGGAAGGGATCTAAGCCTAAGAGAGTAACAAGCTCTGGGAGTAGGCCTCTGCTGTGTTAAAGCACTATTAACTACTTTATTTTAACCTTGATGTTGTTCATATGTGTTTTCACAAAAGAGATTTGGGGGTCTTGCTATCCTCTGTTGCCAGCGTGACTTGTACATCTGTATTCACTATATTGAAATTCTGTGTTGCTGTGAATGTCCTCTGTGTGAATTAGAAAAAGAAAGAAGTTGGCTTTGTATCTCTGAGCATGTGGATTCCTTGTAATGAGTGGAAGGTAGATTGCTTAAAGCATTTTTATTTTCCGAACATAATTTTTGAGCCTCTGTTCCTGTGTCATAGGTCTGCTTGTAGCAGGAAATGATAAACCCAGACTCTGCCTCTTTGAGGAAAGGATAGGTGGAGAAAAGGACTTCAATACATGTATGTTTTTCATAAAAAGATAAGATAGCTACTTTAAGTGTGCTGAACATACCAGAGAATACAACAAACTCTATTTTTATATTATTTTTTTTTTTACTTTTGTTTGGTTCTTCCTCTGGTCTAAGCCATGGAGCCTAACCAGATCAAATATATGCAATACATTTGACTCACATGCAAATGGTATTCAGACCTGGCTCCAATTCTATCACCCAACTTTTCCACTCTGGCAGATGTTGAGCCACACAAGATGCATTCAAACTTCCTTTTCAAGAAGTTCGCCCAAAGCATGTCAGTATTGACTGACCTTCCCTTTATTCTCTCTTCATTTCCTCTAAAATGCAAAAAGGCATTTTCTTCCTCATTTTTCACAAGGCATTAGGATTCATCTTCTGTTGAGGATGGTGCCTTCTTGATGTGATTCTGCCCTGTACTTCCCAGGATTATTTCAGGGATGATGGGCTCTGGCTGCACAGGGCACAGCCATAAGGACTGAGGCCACGAATGCATAAACTTTGAGAAGAGCAGGTAGAGAGCAGAGAAAACACCTGATGTATTCCACAGATAAAAGAGGTTGATGGTGGAGATTCAACACTGCTTGTTGAATATATCTTGTCAGGAAACAACATCATCCTTTACCCCACAACACCCACAATTGCTGTCTTGCCAAGGTACCAGAACAATGCTCAAGAACCCAGAAAGATGAGGATAGATCTGTGCTCTCTCTGCTTGATCAGTAAATCACCCACCAGTACTGCTGGAAAAAACCCATCAGTTTCCATCTCTCAGTCTGATCAGACTCTAGGGTGTGATAAGCCTGGGCCAAGACAGACAGGCATGCCAAAATTTCTATAGATAAGGAGAAAAAAATTACAGTGTTGACAAGAACTATCACTAGAATTGACTACTGACAAGAATTGACTACTTCAATCCAATAGCATTTTATTCAAGTGTCCTACACCATTATTTGGATGCCACAAACAGTATATTCTGCAAGGCACTGTCCCTCAATAAAAATAGAGGCTCTAATTGAAAGAACATCCAGAGAGGTGAATTGCAAAAGGTGAGATAGAGGAGAGTTAGAAATTTCGAGCTGTGCTTTGCAGCCACTTCCTAGCCACAAAGTCCTTACTTTCCTCAGCCACCTAAAAAAGCTCATAGGCAAAAACTGGTGTTCAAGTACAACTACAAACTTATATAAAATATAATGAATGAATAAATATTCATGGAGTAGTCCATTTGATTAGTGGGTTGACAGACAGTTATAGGTGTAAAGGAAAGGTCAAACAGCAGATCATAGGAAGGCTGCTTCTAGAAGCACCAAGTTCCACATCAACATAGCTTTTAGTGAACTCTTACAGTATATAGGGCAAGATACATTTTGCATAACGAACAATTCACATGCAAATGTAGCAAACATATTCTGTCATGATTTTTTGTTTGTTTGTTTTGTTCAGTAATGGGCAATAACTTTTTAAACTTGGTATAAGCTTGTTAATTGCTCACTCTGTCACATGTATAACACAGTCCAAACATGGGACATTAGGGACAAAAGTGTATCTTGGTTTTATCTAAAATTTACCTTAGGGTCATTCTTGGAGTCCAGCCTTATTTCTGCTCTGAGAAAGGCTGTATATCCTCTTCTCTCCTGCTTGGAGCTGGGTGAAAAATGTGAAACCAACTGCCAATTAATTAAGAATAATGAGATAGAATAACTTTACGGTGACATTGTTAGTGAGATGATTTACTGTACTTGAGATTATAATGCTTTCACGGGAAAAGAATTGGCCTTGCTGGAGAAAAAGTAAGCAGGAGACCAATGCAGTAGCCAACAAGTAAGCAACATTTCCCACCAACATCCAAACTAACAGGGCAATGGCCAAAATTCAAGCTTCAGAAACAACACAGCTGGAAAATCCATTGAACATTTATAAAGCCCTCGGGAGAAAGGAAGGGAGAGAAAATGAATGTACAGGACTGTTAGTGGGTTCCCTTTGCAAGATACATTTTTCTGCTAGGTTAGAACCTGTTTACTCATTAAGGTTTTTTTACTTTCAAAAAATTATCCTTTTCATTGGGACAGAGGACAGAGCTTGCTTAGAGGATAGGACTGCCCTTTCTTCTGGAAGGAAGCAGAGCAGGAGGTGCTACAGGGAGTCAAGGCACAGCAAAGTTCTGGTGTCCTTCAGGCCAACCTGAGGAGCCCTTTCACAGGCACTGACCCCTGCCCCTCACACAAACCTTGCCAAGGCTCTGGACCTCTATGAAAAGGCTGAAAGGGGCTGCTTTTAAAGCTTCTGCCATAGACCCTTCTGGCTAATAGGAGCCAGCAGAAATCACATGCATGAAATCTGTGTAAATGGTGAAAGAATGTTACATTTGAAAAATAATGATTCGACTTCATTGTAAGTATTCTACCTAAAGGAGATATTTTTTTTTCCAATTGGTTGAGAAGACTGATAAGAAATTGATTCGTAGAGAAACAACATATATTATTTTCTGTATATTCTTCTGTTACAGAAATTCAATACCAGAGAAAGCAAACAGAATACAAAGCTTATTTGCTCCCTGTACCTCCCCTATACCAGTTAGCATGGTACTCCATCTTCCCCTGCTGCAGTAAAATAAAAGATAAGACCAGCACTAAAGATCTGGAAATTTAATTCACAGACAAATTAGCTGCATTGCATTTAATATTCCCAGTGAGGAAATGAAGAGAAATTTATTCTGTTCCTGCTCTCCACAAATTCACCAGAGGGAATGATAACCCTTAATTAAAGAAGACTGATTGCTTACTTTTTTTCCCCCAAGCCTTCGTTTGCCCTAAAATAAAATGATGAGAAATAAATGGTGAATATAAAAAAATAAAAACCTCACTGGAAATGCTGCGGTCGTTCAAATTTCTCATTGTAGTAGATAATACATTCTGAAGAGCTCTTTGGTAATCTAGCAGGAAAGGAGCTCAAATTGGACAAATTCATGCCTGGTTTCAGTGGAGCAAATCCATTCAAGAAAACAAACAAAACCCAAGGAATTCTTTCTGTTCCTTCAGGGTTCATAATTTTGGATCATTTGCAAGTATGCAACCATTTTTTTTTTCATAAAGACCATGTTTAAATGTGAAGAAAACAGGAAGACCTGGATGTAGAAGGAGATGGATGGTAAAGTAGAAAGGAGCCTTGGACTTTATTGTTGACACCTTGGCATGGTCAGAAAAAACTGAATAGGAAGTACAGGCTGAACAGCAGAACTGATCTTAATGCAAGTTTAACAAAGAAATGTGGTTGTGCCTAGAGACCTGTAAACTGTTAAAATATTTGTCAATATTTTATTACAAAATGAGATGTGAACTAAACCCTTTATTTTCAGCTTGTGCTTATAAAGAATATTTATCTTTCCATTTATTAAAAATACAAAACAGAGAAGTTGGAAAATTTAGTTGGAGAGAAGACATCTCAGTACCTTCTACTGCACACTTGGACCAAGAAGGAACTCTGAAGAATCTGGTGGCAAGGAGGCCTTTGATAATGGGTAGGTAAGGTAGAGGATGACTCTTGCATGACTAGTTTCTGCCAGCCTGAATGTAGCTGTGGTGCTGCCTTAGACTGCTCACTCAAAGGGCTAATGACACTGTATTGACAGGCTCTGACACATTTCCCCCAGCATTCTATTGGAGGAACTGTTACAGATCTTTTCCAACCCAAACAGTTCCATGGATTCTATGTAAGAAAGCGGTACACGACAATTGTTCTCCTATTTTGATCAAGGATACTTTTAGCTCCAGCACAGATCCTTATGCAGCTTCTCCAGAGACATCTGTTCTGAAAAATATTTATCGCTACTCTCTATTTCCTTTATTTCAATTAATTATTTTTTATGAACTTCATTCTTATACATTCGCTGTTCAGTGTACTTAGCAGGCTTTGGTGAGGGACATAGCAAGGCAGATTCTGTCTCCAGGGCTGTCTTTGGCAATCTGCTGCTGATCCTTTTAGAGATATCCAAGGAAAGCTCTCAGAGAAGACTTCTCTTTACACAAAGATTTTGACCCACTTGAAGTATATTCTGTTTCTTCATATATGAAGGATGAATTCTCTACTGAGTTCTAATGATTTGTCAACAGCAGAATTTGCCCTCTTACACAAGCATGCCCTGGTCTTCTGGAGCTGTGCTGTTCACATTTCTAGGCTTAAAAAGTACTATGAAGGATAAGAACTGTGTTTCCCTGGATGTCTCCCAGAACCTGTTTTAAAGATTGGCTTCATAAATGGTACCTTTCATTCTTCAGGTCCTAAGTTCCAAATGGGAGGCTGCACACCGTGAAGAGTAATTCAGGGTTTTCATCCTTGATTTCTGCAGGATATTATCTGACTCCAGTAGCTTGTAATATTTCACTTTGTCTATTTGAAACAAAATTTCATCGACAATTACTTTGACTTCAAACATATCTTCTGCATTTTCCCCATATGAAAACTTTTCCCCTTTTCTTCCCACTGAAAAGCACTGCAGAATGGCTTAATCGTCTCTGATTTTTGCCTAATCACTAGCTGTCCATGCAGAGCCTCTAGGAAGATTTTTCTCCAGACATTTTTGATGAAGTACTAGTTTTGATTTCTTTAGCTAGTTCTCCTCAAACTCTTTTAGGATTTTTGCTTTTAATCTGCCTGACAACACTATTCTTTTCATTTTATTGGTTTGGATACAATAGACATCTTTTTGGAAATTGCCTTTTTACTGCTAATAAACTTGCTTACTTGGCTCTTCATATGTGCTGGCCTCCTTTAATCCATTCTCCGGCCTTTCTCAATAGGTCATACGCAGCGGTGTTATGCTTCCAGTCTGGTGTTCCTCAGAAGTTTCCATGCTGTTTGCTAGGATTTCTCTTTGCTGACCTTTCTAGACTCTTTTTAACAAGCTCCCTCATTCCTGCATAGCTTTGTTTGAAGCAGAGGACAATGGCAGTGGCATATTTGGCCTGCAGTGCTCCTGTAGAGCTGGTGCAGCTGAGCCCTCTGTGGTCACTGTCACAGAGCTGAGCTTCCATTAGAAGGGCTAGAGCCACAAAGCTGAGGACTGTCTTTGCTCCTGTGGGCTCAGACCAGATGCTTCATGGAATAATTGCTGACAGAGCCCAAAAATGTCATCTCTCTTTCATCTGCTGGTATGACATTTGTCAATCTACAGGAGGGCTGTTGATGTCTCCCATTGCTACTGTTTTTCCTGCTTCTTTGATTTCTTACAGTTTATTGAATTCAGGGCATTTTGCTATCCTGGCTCCGTAACATTATCTATCGTAACAATAATCTTCCATTCTTCCCATAGGCCCAGAATTTCAACCAGTACAGACTTCATGTAACTTGAGATGGTGAACTTCTAAATTTGTTTTGATGATGAGCTGGAGCGATACTCAGGCTCCTGCACAGTTTATCTCTGTATTTTATATCCTGTGTTTAGTGTCCCTTTGACAGTCTTCTTTGTTCCAGGTTTCCAATATGTATGGGTTATCAGTGTCTGCATTTTGGATCAAACATTCTGCTTCCCTGTCTCCTTTTTGAGATTTCAAATGTTATGTAGAAGTGAGTGTACCACTATTTTGGTTCTTTCATTGGCACCTTTTATGAAATTCATTATGTTTGTTTTCCTTTGCCTGTTGGGTTACTTGCATCTTCTGGTTTGTGATTTTCTTCAGGATTCATAACTTTCCCATTTTGTATCTCATGAAGATACTCGTGTTGAGCCTGGCCTTTTCCACACCTATCAGCTTGCCCCAGCTACCTGGGTTTTCCAGCTTGTTCGGAAATATTTTAATTTCAAAATTACTGTCTGGGGCCTTCATTTTGACAAGAATGTCTGTGAATGTTTTCAATTTTCTGCAAGACCAAGCAATATCACGAAAGAGACTTAGATATGTTGGATGTTTTCAAATCAGCTTGACTTGATGAAATTCCTGCTAGGACACTGTCGGAAGCAATGCCAGCACTATTAGCTGCTATCTTTGAGGAATTGTGAGGTACAGAGATAAATGTGTTACCTCTTACATTTTTTTTCAATAATGAGGGGGCAGGGGAAGCAGCAGTTGAGCCTCCAGAAGTCAACTACAAGGTGAGTGGCAACCAGGGTGGATTTACTAAGAACAAATCATACTAAACCAATCTAATATGTTCCTGTGATGGGACTTGTGGCTAGGGAAGAACAGCAGAAAGATTATTTTCACTTTAGTGAGGCTTGGAACATTGCCTCATACAAGCTTCTAAGAAGCAATTTCTAAGGAAATATTGTCTGTGTACAATTTTCAGTAGTTGAGAGCAATACTGACTGAATAGTACAATCGGAGAGTAGTCCTTGATATTCAGACTTAACTTGATGATTGAGATCTCAATTGCTAACTTTTTAATTAATCAAATAACACAGAAAAAATCCCCACAGAATATATTTGAAGGGTTTGAAATGACTTTAAATGATCTTGACGACCCAGAAAAATAATCTGGAAAACTTAGCATGCAGTTTTGTGAGGAAAACAGTATCTTCTGCCTTTAGTTTTCAATCACCAGCTGTTCATGAGCTGGACAGCAGCACTGCAGGGAGGAATGTGGAGGATGGAGTGTGTCCCAAGCTGAAAGCTTTGTGCAAAGCTGCTGTTCCCTCAGTGGAACTTTGCCACAGATCAGTGGGCAAACCGGGTCAGACTGCCTCAGCTCAGCTGCTTCCCCACTCTCAGAGTCAGTGTCAACCAGAAGAATGCCTCTATAGTGGACTGGTGGGGGTTGGAGTAGCCTCTGATTTCATATTGTGGCCTCTTGAGAGAAAATTCTCTACTTTCAAGAGAATTTGAGTTTGCCAGGAGTCTAGACACTAGCAATAGTAGACAAGACAACTTCCAATACACAAGTGGATGTTTGCTTTCTTGGAGGCATCAGTTCTAGTGTTCCAGAGCCCTAGGCTCAGCTTAATCACTAATTCAGTCTCAAGGCTAAAAGCAGCCTCTCGTTTGTACTTTTGAGTCCAAAGACTCATTACACTGAGATTCATAAAAATCTCCTTTTTCTCATTTTCTGCCCTTACACCATCACAAAATCTCAAGGCTAAGGTGGATCTTCCAAGATAGAGATTGTCCTTGACACTATTGCTCAAAGACCTCCTTTATACCATATCAGTTTTCTCTGTCTCTTTTTTCCTGAGGTGATTTCCTGGATGTATGAGGGTGTCTCTGTCATGCATTTGGGATGGAGTCTTTTACATCATCTGCCAGCTCTCAACATTTTTAGCAAAAAATGAGAGTTCTTTGCTAGGTGGTTGATCTCTGAGATTTGAGACTTCTATTACCCTTAGCCTGACTCCTATCTGAGTTGAAGAAGAGAGGGGACTACTTCTTTGTTTGGAAGAGATGAACAAAAGTGTTTGTCTCCTTTCTTCATCTCAGGATGGAATGGCACATCTGAAGAAATAAGTAAGGAACATACTGCTGAGTAATGAACACAAAAATGCTATCTATCATCACAGCTGAATAAACAGTAGTATTGGCAAAATCTGTCTCCTTTGTTCCATATGAGGGCCAGGAGAGGACTCAGCTGGAAGATCATGTCCAGTTCCTGGTGCTTTAATTAAGGGAGGATGTTGAACAGCTGGAGAGAGGACAGAACTTGGGATGACCAGAAGTCTAGCAAACCTGGCTCATGATGAAAAGCCAATGGAATTTGCATAACTTGGTTTAGAAAAGAGACAATAGAGGGGGTGGCCCATCGATGAACTTTAAATATTTTAAAAATAGACATAAAGAGAAAAGGAATAAATCTTTTTTATGCCCATTATGGGTGCAAAATAACTGGAATTACAGGAAGGGAGATCCAGATGAAGCATCTGTAAATTTTCCTTGTATTGTCAGTTGATGAAACTGGTTTTCCTTGGAGGAAGTGGCACAGGGGTAGCTAATTCTGAATTCAGGAACAGCAGTGGACTAGATGGCTTCTCCTCTCCAGCCTACTTTTCTGTTCTTCTGTGAATGTTATCCAGTGGCTGATGAAGACTTAGTCCTCACTGATTCCTAAATGGTGCTGCTGATAGCAGGATCACTCCCACTGCAAGTAGAAGATACCAGAACTTTTTCCAGCTGATAAAATGGAAGGGGGACATCAAGAGCAGAGAGCTCTTTGATTCAGTTAGGGGCAGGCCCCAGGTAGCTCTTGTTTCTGTTTTTAGTGTCCTCTGTGGATTTGAGTGAGCTACTGCTTTCACTGCCAGAACCACAGTACTTTGGTAAGAAGGAAGGCCACAGCTACAGAAGCATAACTGGCCCAGCATGGCAAATGGACAAAATAATCCATAGCTAAACCTATGTAAGGATATATCATGATTAATGTCATATCCATCCGCCTCTGACTCTGGTGTCAAGAAGGACAGCTGCCCCTGGAAATCAAGGGGAAAACCTCGAGCTGAGTCATGTCTGAACTCCTCTGTCCTCCACCCTGTGTGAGCTGAATGTCTTCAGAGACAGCTTTGGCAGCAGCTGGTGACACTAAAGGGTGTTCTGGGAAAAAGCCTCTGTAGACCTTCCTCCCCAACTCTTTTCTTGCTCATCTCACACATTGTATAACATTTGTGGAGTTCTTTGCCTGATAGTAGTCTTAGATATGTACCTGAGAAATTCTGTATGTTTTCATACTGAGAATATGCTGTCATTGTCCTCCCTCCTTCAGCATTTCCTAGAAATTGTTCAATGACTCTGCATCTGCTCTCTGAAATCCATTTTTTTAATGCTTTGTTTTGGTCTGCTCAGCCTCTGACTCTGCTTGTACACACCCTCCCTGCTACCTGCATGTCATCACTCCTCACATGACCCAGCTGGGTCTCCTACATCAAACACTGATGTGATATTTCCTCCCAGCCTATTGGACTTATCCAAGTGTTACTGGTGTCAGAGTTTACAGCTCCAGGTTTTTTATGAACAGGGGCAACCAAGAGAAAAGGCTGAATTATCTCTCTTAGCACTCCAGATCTTCCTCATCTGAAGAAATACAATGGAACAGACTTCCACAGTAGGACACAGAAGCATGCTCCTGAATTCTTCTGGTTTTTTCAGGGGGGGAGGAGGAGGGGGAAAGGAGGAATGAAAAAAGCAATTGTAAGGATGAGATGAAAGAAAGGATACCACAAAAAATTCAGATGAATGCTGAGCATAAATCAAGTTCTCTTCTGGTTTTTGGAGGCAGAGTATTTTCAGAAAGAACAGCCAAGTCCTTGGTAGTCTCCTAGAAGACTAGAAAAGTGTGGCACAGGCTGTCCCCTTCTGCCTCTTTCCCAAATTTATCCCCTTCTCTTGATTCTTCTACGCCCCATAAACCCTACCAGGATATCCCTGCCTGTTTTGCTCCTACCTGCTCTGGCTCCGACCTTGTTGACTCTGCACATCCCTCCCTGCGTGTCCCTGGATGCTGTCCTGTAAGGCCTTTTCAGAGCCGTTATTTTTCTCTTCCTTCTCCCCTTCAGTGCTGTTTAATGCTGCATCCAACTCTGGGTGGCACAGGGTGAGGGAGAGTGGGGCACAGCCAACTCTCTGCCCTCTGCTCATATTTGGGGCTGAGCTCCTATGGCAGAAGCATGCTCTGCACCAGGCAAGTCTTCAGCAAAGATAACATCTGGATTTCAGACAAGCTCTGCAGACCATGTGCAAGTGAAAGGCAGTGATTTACAGCTAGGTCAGATCTGACAGGATTTTCATCTGGCCACCAAGTACAGGCTGATGTCTCCAGGGATCAACCCCCGCTAATTTCAAGCCCCTGCAAAAAGCACTGAACTGCAGTGAAACCACTCTAAGATATTTTCAGCATGGGCCAACCATATTTTTCACTAACCTCATTCTTGGAAGTTGTTGACCAACTTTCAGTGAAATGTTCCCAAAATAAAATTCAGCTCAACACAGAGAACAGGGATGGAAAATTTCAGCCTAGAATGATCAAAATGTGAAAAAATGAAAATCAAGCAGAAAACAGATCTTATAATAAAAACTGTTAGGCAACGCTAAGTATAAGATTTGCTGCCCTCTCCACCTGTAACAGAGGGATGTCTATTTAAGTATTCAGTTTGGGAAAAACTTTCTTGCACGACTGACATGCAAGGAGAAAGCATCTTCTTTCCGAACATGAGGCATATGCCCAAGAAAGACATCTGATAAGGAGAAACAGTGGTGCCTGTATGCCAACTGTTATGTGATATGAATTATTTACATTGCTTGGAGTTCACCAGATTCTTCACCAAGGTATTTTAAAGCCCCAGACTGAAGTGAGCACTAGTGGGTGCATCAGGGAGAGAGATGTCAGCTTGACCTGCAGTGATTTGCCATCTGTGAAAAGCAAACAAATACAACCAACTGGAGGAAGGAGCATTGTGACTGTAACAGGAACTGCAGCACAGATTTACAGAGGATCTTTGTGTTTGTACTCACGAGCCTTTGACTATGTTAGCGTTGAAAAGTAAGCAGCTGCAAAAGCCTAGCTTCACTGATTTGTGCAAAAATCAAGCTGTTGACTGCTTGACATTCTACCTGCAAGAGTGGACCAGATGTGTAATTATTTCTTATGCTATTTTCTTTAGTTTCCAAAAGAAGACAGCTAGGTTTCCAGCAAAGTTTTTAGAGAGTCTTTTTAAGGTTTTACTGAACTCCAATGAAAAGTCTCCAGGAATTTAAAACTTTTCCACTTTTTTCAGGTATATATTTTTTCAGGGGTTATAATAAAAGATATTATCTCTGTGGCAATTTTTTATTTCCTCAGGTTACAGCTTCACAGCTAAATCAGGAGTATTACTGGTATCAGAGAAAATAACACTTTTGGAACAAGAAGTCACTGCTACTTTGAATTGAGTCTATTGCTGAAAGAAGAAGATGCAAAGTACAGCCTCTTAAAAGCCACAGCATAAACACAGAGATTTTTCCCCTCTCCTGATCCAAAATACAGTAGTCACAGACTATTTTTAATTCATGTAAAATTATGATAATCATGAAAGCATAAACTTTATGGTTTGCTGAATTGGCTGCAATGTCCATCCCTAAAGTAGGGAAGTACTGAGATCAGCATAATGAGAAAGATGACAGAGGACCCTGCAGACAACTTGTAGGCTAAAACAAAGACTAGGGCAGACCAGATATAGCTACATTTGTTGCTGTGCACCAGAAAATGTTAAAAATAAGGCACAAAGAGTGAAGATTTCTGAAAGTATTAGCAGCACTCTGGTGATGAGATCGTAGTGGAATTAAGGCCATAGTGCCTTGAAGGCCAGCAAGTTTTGTGTTCTTTTCATTGCTTTCACCAACATAGATTGATATATATGACCCAAACCTGACATCTAGTGGAGGAAGAACGAGGGCAGGATTTTCCTTGCCTTCCCAGGGATGCACTGGGCTATGAGCACACACAAAGAGCACTTTGCTCTTCTCTTCAGAAGTGACCTGAAGGCTCTCTGCCACACAGCTCGTCCTGGGAAGGGAAACAAACCAAGGAGATTATGGGCACCTCAGCTAATTGTGCACACCTTGTCTAGTTCATAACACCTTTATCCACAGCCATCTGGGCCAGAAGCCAGTTCCACAGTGCTGTCAGCAGATAATGAGCTCTGAAGGCTGCATTTAAAGGAGTTTCAAAAGCCAGTAGTAGAGGAGACCATGTCTGGTTGAATTTGGGCAGGGTCCTGTAAAATAATAACTGCTCACTACAGCTGCACAGATGGCATCAGTGACCTACAAGTTCTGCTGTCACCAATGCCAGGTCTGCACTCCTGGACCGGACCAGCCAGTTCAATGCTAGGTCATGAGGATGCAGCTCTGTTTAGCTTCCAGCTTTTTCCCAGCACAGTAGTTCATCCACTGCCCCATCTGGACTGCTTGAGGTGTGAAGCCAACAATACTTTGGGAAAGTTTTAACAAGTTCCTGCCTCATCCTCTCCACCTGCCACCTTAATATCTCATTTCTCAGTTAGTAAAAAATCAAAACTTCAGGCTCTTGTACTTGCATGGAAATGTTGAAGGGATTAATCCTAAAGGCTAAAAGAAGCCAAAAGCCAAATACAACTGTCCAGTGTTTCTTTTTCATATATTGCAAATTTAAATCAATATCATAATTTTTTTGGTACCTCAGTCCTGATGAGAGCACTTTACAGGCTATTAAAAATGGCAGAAGGCAAAGGGCATTTTAGTTGCTTGTACGCTGCAGGAGGCAAAAAACATCTCCCACGTGCTAGTAAAGAGTCCAGGCTTTGTAGCTGGGAGTTGTAACTAGTCACACTGTCTGTGAATCATCATTTTGGGAGGATGAAGCAGCAAGTTACCAAGAGTTTAGAGATTCATTAAAACCCCTGAAATACTGTTGCTTGCCTAAGTGAATGTACAGCCATCAACCACTGCCAAAGAAGTCAGCTACAGGGCTCTGTCCCAAGCAATCACAATGCTGATGAGGTGATGCATGTTTTTTAGGAGGGATTTTTAAGGAGGGATTTGCTATCTCCTGATAGCAAATCCTTTTTTAGGAGGGATTTTTTAGGAGGGATTTGCTATCTCCTGATAGCAAAACAAAGTTAGTGTTATACAAACAGTACAAAGTTTACCACAGGAGTGAGCTTTAATCTCTGGTGGTTGCTTATTGACTGCAGAAGAAACAGAAGCTACTCAGTGAAAAGATTTCCTCAAAATCCTGTTTGCAGGCAGACTTGAAGGTGAGGCTCTCACCCCCTGCAGTTTCTTCTGAAACCCAAAGTAAGTCTGAAATGAGGTCTGAATTGGAAGACAGGACTGGGCCTGGGCTGTTTAAAATTCCTGTTTATTCTGTCATGAGAGGACTTGTTTTGTCTTATTGTACTTGATGATTTTGACCTTTCTAAAAGTTAGAAAAGCAAAAGTTGTGATAGATGGTTTGAAGAATGTCACAGTGTATATATGAAGACTTGTGCTATCAGCACTATTCTTGAAGTCAGAGAAAGCAGACTTGGGATATTTGCACCCCGTGCAACCTAATGCCTGCCAGAGCAGACAGAACAGTACTGAAGAAACCAGCTATATTTCTTCTTCCTCTTCCAATGAGTTCCTCCTCTTGGGCTCTTTACTGGCACACAACTGTGACTCCTAATTTTTAAATGCAAACACAGATACTTCAGTCAGTGAGAAGCAGAGCGCCTGCAGTTTGACAGGTTGTTTCTCTGTACATAACCTGTGTGTTTATCTGTGCCAAAAGTGACCCGCATGGGACACCTGGGACTGGCTGATTTTGGTGAAGGGTGCAACCTTTGCTAATCTGTGGTGGGAGGTTAATCCTGAGAATTAGGATATTTACTTCTTCCTGTACATTTTTTAGAGAAGTCAGACCGAGCCACAGCTGTTTTAAAATTTCATGTCTCTGGGTACCTTGCTAAATACCTATTTTAATCAGGACTGCAGAAGTAATTGCAAAAAACAAGTTAGAAAATTGACTTTGTCTGTGTTTTGTACATGTTTCTGCACACACGGGCATGGTTTGCTAAAACATTAATTTGCATAACTTTCAGTTCTTGCTACTTCAAAAGTATGTAAGTGCAGGCATTTTCTGGGCAGCATTTATGTTGGTTTGATTAGACATCTGGGTCCCACAACTTCACTTTCATTCCCTGAAAGGCTGAGGTTAGTTCTCAGAAACATGTTTCATATTGTGGAATTTGTTTTTTGCCAGTGTTTTCTCGTGGTGTGTCCAAATTCTGTATGTTTCTTTTATAGTATATATCAGTGCTCCAGCATGTAATGCAAACACCCAGAAGATACTTGTTACAGAAAAGAAAGGAAGATCTGTAGAAAATGCTTTGTTTTTTCCACAGCACTGGCCTTGACAGTGACTTGTTCTCAGGGTCTGGACATAGTTTTACAGTGTGTTCATGCTGGAGCAGGTTAGATGTAGACTCTGTATTTGCTTGCTTCCAGATTTCATGATCTTGAATTCCATCACTGTGCTCCATAACTAATTGTTCAGTCACGGAGCCGTCCTTAGGGGTAATCTAACAAATGAAGTTCTGGGACAACCTTTGGGCAGAATTAGTGGAAGAAATAATACAGCTTGTTTTAAGATGGAACTTATGACAGAATTACACAACTGAAATAGAAGAGGGCCTAAAATGTCCTCTTCAGGCTGTTGCTCAAAACAGAATGAAGAGAGGCACAGAGATGTAAGCTTCCTCCTACTCTCATGGCTGCATCTGCAAGTTTTCCTCATACTGGAGTAGAGGATTCACAGACTGAGACAACTCCCAGCAAGATAGACTGAGACAACTCTCAGCAGCTCTTCTATGAAACAGATGGCTCCAAGTTTTGCATTCTGTGACATTAGAGCCCCTGGAAGAGAGAATGACAGTTCAGGGATCTAATTTCTGGTCCATGCTATTCTTTTCTTCAAGGTTCCCTAAAACTCTCTCAGCAATGGCTATGGTGTGTCTTTCTGACTTTGAAGCTCATGCTAAGAAATATTTACCCAAGATTGCTTGGGACTATTTTGCAGCTGGAGCAGACGATTGCACCACACGAGATGAAAACATCCTGGCATATAAAAGGTAATGTGAGAAGAAAATGAAGGGGTTGTACTGGGACCTTTTAAAGTGTTTTTGTGCAGGTGTTTGGACTTGACAGGCAAAGACACCTAAAACCTTGTCCTTTCCAAGGGGTCCCCAAGCTAAATGCAAAACCTGAGCAACATGCACTGTAGGTTCTGATGCGAGACTGTGTATGCCATGGGTTGTATGAGGCTTTAGGGATGCTGAGGGTACAGGCAGGTGCTAGGGTAGGGTAGGGTACAGTGTGTGGCACTACAGGAAAGGGCATGAGTAGCTCTAATAGAATGAGATGCAACAGGGAGCTCTTGGTGACCAGCAGGAAGCCTAGGTGCAAGTAAGTTGGGATTTGGAGAACATGCTGCAAAGCCTGAGGGCAAGCACACTGTGCAGTGAGACAGACACACCAACGGTGAGTGGAAGGACTCAGCCCGACTGCAAGTAGAAGGAACCTGGGAAAGGATAGTGGGAGAACAAGACAAGGTGAGCTGAAGTGGGAGATGCAGAAATTATGTACTGTGGCCAGAAAAGCAGGATTAATGAAAAGTGGAAGTGACTGAACTGCTGGCTGAATTGACCTCTAAAAGCAAACAGAAAGGACAAAGAACCTTTGTTATATTTTCTTTTATTATAATTTTATTATTTGCTGTTTTCTTCATTGGCTCAGATTCCTGCTTTGCAATTGGTGAACGAAGACCTAGTTTCCATGAAACTTCAGAAAACTCACTGAACATCTGCTATCCTGAACGGGGTTTTTTGCCTTACAGAATTCGTTTCCGGCCACGGATGCTGCGGGACGTATCTGTGGTGGACATTAAGACTAAAATCCTGGGTTCTGAAATCAGCTTTCCTGTAGGAATTGCCCCTACAGGTTTCCACCAGCTAGCATGGCCTGATGGAGAGAAAAGTACAGCCAGAGGTATTCTTCTGCTCTGGTGCCATGCAGCAAAAAGGGGGTTGTAGAAAAGCCTCAAGAAGATGTTAGGATGACTTAAAGTGTGACTGAGAAAAGTTTTGAGGCTTGAGGAGGTAAACTCCATTCCCACTTTCTGACACCCTGCATAGGAAGCTGTATAGACGTTGCTCTTCTTCTCCAGCTACCACCATAAAAAATCAGCCCAGTGGAGTCTGCTGCAAACCGAAGACAAGGGCAGTGGACACATTTCTGACTCACACCAATAATCACATAAGGTTTTCAGTCCTGGGAGCTCTAGATGGGTTGTAAAAGTGTTGGATGGTACTCAGAATGTGAGTTCCTTGTTACTGGTTAAGAAATGTCTCCCTTGGAGAAAAAGATATCCCCTTTTCACAAATCCTGTGGTGAGTTTGGAGACCTGGCCCCTAGAAATGTTTTTACTTCTGTGTACACTGAGTAGATTTAACAGTACATTCCTGAGGGGACTCAGTCATAAACATAAAATTCATGCTTTTTCTAAAAATGTAGCTGCAAAATGAAAGCACAGCCAGATTAATTACCTCTCTCTTTTCTGCTTTCTTAACCATGGACTAACAAGAGTGCATGGTAAACACAGTAATTATTAATCCCAGGGCATAGTTGCTCTGTGCTTTGTGGGATACAAATGAAATCAGGAGTTGGGGTGGTCTCTGCAAACAGTACATGGTTTTGTTTCTGATGTCTGGCAAGACCTTTCACATACCTTTGTTTCTGATTCCTTTCCAATGCCTCCCAAGCGGCCAGAGCAATGGACACCTGCTACATTGCCAGCACCTACTCCACCTGCACGCTGGAGGAGATCTCTGCGGCCGCGCCCGGCGGCCTCCGCTGGTTCCAGCTCTACATCCACCGCAACAGGGCAGCTTCCCAGCAGCTGGTCCAGCGGGCGGAGGCCTTGGGCTTCCAGGGCCTCGTCCTCACTGCGGATCTGCCCTACACAGGCAAGAGACGCGACGACGTCCGCAATGGTTTCCGCCTTCCTCCCCACATGAAAGTGAAGAATTTGGAACGAGCCTTTGAGGTTTGTAAAATGAGCCCGTCCTTTCATTCACTGTGCTGGCATGCACCACATGAGACAAAAGCCACGGGGTAACTGCTGCCTTGGCATTTGCTGTACCAGGGCGTATCTTCTCCCCTGCTGGTTCTGCAGCATCCTGGCTTGACCTCCTGCCAGACCGGGTTCTGTCTTCAAAATTCCCATCCAGCTGCCTTAGAGACTGATGGCCACCCCCATTGTAATTATTCTCCTCCAGAGACATGTGACAGTTCTGGAGCTGATGAATGTGCCTGTTGGCAAGTTTGATTAATCTGTTCTAGGGTAAGGAAAGACACTGAGGGACCTGTGTATTGCTGCAGCTTGGATGAGTTTTCCTTTTGCTGTTTCATTTTGGCTGTAGGGAGATGACTGGTCTGAGTATGGACTGCCTCCCAACAGCTTGGATCCTTCAGTCACCTGGAATGACATCTACTGGCTGCGGAGCCTGACACGCCTGCCCATCATCATCAAAGGCATCTTGACAAGAGAAGATGCGGAGCTGGCAGTGAGACATGGAGTTCAGGGAATTATTGTGTCCAATCACGGTGGAAGACAACTAGATGAAGGACCTGCCACTGTAAGTGAGAAAATGGATATCCCACATTTTCCTGGTTTATGGTCTGCATGCTTGCATTAAGCTGGGTATCTCTATGCCCAGGTTTGTATGTACACTTCTGGTGGACTTGAGTTTGTCCAGTGACCATGGATGTGTGCAGAAAATTAAACTGGTGAGATCCATGCCTTGGCAAGGGGGCTACCCACTGAAGTATTTCCTCAGCTTCTTGAGAGGGTTCTGCAGGTACCACAGAATCCACATAAGTGCAGATAAACTACTGGCCCAAGGCAGGAACCGTTGCTGCCTGTGTCCCCATTAGCTGGTGCAGCGCACTCAAACTCTTTGCGCACTGCAGTAAAAAGGAAACAGAGCTCTGGAACCAAAATTGTACAAATGAGAGCATAATGTATTCTCATTGTTCACATCTGTCAAAACATGCAAAACAATGCAGCTAGATTTAGTGAGAGGTCTGCTTGCATATTTGCAGGCTCAAGTCTAAACGGGAATTTATTGACTTACATGAGCCAGAAAAGGATAGCTTATCTGGACAAAAATTCCCCTGCTTTTTAATTTGTACAAAAAAATCATGCATTGTTTGGACATGTGTGTATTTCACTGGCTTAATTTGGCTTCTGTCAGTTTTTCCAATTGCTCTTATTTTACAGTTCTGCATTGCACACTATCTTATGAACTTTCTTTTCTTGGTTTTCTTTTGTTAAATAAAAATAGGTACCAGGGAATTCTTTTCTATTCTACGTCAAGGCTGACGATAATGAATAAATAAAATTTAATAAACTCAATGTTAAAGGCATAATAAAAAAAAAAAATGGCATCCATGTTAAACTCTTCTTTTGCCTTAAAAGTTGTTTTGTATACATAGACAAGGCAGTAGATACTTACTCTGTTCTTCTTCTAATGCCAAGCCTGCTTCTTGCTGAGCTAGTCCTAGAAAATTTCAGCCTGAAGGTTTTCAGTTTGAAATTCCAGAAAAAAGAAAAAAACAAAGACTAAAAGAAGGCAAAAAGGTATAAGACACTGCAGAAAAGAGGCTTTTGGGTTTGATCTGAAGGAGAGTTAATTATGTCCAATGCAATGTCCTGCCCCTGGTTGTACTGTTTTTGGGGCTAGAGCCAGCATCTCTGTGTGGTGCTGCCCTGCAATAACTTCCAAGGTTCTATTCCATGCTGAGCTCTACAGAAAAGACCTTAGGGAACCGGGAGACTTAACCTGGAGAAAATGATTGGCAGTACTACACAACAAATGAAACCCTTCACAAATGCTTTAGAGGGAGGCACTTAACAAGTGGTCACCAGGATTAAGTTGAAATGTAAGGTTAGGCAGGTTGAGCAGTAGAAGTTTGACATCAGCCTTTTTTGCAAACAGCTGTATTATTCATCATTGTCTCAAATGAAAGTAAAATATTGATGACAGTTATTCCCATTGAAATTTATATTTAAAATCTTGCATAAATCTATGAAAATGTTACTTTTCCACTAATCAAAAGTGATAGCAAAGAATATCAGTGCAAAGCAAAGCACTGGAAAAGGGCATTAAGTACCTGGAAAATGGAACAGGGAGCTGCCCCTTATTCTGCAGCTCCTGGTGCTGAGCTATCTGTGATGCATTGTTATGCTTCACTTCGAGAAGGTGTCCAACTAAAGCACTACATTCCTGCCTGCCTCTTTGGAATACATCCTCCTCCTGGAATCAAAAGCTACCCTCAGGTGAGACTGGCTTCTTCTTTGCAGATTGATGCTCTGGTTGAGGTTGTGGAGGCAGTGCGAGGCAGAGTTGAAGTTTATGTAGATGGTGGAATCCGAAAAGGAAGCGACGTGTTAAAAGCACTGGCACTGGGAGCAAAATGTGTCTTTATTGGAAGGCCAGCTTTATGGGGCCTGGCTTACAAGGTGAGTAAGGAGCTCTGAGTTCATATGTTTGCTTCTCACACACTTCAGCAGTCCTGCAACTGAAGCCGCAGAGTTTTCACTGGTGGAGAATGTATTTTTAAAATTTTATTTTGCTGAATTTGAAGTGGAATCACCCCAAATTGAATGAAACCTTGACATTTCATGTGATTTAAAAATACCACTGAATTTTACAACTTCCTGGGATTTTGAACAATGGGATTTTGAAAGTGATAGTATTGTTTTGTGGGGCCTGAATTTTTGTTGTTGCAGTTTGGTGATAAAATACTTTAGGACTCGGGACCATCAGTGCTTTTGAAAACTGGAGCTGGGTGTATTTTCCAGAAAGATGAGTCTGACAATTTTATTTGCTTTCAGCAAATACTTGGGAACAATACATGGTTTTGGTAGAACAGTTTCACAGCTGTGCTATGAATTCTTCAGGAATGCATATAGATGCATTGTTTAAGCAATCCCAAGGATGGCTGTAACATTTTGGACAAGGCTGAGCAAAACCTTGTCCTGGAGGTGCCTGGGCTTTCCACTGCAATTTCAGTTCCAGCTTTGTTGTTTCTCAACTTCAGGCATATTACTATAATCCAGAGTCATGAATTAGGCCTCTGATGAAGGAGGTAAACATAATATAATTAAAATTGAAATATTATTGTACCAGCAGGGGTTTTTTCAATTTTTTTTTTTACTTTTTACACTCTGGGTGGAATCTTTCATAATTTTTCTCTAGAAGAGAATATACTTTTTTTTTTTTTATGATATAGACAAATTTCCTTTCTCTTAAATGACATTCTTGTCCAATGGTGTGGTTGCTGTGGATTCCAGTAGCAAGTCTTTGAGCAAGAAATCTCCTCAATCTCCTGAAAAAACCTGTAAGAGTTGGCAGTACTGTTTCTTTTGCCAGTAAACATCAAAAAAGGGCCTAAGATGAAAAAGGTGTTCCTGTGAGTTGCCTGCACTTTTTCCACAATGGAAACAGAAAGGAGATGGTATTTGAGGGGGTCCAATTGTGCTTTGGTATTATATTCCATAGAGTATTCCTAAAGGTGTATCTCAGTGGCATTAATACATAGAGGAACTCATGCAATAGAGGAAGGGCATAAACAAGTGCTAACATTGTCTGCACCCAAAGCATTCATTATTGCAAGACTTAAAAAGAAAATCTAAGAGAAAAAACCCTTTTAAATCCTCCAGTATTTTATAAGAAGATCAAAATCTTCTATACATTTTACAGGCTTATTAGCTTCTTGGTGTCCCTTACACAGAGAAAAACACATAGTCTGTTATTTTTTAAGATTCAGTCCAGTATTTGAGTAAACTACAGTTTCTGAAGTGGTAGCATATATAAAACTCTCATTACGTCGTTAAAACCTGTCAGCATTGTAGAGGTTTGACATTTTAAAAAGCGAGCCCATTGGTGGGGGAAAACTGAAAGCTAAAAAAAAGGACCAGCTACGAAATGTCAGAAGTGAAAAACAGCTTTGTTTTCTTTCACTGTTCAGACATATCCCAAAAGGAAAAGCATCTAAATTAATCTGTGATGAACTGAGCATATCCATCATATCACTTTAATCATTCATCTGCATGAAAGACTGGAATTGGCACGGACTTAAGGGACTATCCCAGCTCTCAGGGCACAGGCATCCTGCAGCACTGTTCTCTGCCAGTGCTCCTTTTACCCTGACTGCTTCACTGTTGGTGCAGGGTGAAGAGGGTCTTCAGGATGTCTTGAGAATTCTGCAGGATGAGTTTCGCTTGTCTATGGCCTTAGCTGGTGAGTATTTTGTTTGTAATGGGCGTTACAGATGTTTCTGCATCAGGAGTGTGATAGATGGGTCACAAAAAGGGAATCCACAGGAGTGTGATAGTTTCAGTTGCTATAGTTGAGATTCTCTCCTTCCTGTGAAACCACTTGGCATTCCAGGTGTCACAGCAATGAAGTTTGCATGGAGGGAGTGGGTTAGAGCAGCTTTATGACCCAAGTAAAGAGATGCAAGACTGCTAAGTACAGCCAAGCAAAACTTGGAATTTCTGTTCTCCTGGGAATGGCAGCACATGTTTTTCAGTATTTAATTAGTGTTTATCAAGGTAAAACACAACTGATTTTTTCTTTCTCCGTGAAGAGTTCATTAAAAATGGATGCAGAATTTTTCTCAGTGTTTTAGAGAATACAGTCTGTAGGTAATTACGCATGTTTTAAAACCCTTTGTGTCTCCTCCCAGCTTTTACTCTCACTCTGTGTTTCTCACTCCTGCTCCCATCTGTAGCTGCTCTGTTTGAACCCCTCACCAAATAGCAGATTTTCATAGCCCAATGCAAGCTCCAATTTTACTCTTGAACAAAAGGGTGGTTGGGCACTGGAACAGGGTCCTTAGGACAGTGGTCACAACACCAAGCCTGACAGAGTTCAAGAACTCTTTGAATAATGCTCTCAGGCACATGGTGTGATTCTTGGGCTGTCCTGTGCAGGGCTGGGAGTTGGACTTGATGATCCTTGTGGATTCCTTCCAATGCAAGATATTCCATACATCATGACATTTAGAACTCAAGTGGGTAGCAACCCTGACTGGGAGACTGGAGCTGAAATCCCACTGGCCATACTGTGTTTCTGTGGGATACTTTTTCAACCAGTAAAGATTCCTGGGGTTTTTCCCCAGCAGACTTTTACAGTTCTTTACATGCCAAAGGGCACAGGATTCAACAAGGGTAGCAGGTTGGGATCCACTTGCTGAGGCTGTGAATCATACAATCTTTTATGTCAGAAAAGACCTTTAAGATCATCAAGTCCAACTGTTAACCCAGCACTGCCAATTGCACCATGAAACCATGTCCTTCAGTGACATATCTATGTGTCTTTTAAACACATTCAGAGCTCGTGGCTCAACCACTTCCTTGGCAGCCTATTCCAGTGCTTGACAACAATTTCTGTGAAGAATTTTTTTCTAATAACCAATCTAAACCTCACTTGAACAGAGGATTCAAGGTACAGCCTCATCAGTGCCCAGTACAGGGGGGCAATGCAAATCTTCACCTCTGGCCATTTGGCACCCAGCAACCCCTGATTTTTCTCTATGTTGTTCTGCTGACTTGACTGGATCAGATTGCACCCTGCTCAGCCTGATACAAAAATAATTTTTTTTCATGTTTCTAACTCTTCTTGTGGGGGGACTCCAGTGCTGAACCTCGAGGCTGAAGACACCTCTGAGGAGTGGAGATTTTGAAGTACCAACCTATCCCAAACTGGCTTCCAAGCTTCATCCACAGACCTTTCCATCTCACCAGTGTTTTATCTATTGCAGGCTGTGCCAGCGTCTCAGAGATTGGCCAACACCTGGTTCAGTTCTCAAAGCTGTGATTAGCCTCCTGCCATGCCCACCAAAGAGAGGCAGGTGAAGCTAAGGTCCCAACCGGACTGAAGATGAAAAAAGAGGTGCAATAAGTATCTGATAAGGCCTTCTGGAAACTTCTGAAGATATTAGGAAAGGCTTTGTATTATCAAAGGCTGCACCCTGCTTTTACTGAGACCAATGAATTCCTTAACAGTTTGGGTAATTGTAACTTGCTTAAATACATTTTCTTTAAACTGGCTGTTCCATGGTATTACCTATGTTGGGTCTTCCTCAAAGTTCTGCTACACTGGACAGCCAAACATGGAAAACCCTGTTCCTTGCTTTTTCCACTTGTCCTGCCAAGTCCTACTGCAATCCAATCCACACACCTCTCCTGCTCTAGGACAGTGTTCTGGGGCTGCTGTCTTCCATAGATTTGGCTTTTCCTGGATGTATCCATAACAGATGTAGAAACAAGATGAATCATCTACCAGGCACCCCACCCACCCTTTGAGGGTGGATGCAGTTCTTGCTCACTGCTTCTAAAAGCAAAGCAGTGAAGGAGAGGAGCAGAATGGCACAAAGAGTCAGCTCTCAGTGGCTGCAAACCCCCTGCCTCACCCTGCTTTGGAGCCAGCAGGTACCCTGATATCCATATCCCTGGTGTGATCAGGGGAGCTGTGCTACCAAAAGGTGACCTTTTGCACAAAGCCTGCTTTAAATGGGCCCAAAGGAGGCAGAAGGAAGAAGCTAGCCCTGTTAGCAAACTCTTGTTTAGACTTTCATTTCTCTCAGCGATAACAGTGTCTGCAGTGATCTTCCAGAGGCCTTCACACAGAGGCCTTCCTCTCTGTTCCAGTAACAATAAACCTTGTCAGCAGACTGACAGCCCGGCAGATAAGACTTGGGAATCGCAGCACGTCACACACGTGATGGATTTCAAGGATGTACAGGAAGAGAATGAGGCAACTGGGAGTGCTCAGTCCAGTGAAGGCTAAAGGCAGGGGGAGGGGAGAGCATCACTGCCTTTTCATACTCACTCGGAGAAGGTCCAGGCCAACCTCTTGGATGGGTGCAGTAAAAGGGTGAAAGGCAATGGGCACAAGCTGCAACGAAGAAAATTCCTAGTAGAAATCAGTGAGGGAAAAGATTACCATGAGGGCACTCAGACACTGCAACATAGGGTTTGTGAAACTTCCATTTTAGAGATATTCAGAGCTTGCCTGGGCAAGTTCCAGAGCATCCTCCCTGACACTGCTGTGAGAAGAGGTTGGAACAGAGATCTCCAGAGGCTGCCTTCAATCTGAATTGTAGGAGGGTATCACAGAATCATAAAATAAAGAGCTGCACAGGAAATCTGTACCCTGCCATACCACTGTGCTGCTATGACCAACTACATGGAGCTGCAGAGACATCATATGCATCTCTGTGAAAAGCTGCAAGACAGCATTTTCTGAGTGAAAAACAAGGATATTTGTTGAGTGAACTTTAAGTGAGAGGTCAAAGGGTTCAACGAGGATAAGAGAGTATTTAATAAGCCCAGTTTTTCCAAGACATTGAAGGTTTTCTATGACCTGGATTTGGCCTAAGCCAATGCATACCAAAGTTTCATGCCCCATTGTCTGCACCCAGTTCTGCTTTATGTACTTGCCTGTTGTATCTCTGACACACATTCAAGCAAGGTTAAATCTTTCCAAAAAGCTGTCCTCAAAGATTGTAAACATGTAGGTTAAGGACTAATCAAACCCTGCTACTTCTCAGCATCTCTGGAGGATGGGACAGAAAGATCAGTCCACTTACAAGGGTGGTTTATCTACGAAAAGGATGCAAACATAAACATTTTCCTTTGGCATCTGATGCAAATTTCTCCAGCCTTTAAATATATGAGTCACTCATCAATTTCAGCTGAGGAAACGGAGTTCTTCCTAAAACTAAGGGGAAAAGGAGACTAAAAATTTGTTTCTAGCCCAAATCATGTGCTGTCTAATATAGCAAAGACTACTACAAGAAGACCTTTTTGATCTTGGAGATAATGTCAGAAATGTTTATAATCATCTTCTCCGTTCTACTGGAAGAATTTTGGTATTACTGAAATAGGAGATATTTTCTTTGTCAGATTTGAAGACAGAGAAACTGAGGCCTCTTAGGGTGGTGTTCTTCATACCTTGATTAAAGTGATTAAAGTGTCTTACAACTTTTCTCCACTATGAGGAGTTGTATTTTTTCAGAGTCAGATACAGGACAGTTGT
The DNA here is from genome assembly GCA_018697195.1 of Certhia americana. Taxonomy (NCBI): domain Eukaryota; kingdom Metazoa; phylum Chordata; class Aves; order Passeriformes; family Certhiidae; genus Certhia; species Certhia americana. The sequence continues at coordinate 26,685,814 of CM031857.1, forward strand.
CCAGAAGTTAATTATTTAGACACTTTTTCTCTCTTGTCAAAGTAAAACTAGAAGAGAGGGAAATGTTTCCAGGAGGGAACAGTGCCTCCTGCCCTGATAGGCAGAAGTTTTCCTTGAGTAAATCTACATCTCGAAGTCCAGCCTCTCTCCCAGCACTGCAAGCATGTAGGCATTTTGAGCTTACAGGCCTACACTGGTAAGAAGAACATTAATTTTTCACATGAGAAGAAACATGGATTTTTTTTTTTTTTTTGGTGTGTGTGTATGTGTGTCTTTTTGGTCACAATTACTCTATATTTAGAATCAAAAAGGCCCAGATAAATAATAAGTATGCTTTTGTTTTCCCTGTTTCAGTTCTCATAGGTCTGGACAACAGCCCAGACTTCAGAAACCCCTTTCCTGAATTAAAATTCTTTCTGGACAGATAGATCTGTTCTTCCTTTCTTAATTCTAGATACCCTGATTGATAACAAAATCACTTTACCTGATTCCATAATTGAACAGCATTGCCCTCTGGAAAGTACATTTTATCCTATAAAACTTCCATGCCCTGCAATGTTATTGCATATAATCATTACAGTATTATGATGTATTTTTTTCCTAATGCTGCTGGGAATTTTCCCTTCACTATTTCTCCTTCTGTTTTTTCATCTCCACTACTCTCCATCCTAGTCCATTTTCCTCTTGTGACAAGAAAATAAGAAAATACATTCTCTAACACCTGTCCAGAGTACTGCCCCAGAGTATCTGTCACAGTAAGCACCAGTAAAATCAGAGGAGCACCTCTTCCTGGGCCAGAAAATCAGTGACATGTCTAGAATGGGACATGGTGCATTGCACATATACTAAGCTATCCACTTAGTCCATGTATAGCATTTCCCCAACATTCATCAAAATGTTCAACCTCTGATTTTTTACAATGATGCTCTTAGTCATGCAGTCCATTCTACAGCAAAATAGCAGATTGTGGTGGCTTCATTTCACAATGAAGTCAAAGAGAAGGAAGACATCAGCATAGTTAAAAAATGTCTATGCCTTGACACAGAATACATAGTTGGTAAACTTTCCAAATGCTGCTCAATTATGTTTTAGTTTGCAAGTCCCCTACCTGTGCAGTAACTGAATTTCATCAAGGTGCTTCTGGTGGTTGGGGCGTCTGGTGGACTTCAGCCTTGCTGCTCATTGGAACCATTCTGGGGTGTACAGCCCATTCCAGCACCTTGTCCTTTGGGGAACACCAAAGCTGGTCTTGTCTGCACAGGAGGAGCTCTCAGGCCACTCAGCAATGCCAGCAGCAATATCAACAAGAAGCAGGAGGTGAAAGTGTTGTCTCTAGGTGAGACTGCAGGAAGCACCAATAGTTCTGAGCTGGAAATGAACAAATTGCTGCTGTCTGACCACTGACATTCACACACAGCAGTTCAGATGAAGGCTGCTATGCAGCGATGTATAAAATTTGTCTGAGTAGTACCTAAGAGGATGAAGCACAGCAGCAGTAAATCTCTCTGCAGTCCCCTATGAAGCACTCATATTCTCATGTAAGCACTACCCCTGCTAAGTTTGATCATTCTGAGAGGTAAGCTTGGTGTACAAGTGTTTTCTATCCTAAGAGGCTATGCGGTATTTTCTGGTTTTATAATGCCTCTTTAAAGCATTTTATTTCCTCATTGAAAGCAAAAAAGGAAGCCCTGTTACAGGGAATGCCTCTTGGAGCAGCAGGATTTGGCCAGTTATTTTTCCTTGCAAAGTACACAAAATTAATTTGCAGCAGCTTCTGATAAGAATATACAATGTCAAGGTCCTGACTGTGAAAAGCCAAGGAAAGAAGCACTGATAATTTTTAAAGCTTTGTTGGGGTAAAGAACAGATTTTCAAGGACGCTGGGAATGAAACAGTTGCCAAAACTTCATCATCTGTGTCAGCTAGAAACCTTTCCCCTCCAACAGAAATGGTTTTGCTTTCCTCCCGTCGCTTGCAAGCCCAGTTTTGCTCTGAAAACCTAACAGTGTGGGGATGCTTCTTCTACAGCTTTTCTCCAGGGCTCTCTTTAATGAGTAACCAAAACCCACGATAGAATAAAAAAAGGAGCTTAGCAGATAGTGGCACGAATGGAAACAAAGCATTTTTAGAGATCCACTCCAGCTATGCCCCAAATGAGGGATCCTTTTTCCAGTGATTTCAGCCTAATTAATTGTGTTGCTGGACTTCTTTGTAACTTCCTTGTTGCTCAAGGCAGCTCCCTATTTATCATCCTGCTTCAGCAGGGATGTCAGTGTGTGAGAGAGAGAGAGAAAATACAGCTGCAGGCAGTGTGTCCTGACACCCAGAAAGGCAGTGCTGGCATCAGGAGGTTCAGGCTAATGCCCTGCCCTGGTCTCACACTACAAAACAGTTCTGCTAGAACTGGAGTGAAAGCCCAGGGAGAATCACCTGGGCATTTTCCCTGTGTGTTGGAGATGTAGAGCAGTAATGACACAGATCACTGCAGAGGCACAAGCAGCCTTACTTTAAATAGGCACTCTTGAACAAGACATTTCCAGAGGTGAATCTTTCCCTCCTGCAGCTTGAATTTAACTTTGATGGTACATTAAACAATATCATCACTTCAAATGCCTGTAGTATGCTGAACAAATCAAAATCCCCAGGGCTAGTTTCTGATCTTGCACAAAGAGTGAGAAACCCATGTTCTATTGGGGGAGCCCAGTATCCAGAAAATATACAGCAGCAGAGTCCACTCCTCAAACCACTCTAAATAGCTTGTCCTGCTATTTACATTTAATTTAAATGCTCCCTACCTTCAATCCTGGCACAATATTGGCACAGTATTACACAAGCAAGTGCAGCTAGACAGAGTTATGAACATGAGGGTTTATTCTCTGGGGATTTAGGGATGCAGGACCACATCTAGGCTCAGACCTCACTGCGTCCAGAGCCTTCCGCTTTGGTGGGAGTGGTGTGGAAGCATCACATTCTTTTGCAGCAAGGGAAGCACTCAAGAGGGAGGGGAGCAAAATGACCGAGGTGGTGCCCTGCAGGATATAAATACAGGCAAATCTCCCCCACTGAGTCTTCTGAGTGCTAGAGAGGTGGAACCGAGACTCAAGGCAGACTTTTGCAGGGTTTGTTTGGCATTGAAGTTGATATTGAGCATTTTCAGATTTGCTATTTGAATTGGTTTGTAATGATTTGTAAGAATGTTTTCTTTGTGTGGAAAAAATATGTAGACTCCTGAATAGGAATAGCTAGCTAATACAAATAAGAAATGCTTAAAAAATTGTTTGATGTAGGGATTAAAGTTTGTTTTCCAGAAGTCTCCCCTTCTGGTAACACCCTTCGATTTGTACAGTCTCCAGAGGTTGATGTCATGTGTTCATTCCCTCAGGCAGGAGGAGAACCAAGCTCAAGAGACAGCGAGTTCACCACTGAGGAGCAGCCCAGAGCAATGTCCCTGTCTGGGGTAAGCTGCCTGGTGACAGGAGCAGGAGGATTTCTTGGCCAGAGGATTGTGAGCTTGCTGCTAGAAGAAGAGGAGGCACTGGCTGAGATCCGGTTGCTGGACAAAGCCTTCAGCGACGAAGCCCTTGGCAGATTTGAAAGTAAGTGCCATTTCATGAGGACTGTGTGCTGCAGCTGTAGGTGTTGCTGTACCACGTGGGTAGCTTGGAAGCCTTCACCTCTCACCTGAACCAGCTTTGCAGATAGAGGTTTCGTCTCAAGGAAGCCTTGCTTTATCCCTCCCTCTCCCTCCAGCACAGAAATCAGATGTACAATGTGTACATAGGAGGCCCTGAGGCTTCTATATACTGTTCATACAGTAAACAGGCTGTCTTCAACCTGACTTCTCTTACAACAAAACCCACAGAACAAAATTGATGCAAAAATTTCACACTTCTTCTTGGGGAAAGGAAAATTCAAGCTTTGCTATACTGGGTGGGAGGGCAGGGATATCCAGAGCATGCTGTGCTGGGCTCTGGTATGCCAGACAGCGAGGAAGTTGGGGGTGCAAATTGTAATGGTTTTCTTCAACCTGTGATTAATATGATTAATAGTGATCTTCTGGCTGAGAGCTGTGGTGAGGTGTTTTATAAACTGCTTTTGTTAATAAATTATTGCAGTTTCCTGTTTAAGCAAACACGAAAGAGACAGAACCCATTTGCCAAGTGCAAGGCAACAACTCTGGCTTCTTGAATGAATTGCAGACAGCACAAGTGAATGATGTGCCCAGTGTCAGAGGCAGACTGTGGCAGGGAAAGCAGCTCAGAGAGTTTCATTTTATAGGTCCTATTTATTAAGATATTGAGCACATCTATAAAAAGGCACATAGGGGCCCTAAATTCAGTCTGGTTCGTAAGTCCTCAAATGATACTTACTTAACAATAACTTCCTCCATCACATCTTCAGTGCAAGACTCCTCTTCCTCTATGCAGGAAACTACACGGGAACCCTTAAGGAATATCTCTGTATGATTTGCTGAAGAGCCTCAATCACTCTATAGAGCTATGAGGTGTCATCAAGGAATAGCAACAGTGCACAATAAACCTGGTAGAAATTGCACAAGCCTTTATCATGGTGTTACACAAACTTCTTCTTCATTAAAGCTGACTCAGCATTCCACTGAGGATTTCTAAATGCCCCTGAGCCTTGCAGCAGCCCTTCCTGCTCTGGTTTTCAGAGAGTTTCCACAGACACAAACCCGAAACCTGCAGCTACAGTAGGGGCTGAAGCAGCAGGAGTGTGTGTGGTTTCGCATTGATGCAGCAGTGCAGAGGCATCTACACTGCTTTGGGCCAGGAGAGCTCTGTGGGGGTAATGGAGCATCCTGGGGAGTGAAAACAATTGTTTGTGTGGGCACAATCTTGGCTGAGCTGCAGCAAACGTTTTGATGTTTTATTTTTTGTTAATAGGCGAGCTCTGTGCCCTCTTTCTTTATCCACCCTTCCTTTTTCCAAGGAGCACTGCCCACACACCCCCTCTCCTTTTCTTTTAACATTCCTTCTGCCTATCTGAGCATCACAGGAGGGAGGGAAAAATCAGTTACCAAAGCCTTTTCTTCCCCACAAACAGGGTAGGGACCATAGGCTGACATTCCAGATGTGTTTAAACAGATTTGAATCCCTGCACTTCGACTGGCAGCTCCTCTGTCTGTATCAGCCCTTGTGGCTACATCTCTTCTAGTGTCCTGCTAGTCCTGTGCTCAGGACTCCCCAAAATATTTCTTTGCCATTCCCTTTCAAACCCTCTGTCTCAGTGACTTCTTTTCCAAGTGTGGGCCTGCTACAAAACCTGTGGGTGGGGCTGGATTCTTCTGACCTGCATTATTTTTACTACAGGAACTTTTACTTGCTAGCAGATCCTATCTGGATCTCTGAAACAGCCGGGAGCAGAGCCAAGTGGGTTTTCTCCTCACTAATCTCTTGAGCACCTTGCACTTGCAATATCTATGCAGAATCGGGGCTGTGGGTAGTAAGACAGAAAAGTATGTGCAAGCCACAGGTCTTTGTGCCAGAAGGCACTCAGGGGCACTCCTCTTTTGTCCAAACAACTTTCCTGCTGACAGCTTGACCGTCACACTCAGTGTGAGTAGGACAGTGGCATTTGTGGTCTTCCACAGCCCCAGGGAGTCTGGGATGATCCAGTCAATGTCGACTGCTGTGAGTTGGAGTCTGCCCAGTTACATTGTGTGATTGAGAATGGATGTCACATTGAACATGGTACTTTGGTGCCCTGGGTTTCTTACCTCCCATCTCCCATGTCAGATTTCTCTTTCTGCCTTCCCTGTGCTTCTGCTTACACAATTCTTTCTTTTTTGTTGTTGTTGTTCACTGTTGCATTGGCACTTCTGGAGAATTCAAAACTCTTAAGTTGTTCTCAAGTTTAGGACAAAGAGTCTGACTGTACTGCTGAGTCAAAAACTGGTCACACTGAATTTTATTGAGAAATCATTGCATTTTCAAGCAAAATCTACCCCATAGCAAGCAGGGATTTTACTTACAACTCAGAGGACGCAGAAACCACTGTGAAGAAGAACAAGCTTTCCCAGTGAGCAGTTTGTCATAATCCCTTTATTCAAAAATGGCTTGAATATATTCTGTTCCTCCCACTCTGACGTACCCACATGTGTTCTTTTGATGCCTGGGCAAGGGTTTGTGTAGATGAAAATCAAGTTTCTCTCTGCTGGCCATCTCAGACTGAAACCACTGTCTATCAGTAATTTCTTTCGTCTCTTTTCTTCCAAGCTCACCTGTAGTTTTCTCCTCCCATGGAGCAAAACACGATCAGTCTGCTGATTCCTGACATGGAGCTGATGTTGCTAAAGTGAGCAAGGCCCATATTGTACTTACCATGGCAACTGCTGCTGGCTAAAATGGAATAGAGGAGCATATTTCCTGACTCATATCACACACACACAAATTGCAAGCCCAAACAAGGCACAAAGCACCTAGACAGCAGATTTCTTGTGATCAGCTTTAAAAGGGACAGGCTTCTTCTGTACTTTTCCCAGAAGCTTGGATTTGCATGTGTAAAAATTCCATTTTCCTAACCCATTCCTGGGCACTGTGACAACTTTGAGGTGGTCACGTCAGAATTTATGTTGCAAAAATGATTTCTGTCTGTTCTTGGTATTATTACAGTCCCACAAAGCCTTAGTCATGGAGAACATCAACCTAAGGGCAGTACAAAGACCAATATTTATCAGAGAAAATCTGAGTACCAGGTGCTTAACAAAAAAGCCCAGTCCTGGTCTGACACTTGCATCCATGCAAGTAGAGGTCAGAGCGAAGCTTTTGGATATGGAGTCCTAGGAAATGAATGCAGTCTGTAAAATAAAGGAGCAGAAGAGAGCATGTGGCAATGACTGTGTTGAGAGGGCAGCAACTCTAGATTTAGTAACAGTTTTGCAAATGTTTCACAAATCTTAAATCTCAGACCAACTGTCTGGGGTGGAAAAAAAAAAAAGCCCCTTAAGCCTGTTCCATCAGAATAATTGTTGAATTGATACAGGGTTACATTCTTAGCATGCTGTAGAGAAAATGAGATAAAACCATTTTAAAGCATATTCCCACTCAGTTCCAGATCCAACAGCTGTCTCTCTCAGTGTTTCATATTAAAGACATGGGATGAAATACTGCCTGCTTTGGAGCTGGTGACAAAGCACTAGGATACACCAGATTTCAGTCACGGCTGAGACTACAAGCAGTACAAATTCATCAGGTTCTTCTCTTATCCAAAAGGGACATTTGATTATGCTGGAAGAAGACAGAGGCTCTGTCTGTGCTGCAGAGCCCCTGCCCAGTAGCTGTGCCTGGGAAGCCATCTAGTGCAGCCACAGCAGAGGCTTGCAGAGGACTTGCTGCAGTGGCACCACCTCCTTACAAGTTGTGGGTCACGCTGAGCAAGTCTCTCCTCTCCCATGGTATTGCTCCAGCCAGGCCAGCTCATTTCCCTGGAGAGCAGCATTGCCTTGGACTGTACATTTTCCAAAGAGATTGTCTGGTGCTGGCTCATGTTTGTGCAGCTCTGGGCTGCAGAATGAATCCTTCTGCCCAGCACAGCTTAGGAAACAACAGCTCTGAGACCTAGAGTTCCCTTGGGGTCACACACTGCAGCTGCTGTGGAGGGAGAGGGCTTAAAAAGCAGGATTTAATCAAGCTGGGCTCAGGTAGCTCAGGAGAACAGTCTTGGGACTTCAGATATGAACCAGAAAGATGCGCAGGCTAAAAATGACCCCACAGCACAGACACTGAAATGGAGCCAGAGCTGGAATTGGAAGAGGCACTCTTAAGTCCTGGCTGAGGTACAAGCAAAAGATGTCAGATGTAATTTATTAGAGGAGCTGCAATACAGGCAAGGTAAAGGGGCAGAAAGTAGGTATGAACACATCCCTGTGCTCACATGCTCTGGGTGGAGAGAGATCATTCATCAGCTTGAGGACAGGAACATGCAGTGCCTGATCAGTGCGCTCAGGTTAACACACCTAGAGTCAGCCAGGCACCAGAACATGCACAACTAAAGATAATCCTCCATGAACTTTAACACAGTCACAACTCAAGGAAGCTTGCTAGCAGTGGAAAAGAACTCTCTTTAAAAAATAAAATAGAAACACATTGAATATTGGCTCCAGTTCTATGATAGGTAATGCAAAATTGACCTCTATAGCACTGTAGTTAGCATTTGAAAACAGAGTCCTGGGGAAATGCTTTCTGTTTTACAGCCTTCAAATAACCCTGCTGTTTCTGGAGAGTCAGCACCTGCAAGGCAGGGTCAGCCCTTCACCACTCCTTCCAGTGCTCTTCTTAGGCCACCTGTGCTCTGTTTTCTGCTGCCCCTGCAGAGTTCAAGGGTAAGACTGAGGTGAAAATCCTGGAAGGGGACATCCGAGATGTGACATTCCTGCACCGTGCCTGCCAGGGGGTGTCCCTCGTCATCCACACGGCCTCCCTCATTGACACCCTGGGCCTCATCGAGAAGAAGCTGCTCTGGGAAGTCAATGTAACAGGTGAGCAGGTGAAGCACCTCTCTCAAACCCACATCTACATCCTGATCACCGTCTGCACCTGACAGACAGAGTTTTGAGCCAGGTTAACTGGGTTGTTCTGCATCTTGCACAGACATACCTGGGGGTGCAAATCCCAGGTCTGTGCAGCCCCAAGAAGTTCTGGGTCTCTCCACACCCAGTCTTCCACTTCAGTGCAGTGCAGGATCACTCATTCTTATGTATGCCCATGCTGAGATCTGCACAGGCTCTGCCTTCAGTGATGATAGTCATAAACCCATGCTCAATGGAACTTTCTGAAAGCAATTCCCTTCTGAAATCCCAATGCTCACCTCAGAAATTGTTTCTTATTCTCCCACCCCACGTGGCATCCCTGCCCGTGTACATTTTTCAAATTTTACAAATACTGCAGATTTTGGCTGCAGTTACAGAAATGTTGTATTGATAACATCCCAGAGCCTGTGGCTCTCTCCTTGCTCTTCTTTTTCTTCTTTTTCTCCTTTTCCTTCCTTTGCCATTAAGTCTGTGTGTGCAAGAAGGCAGATGAGAGGAACAAGCTCTCTCACCTTGAGCTAATAATTTAAAATTCCCCAACAAACTCAGAGCTATGGGAGGGAGGGGTTTCAGTGACTCAGTGGTGGGATTTCCTCTACCACTAAGTAACCCCCATTCTTCATGAAAAAACAGATGAAAGGAAAAGTTTAGGCTTAGGAATGGCCCATATAGCATCGCCTACCAGGAAGTTTGAATGTATTTCCTAAAAGAACAACTTCACCCCCTGTCTGTGATGCCAAAACCCTCAGTGCCATTCAGAGAACTGGTACAGCCTAACCTGCATGCATACTGGCCTCCCTGGCTGTACTGCTTCAACAGCTTGGGGGAAGTTTGGGGAAGATGTTCTTGCTTACATGAGCAGCTTTCCCAGTCCTTTGTTCCTCAGACACAGGGCTTCTTCAAAAAAAAATAAGGAACATACCTGTACAGGCATTACTTTCACAAATATTGGCTGCTCACCAGAGTTCAGAGGAAGAGAGAATTCTTGGCAGTGGAGTTGTTCCTTACATGTACCTTAAAAACAGTGGGATGGCATTTTAGTTGTTCTAGTGTGACTCATTGCCTGTACCATGAGCTTCCAGACCCTTTCATTTCTGCTCAATCAAAGCCACAAACTGTCAGTGATCGAAACACAGAGTCCAGTAGGCAGCCTCTTAGGCCCCTGTCAGGAGGGAGGAGCAGAAAAGCAAGTTCCTGGAAACCTGTGCATTGGGTAATATGCAAATACACGTGGTAGGTAGTTCAGACAAAGGATTTGTAAAGCTCTGTCTTTATGACCATACTCCTGCTACAATCTGGTTTTCCACAGCAGAATGTGCTGCTTAAACACGTTTTACCATGGGGAAAAAAAATCAAACAAAAATTAAAATCACACTACTATTAAAATGTCCCAAACCCAGAAAGCCCTTTAGCTCTGACTCCCCAGTACTCACTCCCCTGCCAACAGTGTCTGCCTGTGGGTGAAAAAAGCCCACTGGGCCTGTGAGGATTAGCTGATAACATTTGCTAGAAGAGAACACCATCCACAGTCCTGCTCCCAGAGCCAACTGGCTGCAAGGTCAGTCAGTGAATACTGCTGTCCTCTCTTCCTTGTTTCCTTCCATTTCCATTCTGATGCTCTTCTGGTTTTCTGATCAGCCAGGGCATTGCAGTGTACTTCACAGGCTTGCAGGATGAAAGTTTTGTTTCTCCTAAAACACAGAACTTGTGGAATATATATATTTCAAGAATCACATGTGGAAGTTCATGAACCAGGACAGAAGTGAACAAGTTAAACTTGCCTTGATGCAGGGCTTTCCTCCATTGCCACACACTATCTCAGAGCAAAAATATCTTTTTAGGAAGGAAGGGAAGCAAATTTCTAAAAGAAAGGGAATTGAGAAAATAATTATTAATAATCTAAACAAAATACCTTCTGTGAACCAGATCCTCAGCCAGAAAGGCAAGCAAACTTATTCAGTAAGTGGGACCCACTTACTGAATAAAGCATGTAATACAGTAATAATTTATTTTATTAAATGTTATATGAAAGAGACTCCCATTACTATAAGACTCTTTAAATTTTTACACACAATTCTGATTTGCAAATAAACCACATTTTATTTGGGTGAAATTCATCTTCAACAGATACCATCTGTCAAGATAATTTTATGTTTGCTTTTTTCTAAAACTTGTTATCTCATTTGATTTCATCAAGACCTTCTGCATTTGATTACTTTCCCTCATTTTCTACATAGTATAGACAGCAGGAATTAAGAGATTATTTTTTTAAAATAACATAATAAATTAATTTTTTCCAGATGACCCTGACTTATATATCATCTAAACTAATTTTTCACATTCATTTATTCCTGTCTGCAGAACTTTTTTTCAGCGCACTTCCTTAATGTTTCTGAAAGCCTCATCCAGATTTGTTTTTCATTTGTTTCAATTTCTTTCTTTTTCTTGTTCAAGCTTGGAAAGAGGAATTTTGGTGTCCTAACAATATTCAGTTCAATAATTCGTCCTATTTTTCATTCATTAATGAGTCCATATTTTGTTGCTAGTGTTCCTGGCTCTTCTGAGCCTCTTTAATTCATTATATTAATTTCAGTCACACTAGTCTGGTCTACATTGTGCTGCCTTCAGTTGTTGGTGTAACAGGCTGCGCAGACTTGGAAAATATTTTATGTGCCTCACTGTTGGTGTTTGATTTTATCCCCTGGATTTTAGGCTAGATCACTCTTCTGATACCATATCAGTCATTTCAGTTTAATGTTCCTTTGCCAGAAGTTTTTCCAAATGTCTTTGAGCTGTGTCTTCTCTTCTCTTGCAAAGTCACTGGCCTTTTTACATTTAATTTCTCTCATTACACCAGGCACAACAAATTAGGCAATTTCTGCCTCAAAGCTGGGTAGGAAAAGAAGATTTTAATTGCAATTATAACAACATATCTTATTAAAGTATTTATTTCCCCCTTCAGAGTGCTTTCCTCATTTAACCTTCTTGGCTATTTAAAAGACTTTGAACAGCTGACCTCTGCTGCCCCCAAATAAAAGCATTAAAGGATTTTAAATGTAAGAAATCCTGTACAACTGCAAGGAAAAGCCAGAATATGCCAGAAAAGGAGGCATACATACAGAAACCTCTCTTTTCTAATTGCACTTTATGATCTTTGACTTCATGTTATTGTGCCCTGCTTCACCATGTTTCCCTTCAAGCCCTTCTCTTTAGTCAGTCAAATTCTGGATAGATTTGCTTTGGGTGTGAGTGCACTGATTTTGGAGCAAACCTTCAGGTCCTATACTAATGCTGTCCCTTCTTAGCAAACCACCCAAGAGCATCCTCAAGCCTGAAAAACATGGGCTTCCCCATAGAGCATGGATGATACCTAAGAAGAGGGACACTTTCTGAAGGTTTTCTGCCTTTAGCCAACTCAATCCAACTGAGAGGCACTAGTCCCTGAATCTGTGGTCAGTACTCATGCTAAGTTAAGGAAGGGGAAAAATTTGATTTTTGGCATTAAAAAAAAATCCCACAACATGCAATTAGGATCAAATATTCATCCTTGTTTAACTCTGGAAGGTGCACTGATAACTACTTAAATACAGATTCAGAGCAGGTGCAGTGTCATTGAATACACTGCCTGCTCAAGACAGGATTTTTCCAGCTGCAGGGTGGGAGATCTGGCTAAGCTCAGGCCAGAGATGCTGTTTCTGACCTGAACCCCCCACTTTTTCGTGGTTAGGAGGCCCTAGACTGCCTTTCATGTTTGTTTTCTGAAGGTACTCAGCTGCTGCTGGAGGCGTGTGTCCGCTGCAGTGTCCAGCACTTCATATACACCAGTACCATAGAAGTGACAGGCCCAAACTGCAAAGGTGACCCCATTTTCAATGGAGATGAAGACACAGCTTATGAGAGCACATCCAAATTTCCTTATGCCCAAAGCAAGAGACTGGCAGAGGATTCTGTGCTGAAAGCAGATGGCCACGTGCTGAAGGATGGTGGCACGCTGATGACCTGTGCCCTGAGATCCATGTACATTTTTGGGGAAGGCTGCCCCTTTCTCCAAGGCCATCTGGACAAGTGCCTGCTGAACAAGAACATTTACCTGCGCTTCTCCAGGAAGGAGGCTCTGGTGAACCCCGTGTATGTGGGGAACATCGCCTGGGCACACGTGCAGGCAGCCAAAGCCCTCCAAGCCCCGCAGAAAGCCAAGCACATCAGGGGCAAGTTCTACTACATCTCAGATGACACTCCTCACATGAGCTACGCTGACCTGAATTATGAGCTGACCAAGGACCTGGGGTTTGGAATCGAGCCCCAGCTCCCCATGCCTCTGACAGTGCTCTATTACTTCTCGCTGCTGCTGGAGATCGTGAGTTTCTTGCTGCGGCCCTTTGTCAGGTACATCCCCTCCACCAACCGCCACCTGGTCACGCTGCTGAACACCCCCTTCAGCTTTTCCTACAGGAAAGCACAGCAGGATTTTGGCTACGTGCCCCGCTACACGTGGGAAGAGGCCAAGCAGGGCACTGGTGAGTGGATTGCCTCTGTGATCCCCCAGAGAAGGCTGTACTTGCAAAGCAGCACTGGCTAAGCCTGAAGAGGAGCTGAAGCCCAGCTAAGCAAGTAGGGCCTTGAGCCGGAGGAGAGCTGGGTGAGCAGAAGCAGCAGCAAACTACAAAGCATTTAAATGAATTCTTTGTGTAAGAGCCCACTGAAACCCCTCACCTCCAACCTCAGAATAAATAAAAGTGAAATGTTCATTTGTTTGTTGAGTACAGGCTGATGAGGGTAACTCATGATGAGGGTAACTGCTTAATCCACACCCATCTCTACATTTCTGCAGCACAAAGACTTATTTTAGTAAGACTCCACACAATCCATGGTGTGAACACTTCAGCCCTTCTTTCACTGCATGCCACCTCCAAGGCTTTTGGAAAACACAACTTGTCCTAGAAGTATGATTACACTTCACAAAAGTGCACCATGCAGCTACACCCTATTCACTCAGTTTGCCCACCTCACCAAAGAGGCAGCAGGCAGAAGCTGCCTGATTGCAAAAGCTGTAACAAAATCTTGTTCACTTTTTCAAGGGTGTTGTGCGTTTCACGTGACAGTCAAACTTTGAGCACTGTAAGCACCGTGAGATCAAAAGTACAATATACGTGAAATACAGTTTTAGTTAGGACAGTGTGTAGAGGGAGAGAAGGGACAGATTTGGTCAGGTGAATACTCCTTTATGCACCCTCGTTTTGCAATAAATCTGGTGGCTGTCCAGCAGAACTTCAAGAAAATGAATGGGAGAAAAATATTGCAGGATGGCCTTGGTCACTGAGGGGTTCCCACGGCAGAGTCAATGTATTTGTGAACATTGAGGAAAAATAAGGAGTGCTGGAAAAAATCCCGCTCTTACCATGTTTCAGCTGGGAACAAAGGCTAACTTCAGCTGATAGGTACACATGTGCTTCTCTGATGGCCACATGAGCTTGGGCAGAATGTGTTACTTGACTTGTGGGCAAAAATACAGATCTTGTCTGGACAAACAGATGTGATCCAGTGTTTGTTTCTTAAACATACAACTCACTTGCTGAATACAACTCTAAAAGATGTTCTGTTTTGGATGGTGTGAACAGAAACATTTTACCTGACTCAGTACTAATGTAAATAAATCACATTTCCAGGGATGCTGACAGATTGAAGTCAGCTTGAAGCTGAGTTTAATTATTCAGTGCCCTAGACATTAGATAGTCCCAGTGCAAACATTACTATGTGCTTTAGTAACATCTCTGGTTAACTATGCAAGATCTGAAGTAGCAGAATAGCAGACACCAGTCATATTCGGGGGACACAGACTCTCTACAAGGGAGACACACATATAGTCATAATCTGGGGGACACAGACCCTCCACAAGGGAATGGGCTTTGGTTTCCATCTGCTTGTGAGGAGATTACTCAATCCCTCCCTCCCTTCAGATGTGTGAAGATTCACCTTTTCTGCCATGGTGACATTATCAAACATCCTGACAGAACACAGGGTAACTTCCAGGAGAGGTTTGGGGAGAGAAAAAAGGGCCACAACCACTTTGGGTGCAGCTGTTTTAGGCCCTGGCAGAGCATCAGCTGATCCTGTAAGGTCTCACCTCTCCCTGCAGCTGGGACACTGCACTTAGATCTCTGTTTTCTTCTTCTCCATCACCTTTCACAAACACTTCCTCTCCCTTACCCTACATGCACATTCTTATTTTATTTATTCCACTCTCAGCACACCCTTAGAAAAGCAAAAGTGTGTTTAACACAGTAACAGTAGTTTTTCTAGGCTAATGATATTTCATCCTAATGCTCAGTGAGTGCCAAGCAACGGGTCCAGCCACAGCTGCTCTGTCACTGAAGCAGGAGTAGGAAGGGCAATCCAGGCACTGGGAATTAGAGCAGGAAAGGAAGAGGGAGAACAACAGCAGCAAAGCTGCTATTTAACAGGGGGAGACACTTCACACATCAAAGGGCTGGGGTAATAAAACACATACCAGAAAACTGGGACATCTTTCCACAGGTTTAACAGAGGTCCTAAAATATCCACAGATGCTGCCAGAGAGAATAAAGGACAGTTTCTCCTCCACAGTTCAGTGGCTTGTTTCCCAAGTGCAAGCTCCCATTGCCGGGGCTTTCTTTGCTATTTTTGTCTTCAGAGGAAGATAGTGGGATCTTTTCACCTCTCCAAGAGCCTTGCTCCCAACAGCCAGATTTCTATGTGCCAAATTCCTCTTTTGTTGAACTTCCTCCTTGTGTCTTGCTACCACATCCTTTCCTTCAATCCCCACGACAAGCTATTCCTGCTTACAGGAAGCTTATTCTCCATTTCTGTCCCTTCCTGAGCACCCTTGGGTTGGCATATGTGTTGTCTTTTGCTTCAGGTGGCTGCCCAAAATAGTGCAGTGCCTGCAATAAAATATCCTGGAATCCCAAGGGAGTGGGAAACATTTATCCTGCTGCTACCTGAAACATTTATCCTGCTGCTCAGAGGCACTGGAGCTGTCATGTGCTGTTACCCACTTGTGTTAAGCACAAGCCAGTAAGGATTTTCTAAGGATACCAAGAGGGAGAACAGGCAGATTTACTGCAGAGCACTGATTTTCTGCAAGTTTGCTCTCCAGTCTACTTTGCAGTAGCTTGATTCTATACTCTTACTCTTGGCAGGTTAGCAACATGGCTACAAAATGTACTTGATCAGGACGAGCCTTATTGTTTTTACACCATCTGACCAGGATCACTCTTCTGATTTAATTAGTTTGTTGGCAGTCAATAAAGCAAACTATTGGTTATCAATGAAGCTCCACTGTCAACAGGACCACAGCCAGTAAGAAGAACTTCACTTCTGCATAATCAATGGAAAATAAAAAAAAAACCCCAAAATATTAAGGCTGCTTTGCTGGAAAGGTGTTTATTTACACTTCAGACATGCAAAAAAGGAAGAAATAGCCAATATGTATCAGTGATACTTACATGCTGCAAATTAATTAATGACCTCTGTCTCCAGCAGGCACAAAAACCTACATTTTTAAAGACCACCATTTGCTGTTAAATATTTTGTCACTGTAGGGGAGCAGAGTTTTGCTTGCTAAAACAGACCAGGAACTATAATAGAGTACATTTTGAATAGATTTAGGAATAAGGAAGAAGCTCCAGAGGAACAGAAGCAAAAGTAGCTATCATGTCAATAGCAGAAATCCGTGCCTGGAATCGGTATCATTAATATAGGATACAGTCAATGGAGGACAGTTGGATAGTTAATGCCAAGGAGCATGATTTTGTGAGAAATCCATTTTATCAGACAGGCATGACACTTGTATTCTGAGTGCGTTGCAGACTTCAAACAACAATAAATTTTTTTTACATTATGAAATTTAATTAGTATGGACTAAATGATAAAAATCACAAAGTTAATGTTAACTTTCTCAATTACAATCTTTAAAATTGCATTTTTTTAAAAAGCTTTGGCTCAATTCATAGGCTTTGTGCAGAATAACAATGGGAAAAGTTATGCACAGCCCCTGTTATGCAGGAAATCAAAAGTAACAATTGTTTCTTGACTTGAAAAATCTATCACTTTATACATGTAGATACAATAGGTTATAGTGGCTGTAAAGCTAATTTGGGAAGTGGGAGTACAGTCAGGTACATTCCAGAAAAACAACTTCACCATTCCTTGTCATGACCCTGTAGTCCCACATAATACTATTCTCCCTCCTGAAAGCTCTCTATCAGTTCAAAAACCACTGGATAACTGGAATTCATGTATGGCTGTGCAATGGATTTCTCACTCAGACCAATGATTGCTATTTCTAGACATTCCTCATTCACACAACTGAACTTGTCTCATTTTTTAAATAAGATGTGTCTCTCCAGTGCTGGCAGCAAGCACTGAATATTAAATAGTTAAGAACTAATCTGCAAAAGGGAAAAGAACGTTAATCAAAAATGAAGATTTATTAAATCTCCAGCTTGATCCTGTTATAACAGGTGCCACTCAAAATGCTTAACATGCATTCTGGAAGACCATTGAGACAGAGAAAGATAGGGATTTTTTGCTGCCTAAAATGTGGAAAGACAACCTAGAAAGTTAAAAGGAAACAAAATACATATGGGCAAAAATTGCTTTGAAGGTACTGATATACTTAGCAATCATCTCATCCTTTCATTTCTTTTTGTAAAAAGAAAATAAATTACAGAAATGAAGCATCTTCAGCTTCTCTTTTCTTTTTCAAATATTCTTACACCTCAAAATTTTCAATGTGGTGATTTCATCAGAAGCTAGTTGTGTATTTTTCTGATCATCCAATATGCAATGTTAGTTTACATTTCAGTTTAATTTATCTAGACCAAAAGCACACTGGATTTTTTACATGTACTTGAGCTTTCTGCATGCTTTATTTGTTGATGACATAAGGAATGCTGCACACTCACCACTAACTCCAAGAAAGCTCACTTTCAGAGAGGGGTTCTTTTGGTCCATCTTGGAATTGATGTCTCTCATCTACAGGGCTCCTGAAATAAACTCTGGCACACAGGTGTTGCTGCAGCAATGGTCTCTCTGGCAGCCACGAGGGATAATCAGGAGGTGGAAACTGCTTGATCCCAATCATGGCATGGTAGGTTTTGCCTGTACAAAGTGGTTGAGGCAGCCGTTCTGCAATGCTCAACTTTTCCTGCTCCTCTAGGAACTTCCCCTCTGCCCCCTTAAATGTTCTGCTTATGTATTTACAGAGAGGAAGCAGTTACTTAGATAATGGTCTCACTTAATTTGAACTCTCTGTTCCTGGCATTGCTGTAAACGAGGGAAAGGAACCAGGACAACTTCACAGCAGGAGCTGGATCACCCCTTGCAACAAGCTCTGTGATTAACTGCAAACTGACCGGGTCCTCCTGCAGGATACAGATCCCAGCTGGAATCTCCTGCCCGTCAGTGCCTCTGTGCCTCCTCTTGGGCTGTGGGAGCCCCCGGGAGATCTGGAAGCCAAGGTGGGCATCAGGGTGCTGGAGGCAGAGGGCAAAGCTCCCTGATGTACTGGGAAGGCGGCTGAGAAGGGGCCACGGACACATCTGGGAGAGGTCCCAGGGTAAGGACCAGATGCGCACTCAGGTGTCGCCATCCTCTCCCAGGGAAAGGTGTCTTGGACAAGGGATGTCCCGGAGCGGCCGCTGGGTGGGGTGAGTGCAGTGTAAAGCTAGGACTTCCCCTCTGCGTCCCCTCCCCGCAGCTCCTGGGCGAGGACACAGCGGGCAGAGCGGGATCGGAGCCCGGGATCAGGACTTGCTCCTCGGTGGCATCCAAGAGAGACGTGTGTGATCAGCTGTTCGGTAGGGCTGATGTTTGCTTCACGCAGTTTAGATCTGCTGGCTCTGTTGGTCTGTGCCTCTTACTGCCACAAGATGGTATCTTCAGCGATGGTTTCCCCTCACTTGCTCTGCAAAGCCCAACTTAATATTCCGACTGCGGAGTTTCTGTCTTCACAAAGTCTGCACTTTTCTCACAAAAAACACAGTGCAAGGTTGCTGGTGCGGGGTGCCTGCTGCTGGCTACGGGGGATCCAGACAAACAGAGACAAATGCTCAACCCTGATACCTCTCAGAAGTAAGTATTCATCCCACCTCCTCTCCTGCTAACACTCTTGGGTGCTTTGCAACCCAAGATAACTCCTCTTATAAGTCAAAATTTCACAATGTCGCTTTAAGGGAATGACTTGATACATGTATTTCAAAGAAAGGTCTCTGGTTCATCCTCTGAACACTGCTCCAGTGGGAGTGATGCCACACTTAGCTGTGACAACACAAGAGCTACAGCACAGCTGAGATAGCGTCTGGAAGAAGCTTCCAAAGCTGGAGTGTCACTGTCTAGCTTTTTGTTCCTGTCTGAGAACAAATTGGTTAATATGCTGGAAGTCTGCTGGGTCCCTCTGTACAAGCAGATTAGTAGCACAGGATTAAAAAAAAATCCCTTGAGTTTCTTCCTTGCTTCCTCCCTCCAGCACTCCTGCAGCAAGTGATGGAAGAACCACAGGTGATAGAGTCAAGGTCAAGTGTATGAATCCCATCCATTATTCACTTTGGTGTGGAAAAATTATTCTGTCCCTATAAAGATCAAAACCAATTGTGGGGCTCATATTTATATCACAGGGACATTTTACTTGGATGCCCTGTTTTTGAGTGTTATGTTTTGTACTTGGTTACTGTAAGCCATCTCACTAAAACCAGGATGCTGCCAACTGTTTGAACCACAGCAGTCAACAGGATAAATTGCATGGTATGTCTGCAGAAGGAAGATCCATGTCTGCTTCACATTTAAGTTGTGAAAAATCGTGTTTTCTGAAAAGCAAGTTGCCCTTAAGTATTTGTAGCAATGCTCATGGTGAACTTAATGCAGCAGTGCCTAGTCTCGATCCTTTCATGATGCTGGAATTTCTGCCAGATTGAAGACAAGCCAAGCTTTATTTTTCCTTTATTTTTAAGAGTGGTTCTTACCATTCTGAAAAAAAAGGCCAGGGTTTGAAAATACTAAATTGAGTGACACAAAAGCTTGAGATTAAAAAAAACCCCACAACTGCAGACATGGAAAAAGATCTTCAAACTCATTATTTAGAAGCAATCTCATAATTCTTGCAGCCTGACTCATCAGTTTTGAAAAATCAGGCTTGTCAAGCAGCTGAAATACAGCCTTTTCTCAACAGGAGCCAGTTAAAAATCTCATGATGCCCACAGAGGTTACAGACCCTCCACATCAAGCAATTTTTTTTCCCTCCAGGAAGAAGGCTCCTCACAGTCACGGTTCATGTCCCACATCACAAATGCATTTTCATCCTTTGTATTGATTTTCTGATCTGTTCAGGGCAGAATTCTGTGCCCCCTGTGCCTGTCACTGACTCCTCAAACCAGGAGCTTTGTACATCCGGGCAAGTTACACACACAGAGGTGGGCAAAGGTTGTACAGCATTTGGGGAGACACTGCAAGTATCTGACATTTGAACCTTAATGTTCAAATGTCACCATTCTGGAAGTCAGACTGATACTATTATTGAAAACAAATCATGACTTCCAGATTCTGAGCTGACCAGCACCAGAGCACACCCAGCCACATCCTTGCCCTTTCCCAACAGCCTGAGCTGGCAAGAAGTTTCTTCCGCAGGGCTAAAAAAAGGATGGGGGAAGAGCATCCTCCTGATGCAGCTAACCAGCATCTGGCACTGAACACAACCTGTTCAGAGGGAACATCTCCAGGGCTACACACTGCATTCTGTGAAGGGGTGGATGAGCTTTACCCACAGACTTCTATTAAGAAATAGCATGAGCAGGATCTGGAGTAAATTTGAGACAGTATATTGAAAGGTTTTCTTAGGGGACACACTTGAAAAAGCAGCATTTGTGTATTATTTAAGCTAATAAAAAAATCAATGTAACGATGTCACCTGGATGTGGCAGTGAATTTTTCACTGTTGTCACTGAACTCATCAAAGCCTGCTTCACAGTGAAGCAATTAATTCCACAAGTTGATGGCTGGTGTGTTTTCAAAGATTTGGAGGATTCTTTTCCTGTGGAAAATTTCCACTTCAGTTGCAAAATATCTAATGAGAACATGAAAACCTAACCTTATTGTGATACAAGTCGAAGTACACTGTGGGAGCTTGGCATAAGGGATAGCAGACTGTAGTACTGGTCTGACAGAAATGGTTGCTCAAGTTACACTGGTTTTAAGATTTGAGCACACGAACAGCAAGAATCTATGGATTCTTTGAAATTATGTTCCTGGATAAAGCGTACAAAATGTGTGACCACGTATCAGTGCAGAGCTAAGAGAACACTTACAAAAATGCCAGAGAACTGTCAGGGAAATCCCTTGATGTGAACATTAATTAGTGTAGAAATAGCCCACAGGCATAAAGCGCCTCAAGAACTAACGGGATGTGTACCCAAACAAAGGACAGGATGAGCCATCTAGGACTGGGGGTGAAAAGAATTTAAATGCATGCAACGGAGTATCTTCAGAGATTATCTCTTGAGGGGACTGATGATCTTCACTTATTTTGCTGTGTAGGAATCACTGCACAAAGGACTCTATTTGCAGATAGTACCACTCCTTTGTTTTAATACAATATTCTTAGTTACTTGGGGTTTGTATTATTCAGTAACAACCTTTAGGTCAAAAGAGACTGGTGTCCCTATGTTGTTAACACTGTGCTCCAACATGCTGCAATCTGTTTCTGATTTCTCCACAGCAAACCCAGTGGTGAACGGTCATTGGATAACTGTGTTAGAAAACAGGATTTTAGTGAGTTTCTGTTCATCACTATTCAAACAGCATAGCAAATGTGAATGAATAACTCCCATCCATGAAGTTATAAAAGGATGGCTTTTTACTTCCTGATTCAATGGCGTTTTACACTTGTCCTGCCCTAGAAACAGGTAACAGAGCAAAGGAAAGAGCTTTTGTAAATTCAACTCCAGACTTAAGAGATCCCATAGGAGCTCTGGAATACAGGACAGGAAAGGACCTCCTAAATCCTTGATTCAGATACATGAAACTGCAGGCAAGCACAAAACTTTTTTATCTGCTTTATTCAGCAGATAAACTGTTTTCTACTCCTAGGACCTGATTGTCAGAAATGATTCAGGCATTGCAGGTATCAGTTTGTGTGGGGCTTTTGTGCAAGGTTTGCCCTCCAGGAAAAACCTTGTTTCCCTCCCAGGCTGACCAGACACTTGGTGTGTTGTGGACAGCAGCTATCCCCCCTCTGTCACCCTTCCACTCTGCCAGGCTGAACTCCTCCCACCTCTCCTGACACCAGTTCTCCATTCCCTGGTAAACCTCAGGACTTCTGTCTCCACTGAGACAAGCCCTCCTGAATACAGGTGACCCAAGCCACACCACCCATCTCTACACGGCACTGACATGCTTTTTGTTTCATCAGAAACACCCTCTCAGTGCATGGATGCCTTGACAGCACCATGAGGCTCTTTGGCAGAGCTTGCTCTGCTCCCTGACAGCCACTATTGATTCAATAAGTGACTGGACTTATTCCAAAGAATTCCAGAGAACAGCCCCCCTCCATGGATGTCAGGGCCTGTTAAATAGCAAGATAACCTCCTATGGCTCAGGAAGCTGCAGATCACTTCAGAGTACTTTGGTGAAGTATCAAAATTCACTTTCCTGATCTTCTGTTGGAATTTGCTCTTGATCAGAGTTGAGTCAAGATATGAGGCCAGACAGACCACAGTTTTGACTCAGCACATTTTTATTTTCACTTGCTTTTTTCACCCTGCATAATTTGTGTAGTATGGCTGACTGTATGTTCCATTTTTTCTGTTACTGATTTCAGATTGACAACATCCCATATTAAGTGGAAGGCTTTGCTCCTCATCCCAGGAGGAACAACTTTGCATTTTGACTTTTAAAATTTCTTTTATTCTCTGCTGTTCCAGGCCTCAGCATTATCTGATTCTTCATTCTCTGTATTGACAATTCTTTCTAGATTTTTCTACAAACAAATTATTCTTACTATTACAGACAGACACCATACCTGTCACCTGTGACTACTCACACAGTGGAAACCATCTAAGAAAGCAAACAGTGACACTTGGTACACATGAACACCCAGTGCATTTTCTTTCCTCCTCAAATTCTTCCCTGAATTTTTACCTGCAAGTTTGGCTATATGAGTGACTGCTCTTTCTCAAACCATTTCTAATGGGAGTTGGCTCAGCCTGAAATATTGTCAAAAAGACTCTTGCTCTTCATATTAAAAAGAAAAAAAAAAAAAAAAAAAAAAAGCACACCATCAGCAGCCTTCACACATCCCACATATGAACCAGCACAGGGAGAGTCATGCTTCCTTTCCAAAGCCCACAGAAAGCCCATGACTTTGCACTGAGAGAAGCCAGCTCCCAGAGCTACAAGACAAAGGCTAAAAATAACCCATTAAAGGATTAATTTCAGGATTTTTAAATACAGCTAATTAATATGCATAGGAAAGGCACATGGTCTCCAGGAAGAAGCATACACAATCACAGAGTCTGCAAGGGAAAGGAAGGGGGGGCGGGTGACATGCAGGCAGAGTGCCAACAGAGAGATAAAAGAGGATATTCCCGATATACATATATATATATATCTCCCCTGGGCAGAGAACGTCTGTTTCAGAGGAGGTGGAAGCAGAGGGGTGAAGCACTTCACTCTTGGAGAAGCAGAGACAATGCACTGCAACCACAAAGAACAGGACACACCAAGTGATTTCCAGTGAGGTGGCTCAGGGGCCCAGGACACCACAAGGAGGTCCATGGATGCAAAAGCTGCTGCTTTGGAAGTGACGCTGCGGTAGGAAGCTGGGTGCAGTGTGAATGCACCCGTGCAAAAAGCTAGAGCAACAGCTGGGTGAAAGACTGGATCTCCTGGTGGATAGCATGGCAGCACAGCAGGGGCCACATGCTGCCCTTCAGAGGCAATTTCCTCTTATGATCATTAGATCTTGAGGTTGAAGCACCCTGGGAAAGCTGGGCATTGGCTATAAAGCAGGACACAAGGGCTGGCAGTCACGGCACATCAGGAAAACAAGGTACTACGTATGAGCAACATGAGTGACGTCAGACAGAAAGGATTATCTACAGTTACTGTGAATCAGAAAGCAAATCTGTACTGCAAAAAGTAGAGCTATAGCAGCAGTTGCAGGGAATTTCAAGGTGCAGGAGGAAAACCAGCTCAGTTGAAACCATTTCCTCATACCAGTTTCTCTGGGAATAACACTTAAACAATTGGAAACTTCCTGGACGGACAGACTTTATTGCCCAACTCACTGGCTACGTAAGTCTCAAGAAAAGCTGGGGGTTAAACCTGGTGGCTTAATTATTTAGTACCACTGCTTGTCTGCCTGTCTCTTTATGCTCACCTAAAAGGATCTTTGAAACTTTTAGCCACTTTCACACAATTTGACAAATGGAGAGAAAATCCCAAAGGTGCATGAAGCTGCATGAGCCATCTGAGCACTACAGGGAACTGTTAGAAGCAAGTACAGGGTACAGGGGTTTAATTTTGCAACAGGGGTTTAAGTTGACAAATTCTTTAGTAGAGCTGCAGGGGAAAGAAAAGTTGCAGCACCACCAAGCCTTTGGAATAGGGTCAGCTTCACCGTCTAGTGCTACAGGATGCTGCTTTTGGAGGCAAAGGACAAAAAACCACACCCTTTTCACTTAAAGACATTCTTTATTCAATCTTTTTTTTTATATACAATATTATTTTTTAATCTGTAAAAAGTACATATGCAGGATTCCAGGTCAGAGGCAGAAGGTTTCCACATCAGAAGATAGACTTTTGCCCTTTGATTATTTTGGAGGAAAAAAAAAATCTGTCAGTTTTAGACAAAGCAAGAATAAAGGCAGAATGCAAATCCAACTTCCACCAAGCGATTAGGATTAAAGGCAACAATTCACTGTAACAGGTCAGGCTGTCTCCTCTGACTTTGGTGGTTCCCAACTTTCCTGGGCAATTACAGAGCAGTTTGTTAAAAGGCAGCTGACAGCTGAAGCAGCTCGTGCTTATCATCTCTGCTACAGTTGTATGCACACAACTTGCAAAAGAGCCTGGGTTTCCTCTTTGTATGGCAACTCAAACTCTTGAGTCAGAAGACTGTTTTCTCAAAATTCAAGGAGTGAAAGAGGGATGTCTTGACTCAGGGTGAACCAATCGCCCAACTACAGTATGGATCAAGAGCTCGCCTTCCTTTTTCTCTGGGTTCAAGAAGCCTGTTTCTTATTTGTCCCCTTATAAACCTGGGCTTGGCTTAGTAGTGTAAATACCAACAGGACTTGGCTTTGGGGGTGCACCTCTAGCTTTAAAGGATGGCATTACAGAGAGCGTGTAATTATTGCCACCTTTCAGAAAACAGAAACCAGGCAACATTCAAATCTGGTAAAACACTGTGGGGGGATATGTCAGTGTTTAGGAGCCAGAACACGGTGATCCACAAATGTGGAGCAGGGAGCTGAAGGAACAGCAAAAGTGTGACTGGCACATGGAACTGCTTGCTCTTCCTTCTACTCCATGGCACTTGCTATTTTCTATACTTCCCTTGAAAATTCAGTTTGAAGGACTATATTGTGCAGCAAAATTAACAGAGTTTAATTCAAGGGTTGTTTTTATTTAGAGGACAAAGCTAAGAAGTTGACTTCTTGACTGCAGGACACACACAGCTCCAGGGTTGTTAATGGGAGCTGCAAAGTCTTTTAAAAGTCAAGCTCTAATTGTTAGATAAAAATTTACTGCTGGCAGATCCTGACCAAGAGGAAAGTTTGAGGCTTGGATTAGGAAAAGAATCATACATCCTTGTTTTGACTGCATGCAAACAGGGAATAGACAATTCTGGGATTTCCAGGCTCTTGCCCAAATCTAGTGCGCCAAAAATGCACATGATTTTCTGGTTTTTATTTCATTCTGTAAGGGGAGAGGGTATTGCAAAATTGTAAAATGGAACAGCTACCTAGAGAAAATGAGGATTCTTTTGTTAGAGAGTACAGTGCAAGACTCAGAAACAGCTAGGACTAAAAAGTCATTTTTGTGCTTAAATTTACACTCTTATCTTCAAGAAAGTAAGACAGCAGCAACAGAATGAAAATGGCAACATTCTCCTGTACCTTATGTACCCAGAGGGAAAACAGTCTGAACTTTGGGTTGCACATAATGCCATTTTGCAGATCAGAACATACTTTTCTGTGAACGACTCAGAACGAGGGCACATCACTTCAGTCAGATGTTTCAGTATCTATGGTGCTTGGTAATTAAGCACAGTCCCCACCAAGAACACATTACCTCCAAACTCTGCTTGATCTAGGAAATCTCAGGATGAAATTTATGAAAGACACAGCAATTAGTCCTTAAAATGCATTATTTTTGATAGACTCTGCACATCATTAGCTTCTGGAGGAAAAGGACAGCTGGCATTTTAAAGAGTGATGGAGTACAAACTGTTGTTGGGGTAACTGCAAAACAGGAAACAAGTGTCCTTTATTTGGTACCTGCTGCTTATCTACACAAAGAAGAAACAGCAGTACTGTACATCTGCTTTGAGAAGAACACCATCCCATAACATGAAATGGCTTAGTCCTCAATTCAGGCATTCATGTGGCAGTAAGTTAACCCACTGGGATTCATGGAGAAGTTAAATTTGAAGGCTTCCTCTTTAATTCACAAGAGGGGGATGGAGGAGGAGAAGCAACGATAAGAAGTTTGTTGTTTCTGGGACTCCAGAATTCCGTCCTTGACCTTTCTCTGAACAGACTGGCAGCCATTCTACACCTGCATTTATCAGGAGGAGTACAGGGATGGGTTTATGGGGCAGAAAGTGCTTTTATTATTTTCCTTCTTTTTTTTTTTAAACAGAAGGGTCTGCTTTTCCTCTTTCTCCTATATACCCAGACACATGTAGGAGGACAAGGTAATCAAGTGCAGTTTTAAAATAATAACAGTTTTCATAGGATCAGAAAAACAATTTGAAAACACAGCATATCTGAATTTGGGAAAATGAAAAATTACTAGTTCTTCAGTAAGTCACTGAATAATAATTAGAAAAATAAATCAATGTGGGGCCAGTAAGAAAAATCCATTTATTAAGCTACTTCTAATTTTAAATAAACAATTATTGAAATCAGTATTATTTCCTGTATCAATTACTTTAAGTTCTCTAATTATTTTTAGGATAGTGCTGCAAATTACAGTAAGAAAGTAACTGGTATTAAGGTACAAACATTGAGACTGACACTTTTCCCAAGCTCCATGTTTTCTTCCTCTTAAACTAAAGTAACTGTCTGGAAAAAAGCATCTGATAGCATTTTTACTTAGATCATATGATGATTTCTATGTCTAAGTTAGTGACACAGACAAATAAAGAATAATTTGGGGGGGGAAATGCTACAGTCAGATTTATTATAATATGATAAGGAGAAAAGCTTTTTTGTATAAAACTTCATATAAAAACATTTTTGAGGAGGGAAAACAGCACTCATGCCCTTTAAATCTGATGTTGTACTGCTGTAGCTCACTGAAGAGCTCTTCCACTTGCTTCAGTACAAAAACATCATCAAGATTTTTTAAAGACTCAGCCTGTGCACTAATTAGGAGGGAAACCAGCACCTAAAGGCTGTTTTTCAGCAAAGGAGCCAGTCACCATGGCAAAAATATTTGAGAGAAATATAGGGAAATAAAAAGAGTAATTCGAGCTGTAAGGGTTCTGAACAACAGTAAAAAAGATTGAGAAAGACAAAAGTGAAAAGATGAAAAATCTGGAAAGATGAAACTTTTTTTAGCAAATAAATGAAGACTGAAAAAGTCTTCATTTAAGTGATACTATCTAGCCCAGCCACAAAGTACTTGCAAAAACCCCATGCAGGTAGCAGCATCATGAATTAATGAAAGAAGAGAATCTTCAGTTTCTTTTCCCTGTCACATGTGCAAAATGGCAGTTTCCAAAGATCATACTGGATTTGTACTGGAGCACCCAGAAGACAAGCAAGTTTGGTAAAGTAAATCAAAGGCTTCTGTCGGACACATATATATCTGCAAAAAAGGTTCTGTGAATAGAGTCCAAAGAATGAAATGTAACAGATTATGTACAAAAATACAAAACAGAAAACTCTCATTGCTTAGCTCAAGGGGAGCTTATTTTAATTCCATATACTGTATCCTCCTACATAAACCATGAAACAGTTGTGCTCATGTTGTCATCTCTGTTTATTTAGCTAAAAGAACCAGGAATAAGAAGAAAGTGTTTTTTTTCATGTGACATAATTTGTGAGGAAGGGAAACTTAGGCTCCTTCCTACTCTTGTGATATGCTCCAGACTATGAGTTTGCCAAATGAACTAAGCCCACTCTGCTGACAGAGAACTATAAACCAAGTGCTTACTAATTGTTTTTTCCTTTTGGATATAAGCATTACTTTGAAAAAGGAAAATGAGGAGGCAATACTTTAGAGTTTAGCTTTAACGGATTAGAAGCTCTGAGAATGGCTGCCAGTCTGGACAAACAGATGCTTCTTAGAAAATTCAGACAGGTACAGAAAGAAATTCAAATCCTGATGCTGCTGGTGCAGTGGTGTTGCTTTTTGTTGTTGCTTTGTTCATGCCATCATAAAATTAAAAAATAAAAAGAAAAAAAAGAAAGAAAAAGAAAACCTAGGTATTTGGAACCCACCCAATCTGAAGACGTGACTGTGTGTTGTTCCTTGCAACAGCAAGCAGCAAGTTCCTCTCCCTGGATGGGAAAGCCTCTTCTTCCAAGTGCTGCTGCATTAATATTTTTTGTAGATTCCATGTCTAACCAGGGTTCAAAGCGCGTGAAGTCTCTGTCCTGCAAAAATCACACTCGCGTGTTTTGGTCATGTATAAAACAGAACTTTTAACTTATTTATATGTTGAAGAGCTTCATTTCCCATGCCAATACTTGCTTGACTCGGGGGTCTAGGTTTACCAAGTGTCTGTCTGTCTGTCTCCCCTCCTGCTAAAGTCTCAAGTGGTCCATGTAAACAAAACAGAGCTGAAAACAGTCTCTCTTCCTCTTCATAGAGCTGTTTTTATCGATATGCAGGATTTCCTGACAGTGTGGTGTTGGCTAAATGTAAAACAGGCAGAGGATGAGCTTCTGTGTTAAAAACCCAGTTGTCTAATGGTAGAAGATCATCATTGGAGAAAAGCAGATACAAATACCTGGATACCAAGACAGAGATGAAAAACATGGGTTAGAGATTAAAGCAGAGTACAGGCAGGCAGGGGCAATAAAGCACCTCCAGGCCCCACATTTCAGCTATAAACAAATAACTTGCTTTCAATCTTTGTACAGCACACACAAAACCTTTCCTATTATGATGATCTGAAGTAATTTTTATTATGATCAAGCCCTTCATTGAAAAGCTGTTATAAAGACAGAATTTTAATCTTTCCAGAAAACTTATTTTTTTGCATCTCCCTTCAAAGACTTGCAGTGTAAAACAAACACCAAGACACCAACCAGAAGTATTTGGGGGACAGGAGAGCAGAGAAGAAGTTGCCAATATGCTTTTCTTAATGGAGTAAACCCACTTGGAAATGACTAATCCTCTTTAATCCAAACCAAAGATATCATGGCAGCACAAGAGAAGTCACTAAACCATGGCAGGTATCTGATTTGTCATCACCATTCTGGAAGATGGTTCATCTTCTGGTGAGAGGAAATGGGACAAGAGATTGTGCAGAGGGTTTTCACAGAAGTTATACATTATAATACAAAGCAGAGGACATGAAGCATGTAACAAAATAAGGGTTACTGGACATATGCAGAAAAAAAGTATTTGTTGTTCCTTTTTTCTTAATGCACATTTTTGAATGTGGCTGTGCTTATAACTCTGTAGGACATTCTGGTAGTAGGGATCTGTCAAAGTTTCCTAACACAACTACTAAAACTCAAAAGACATTTCTCTTGTTACAGAAAACCTGGCTGTGTGATGCAAGCACAACAGTGTGGGTGTACAGGATTTCTCAGATCCTGCATGCTTACCTGCCATCCAGAAGACAGCTCTTGCTGCACTTGACAAGGAAAGGGTTTCATTCCCATTAGTGGACTCTGCCACATCCAGAATATGCACAGTTTTTCTGCTGTTCCTTTGCTCTCTCTCTCCATCAAACACTGGGAGTGTCTGCTGCTTTCAAGCCTGTGTCACTGCCTGATTAATTCTTCTGCTGCATTTATTTGCCAGCTCTATCCGCAATCCAGTCAGTGGAGACCTACTTTTCCTTTCCTTCCTCATCTATTTACTGTTTACAGATAAAAATTTCTTGCAGAGATGATTCAGTTTTGTCACACATATCTCGTCACCTTCCCAACACTCTTCTTTTGTCTTTAAAGCATCAGGCCCTTCCTTTCCTCAACACTTCTGTCTTACTCTCTCCTGCTGCAGCTCTCCAAGCTCTTTCTCACCACAGCAGCAATATTTCATCTTACTCAAACTTACCTTCCTCATTTGATTCACACTCTTCCTTTGAATAACTTAAGCAACCTATTTCTCTATCTTGGTCCTTCCCACTCAACAGGTACCTTCATGCCAGGTACTGCTCAGAACTCTCAAATTTACTGCCTATCTCCAATGAACTGAAGTATCCAAGCAGCAACAAAGCATATTTGGGACACTTAAAAATTTGAATTTGAGAGGAATAAATATGCAGAAGTAATCATCAATAGCAACAAAGATTACAGCAGGTATTGCTTAAGACCTATTTTATGCCCCTCTTCTGAGGAACATCTTCATTTTCCTCATGACATCACACACAACCCGTCTGACTTTATTTTCATTTTGGCTATCTTGCTCGACCTTATGTTCTCTGCTTTATCTCAGTGTGAAACCAGTTTCTGGTTTTGGCTATGCCAATTGCATCAATGCCAAAAACATCTAATATCCAGCCCTTTAATAAACCTTCATTTTGTTCCACAAGCAGGAAATGTTCCAAACCAAAAGTCAGTAAAAATTTCTGAGTCCTTTCCTTGAACTACCACTGTCTGCAACGCTTGCACTATAGTATATGCAGTTACTGAATGATGCATCAGTGAATTTTCAGATCTCCTTGTGATTATTTAAGATGCAGACAGGATTCTGGTGATACATCAAAAGTCAGCCTTGCCACCACAGAAGTCCCTTAGGAGCAGATTTCATTCTCTCATTTGGCTTTTATAGGCAGATCAATCACATACCATCAGCTCCTGCAGAGGTACTGTTTCTCTGACCTGACCTGTTTCAAACTGCTTCCTCTCTCTTTTGGGACCACTGCTTTTAGTCTCCTTGAAGGAGTCAGTGAAACAAAATTAAAGAAGACAACAGAGGATGCAGCAGTGGCTGACTTTCTTTTCATAATGGTAACATGAAGCAACAAAGTATTGTGATTACCTAGAGGAATTTGCTAAGGAGCCAGTAAAGGATAGAATAGCCACACTATCCCCTTACACACAATGAACTTGGAGCCCCTTTTTCCAGTGAAACCTGCTGTGATGCCTGAATTAGGCACAAGAACTGCCATTTTCAGGACCTGCTTTCTCCCTGATCCATTTTGTGCTCCTAATAATCAAAATCAGTCTTTGTCTCCATTAGCTACCTGTGGAGCCACTACATTCTTCTAGAATTTAGATGGGAGCTTTAATAGAAAGATGCAGGAGTGAAAAGGACTTACTTCAAAGTTTCAGCAAGGAAAAAGCTCTGCTGTACATCATCATATGTAGGAGATGAGGAATAGACATCCTTGACACCAGAAAAGCCACCACTAACTCGGCAATACTTGTCAATTGCCTGTAAAAAGGAAGCAAGAAGACATAGAGAATTTAACTGTAGAATAAAATTTGGAAACTTTAAGGCATCAAGCTTGATCAACAAAGTTGGTGGTTCTTTTTGTGCTGTATTTTTCTGCTGTGAATCTCTTTGTTTAAGGATGCTATGGACATTAACAGTTTATGCTGTAAAAAAAAGAAAAAGAGACTGGAAACATACAGAAGTAGCATCCTTCCAGGGTTATTAATGACACCACATTTGGCAAACTGCTACATGCTAAGAAAGTATTCTGGGGAATAACACTTTCTTTGCTGGGTATTTACTGTTGGCTGATATTGATGACATGACAAGGACTCTGTAGACTTTTTCTCTGAGCTCACGCAGTTCCTCATTGGTAACACTGAGTAGAACATCCGTCAGTGAAATCAATGCAATAAGTGCTGTGATGTGCACAAGAAGGTAACAACCATGGCTGGATTTTGGAGCTGGAAGAGTCTGAAGAGCTATAGGAATTCTTTGACTGGAATAGAAATAAAATACTGTACTCATCTTTATGGACTGTTGATTTCATCCTGTAAACTCTTCTAGCTGCTGCTTTCTCCCCTCATCTCCTTCTCCTACATATGCTCTTCCCTGTTTCCCCTTTATCCAGCTGAAACTCAAGTCAGCTTGCATACTGGACTGCAACAGAGCTCTTTACCTTTAAAGCATGGAGTTTAAATCCATACACATTCCATGAAGGAAGAGGCCAATAGATTCCCCCTATCCCCTAGCTCCAACATAGTACTGTGAAAAGCACAATGGGAGAGGAGGAGACTGGAAAGAAAGCGTTAATAGCTCGAAGCACCTCTCCCCTACACTGTCATTATTCCACTCACATGCACGACCTTACAGCACACAAGGATATCAGCCATTAAAACTGGCTCTGAAGAAACGACTCTGAAATGATTCACAGGTTATTTGTGCTTCCCTGCTGCTTTGACTGCGCTTCCTCAGCAGACACCAACTCCTTTAATAGATTCATGCAGGGACAGAAAAGAAGCAGGGATGAAGGAAAATGTTTGTCTCAGGCTGTCTGTCATTACCAATGACTGAATGTAGCTACCTGTAGCTCAGTAATCTATGATTCAGCCCGATAGCCTTGTGTGAAGCTTCTCTCCACATGGTGCTTTAGGCCCACACTTTGGTTAATTCTGATTTTTGCTAGTTATACTCGGCAGAAGCTGAGGGGAGTCAAGGCAGGGGAGCAAATAAGTTTTGAATGATGCCCTTCTTATGCAGAGAAAACAGATTCAATCAAAACTTCAAGGACCTCAGTATCACATTTGCATACTAGAAATACTGGGAGACAAAGAGGAATTTTCCACTGTATAAATGCACAAAGAATGTCAGCAGATGCTGTCACTGAAATCAGGAGGAAAAGCAAGAAGCTGAGCAGGATACCTAGGACAGTAAGCCACAGCACAGCAGGTACTACAGCTGACCTCCTCCTAGAATACACTCTTAGCCTGTGGAAATCTGAGACTGTACATGGATCAAAGAATACTCCAGACTGTACAAAGTTCTTTCAAATTTCTGAAAAGCAAGGTTTTTAGAAAAGCAACTGGAGAGACTGGCATAAGGATGTTATTGGAATTGCTGTGGCTCTAGAGCCTGAACTTATGCCAGGAAAGGTACAGTCTTTCTTGGCAAAATCTAATGTTTGCTGCAATTCCTTATCTCAAGCACAGTTTTCTCCAAGTTTGGATGGCAATGTTCCATTTTTTGTTGGGACTTGAGTCTAAGAGGAGAAAGTATCTGGATGAATTCTTTTCAGATTTGGTTACTGGTGCAGGCTAGGGCTACACTGAGACTACTCACATGCTGAGATCTGGTTTGACCAGGTTTTCTCTACAGTGAAGAGAAAGGTGTATGTGACACATCTAACCCAACAGCACCAAGTGACGCTAGCTACCACTTGGCAGCCAAACAACATCAACAAAAAAATCCAACACCACTCTCTCCACACAAAATCAAAACAGACCAATCAACTACCAACAACCAGGAAAGAAAAAAATGAATTGCTTAGCTTTCTGAAGAAATAAGGCTTACACTGTTTACAGAACTATTTGCATATTCCTCCCCAGAACTCCTACAGCCACCTGGCAGGTGTTGTATGAATAAATAAGAGCCAAAACACTTTTGCTTTATAGGCAGAAAATGAGGTGCCAGCTCTTGCCACTATTCCCTTTTATAATAATGCAGAACACGACTTTGTGTCTGCTCTGAATCGTGGCAAGATGGAGAAGGAAGCCCCAGTGGTCACAACTCCTGCCAGAATTCCCAGCTGATCAGAGTTCTACATAATACAGGTAGTAATGAACTGTACAGGAAAAAAAGCCTCTGAAAGATTGCTTTACAGCTATTCATCGAAATAAATAATTTTACAACATGAACAAATAATTTGTCCTTGATTCAGAGCTGTTCAGAACTTCAGGTCACTGGCTGAAAAGCTTGGTGCCACAGACAAGCTGCTTAAATGCCACTTGAAATTTTCAGTGTTCTGTCTGCACATAGACCTCAGACTACTTGGTGTAGTGCCATCTGATTTGCTACCCAGCTACACTTTCAATTCAGAGTTGAAGACCAGTCTCTGTGATGAAGCCATGCTTAATTTATTGCACCCCAGAATACAGGGAAGCTCCAAGATGACTGGAAGGGCATTAAGGTAACATTGCTACCATGACGAGGCATTGGCAGACTGAATAACCTGATGTTAGTTCCGATCAATTACAGAAACACATGGAGATATATATATATATATATATATATATATACACATATATGTATAAGAATTGGAGGATAACACTAATCAGCATAGTTTTATAACAACTATCTTGGTCACAAGCTTGATTTCACTCTTTGAGCGCTACAAACTTGACAAATAAAGGTAACTGAGGAGCTGTAATAAACTTAAAAGCTTCTGAGGCAATTGACTTGGTACTTTAAGATGTTATGGGAAGACAAGGAAGCATTATACCATATCAATATAATTCAATTTAAAACTGACTGACAGTGCTCCAAGAAAGAACTGGCAATGCAAAATCATCACAAAATAGAACTGCTTCTCACAGAGATCCACAAGGAGCAATTTGAAGTCTTATCAATCACTGCAACACTGCTGTTGGCTAAAATGACATACGTAAATAACAGCAGACAGTGTAATCTGCTGGTAACTGGGTGACAAACAAAATGAGTTTCATAAAACTAGGCACATAATCCTAAATCTAGTCATCAAGACTGTGTAACTGCAGGCCCAGGCTAGCCTGAAAGGTAGATACTACCTTTGAAATGCAGAGACACTTCAAAGACTTCCATGGCTATGTAAGAAGCAGTCTGAGGAATTCAGTCTGAGTTCTGCTACGACACTGTGGCAAATACACACAGGGACAGTAAACAGGGGAACAGCAGCAGGGACATAGTTTTATTTTTGCACAGGCTAAATTATTTTTTGGCTGAAGTCAAAACCAGAGTATGCAATTCTAAAATTTATTTTTACAGAAGGATGATGAACTAATGTCAGTGCAGGCATTTGGAGAAAATGTTTCACAGTGAGAGACAATGCAATTTATTTAGCATCTTCAGTAGAGTCAGCACTAAGCTTATTATATTCTATGAAAATTCTTTAGAAAGAAAACAGGGAAGAAAGGACATTTCAAAATGGAATAGGAAGTCATAGGAAAACTCAGTGATTGAGAGCTGAAACTAGGCAAATTCAAATGGGAAATTAAACATGTTTTATTTAACAGCAAGAATAAATAAATAATGGAACAAACAAGCAGAAGCAGCAGATTTTCTAGTTTCCTTTATTCAAATACAGAATAGAACAGGAGAATATTCAACAGTATACTCCTGCCAAACATAGATGTCAACTCAAAAGTGACACAAAGTGAAATTTCAGTGCCTGTAATATACAAGGAGGTCAACATGAGCCTAAGTTCTTTGGAAATAAACTTTGGTGTGCCTCTAGATCAGACCCCAGCTCCCTCAGTTTTTCTGAGAGTGTATTTTGTGGCATATGTGACTTTTCTTGACTGTGCCAGCAACATGCCCATAAAAACTATGCCAGTTTCTTCACCAGCTGTCGTACTCACAGCTTCTAACCCATGAAACTGTGAAACCATATTTCTTTTACCTCCAACCTATGTCTGTCTCTTTTTTGTCTACTCTTCTTCACTGAGTAGAATCACAGAATGGCTTTGGGGTGGAAAGGACTTCAAAGATCATCTAGTTCCAGCCTCACTGCTATGGGTTGGGATGCCACTCACTAGAACAGGATGCTCAGGGCTCCATCCAACCTGACCTTGAACACTTACATCAACAGCTTCTCTGGGCAACCCGTTCCAGTGCCTCCCCACCCTTTCAGTAGGGAATTTCTTCCTAACACCTAATTTAAATCTGTCCTCTTTCAGTTTAAAGCCATTGTCACTTGTCTTGCCACTGTCTACCTATATAAAAACACCATCTTACTTGTTTTAATAAGCCTCCTGTAGGTACTAAAAGGCTGCAATGAGATCTCCTTGGAGTCTTCCCTTCCCCTGGAACCCCCAGGCTGAACAACCCCAGCTCTCTCAGCCTGTCTTTGGAGGAGTGGTGCTCCCACCCTTGGATCATATTTGTTTCCCTTCCTGGAACTTGCTCTAACAGGTCCATGTCTTTCTTCTGCTGAGGACCCCAGACCTGGGTGCAGCTGAGGTCTCATGAGGGCTTTCCACTCCATCTTACTATCAATCCTCAAATTGCCTGAAGTTAGTCCATGCTTCAGGTCTTGTCTTATTTTCACTGTTAGTAGAAGCTCAGACAAACTCAGCAGCCTCTGTGGTGCAATTCTACTTAGTGAGATACACAAGTCCACAACTCTTAATTGAACCCTTCATTCACATAGCTCAGATTAGTAATTGGCTTTACATGCCTATTGTGAAGTGGTGACTCTTATTGCTTTCAAATAATTAGCCTGAAGAGGATTTTAGTAATTTTCTGTATTTACCCTGAGCATCCTGCATGCATATTTCTGTAATAGTTCAGCCAGCCCCCCAGCACACCATCATCCTATTTGACTGGCCCAATACAATTGAGATGAATGTTGTCTCTAGTGCTAAGTACAGTATTAGGGAGAATTAGCCTTTTTTTTTTCATCAGGAAAGAGATAGAGACCCTGTCACAGGGATTTATGAACACTGAGGGAATGTAAGATTGAACTTCCTGTTTTTTCTCCCACAGACACTGGATTTGGAGAGATGTAACAAAACAGGCCTTGGACAAAGCATAGGAGTTGCACTAAAGTGCGTAAGTTTTGTCAAAAAATATAGAAAATAAATCCAAATATGCTTCAGAGGTTGTAAGGCAAAAGGAAGACAAATTCAGACAGTGTTGTAAGATAGCAGTAAGCCTACTGCTCTGCATGTCACACCAGATTCTTCTCTATTTATAAATGATGAAATAAACACAGAGCAGTGTGTGATAAGAAAGAAGAAAAAGTAGTGAGTAGGTGTGAGGAATAAACACAAGAACTTATTACCTGTATGCAATGAACATAAAATCCTGGGGAACAAAAAGCTTCAAGCTTTTATGTCAGTATGATGGTGGTGTAAGACAGTTCCTAATAGTGGGAAAGAGGGGTTGGCAAAACCATTTATGAAGCAGTCAAAAATATTTTATGGCTATATTTGATAAAGAAATCTTCTATCAAGGAAACAAGCAGAAGAAGGCAATCTGTAAGGACAGAGGCAATTAAGCACATGGGCTGTTTGATTTACAATTTTGATGGAGGTTGACAGAAGGATAAAATAAAATCCTACCCCACACACAGAGGAAATTGGAGGCAGGGGAGGAGGAAGGGAGGGTTTGTTTTGAAAGCATTAATGGGACCAAGATAATGAAAGCAAACGGAGAAAACTGAACAAAATGCAGTTAAAAGCCATGCTTTGCAGTGTGCTTAAGGGACTGATCCTGGTCTGAAAATCTTTACATTTGTAAATTCTTTAACCTATTAAAAAGGACCACACCTCAGCTTGGATCATCCAGCCATAGCTTCTGAAAGGAGCTGGTGTTAGATCAGCAAGAATTTGTAGTATCTACACAGGCAAGGAGTAAGCTATTAACTTTGTCATATTAGAAATATGCATAGCTTAGGCAACAGGGATGACGAGACTCAATGTTGGATGTTTCAGAGACAGCAGCAATGCATTCTGGAATACGAATGCTACAAATGTGGAACCTGTCCCCAGTATAACATAATTCTGGTTGGAACAAAAACAACTAAAAGGGAAAACCCCACTAAGACACAACTGTAAAATACGTGGCCTCTTCTAGGTGTTGCAGCTGTGCTGAGGGATGGATAGATGTATTTAGCTAATGAGCTTGGCTAAAATACAGCCTGAATACAGTTTGAATACAGCCATCTCAACACATCTCTTCCCACCTTTTCCTGATCTCTTGCTCCTGGAGCAAAACGGTATTTCAGCCACACAATAAATTAATCCATTCTCCTGGTTTGTCTTTTCTGTTGCTTTTCCCTCATCTCCTTTGGCTGCAGTCAAAATATTTCATTACTGTCTTGTTACCATTAATGTTTATTCTCATCTCTGAAACTGGCTTTGAGCTGTTCCCAAAGACTGCTGGAGCAATAGCAGGGAGGGAGAGAAACTCTTGGAGGCTGTGCACTACTGACAACAGTAGGAGTTATAACTAGGGGGTTCTACTTCCACACCTAAAGCTCATGAGCTGTATAATGCTGAATGCACCTCTCACCTGAGCACCTGACTCAGCAGATGCAAAACAGCAATAACAGCTGTGTATACCCTCATATGTACCCCAGTTTACAGGAACCTGTGAAAATCAATTAGCACTCGAAGTGCTTCAGTACCATGAGACTGATGTGGCTTCAAAGGGGAAATGCACAAAATTAAATTACTGACAAATGATTAATACAGTTACCTGTGTTGCCTCCCAGCCCCACTGCCTGTACTTGGGATCGTGGGTGAATCTCCACATATACCAGTAGGTCTCAATCACCTCTGGCCTTAGGATGTAATATTTCTCATTCTGCCGTACTGCCACCGCCTCCACGCCACCATCAAATTTGAATGCTTCTGGGCCCAGCTTTAGTGCTGCAGAGGACACAAACAACCAAGACAAAAAAAAGTGACAGTAAGAAAAAATTTGTTCCATACCAATCTTTGCAGGAAGGATGGGAAGGAGACTGCTATATCCCAAGCTTGTGAAAAAAACCCAGAACCTAGCTAGTCTCTAAGCAGTCTCGTAAGTATTTCCTACTGTTGAGGCCTATAATTTCTCTTATGAATAATTTATCCAATTCTTGTGAGAAAACTACCTGTTTTGACAGGACTACAGTAATCCTCTTGAAAACTAATGAAACACTAAGAACATAAACACACTAACACATTCAATTATAGGATAAAATTGAATTGACTGACATCAGTTCTTTACAAGAAAAAGAAGAAAGAAGAAAGAAGAAAGAAGAAAGAAGATAGAAGAAAGAAGATAGAAGAAAGAAGAAAGAAGAAAGAAGAAAAAAGAAAAAAGAAAAAGAAAAAAGAAAAAAAAGAAAACAGAAAACAGAAAAGAAAAGAAAAAAGGGTCAACACAGGTTTTGATGTCCTCTGATCCCACCCAGCACAGCAGGAAAAGATCTTGGAACTAAACCAAGCAGGATCATGCCAAATAATCTGTATCTTTATCCAAACTGTTGGTTTAAGGACATGCCGTCAGGTCACTGTAACTGATGTGCTGTGATCTTCAAGTAAAGGGTTTACAACTGGGCAATGAAGTCTTAAGTACACCTGAAAATAAATCTCTGAACTAAGAGATTCACTGTTCAAGCCCTTAAAGAAATCTGCAAAGGTCCTGTGCCAGCACCGGGAAGACTACTCATATAAGAACAACACACCTGTAGAAAAACTGTCTATAATATCAAGTTGCAATTACAGATATTTTGTATTAGACAGCTGCACACTGGTTCTCAAACTTAGCATTCATAATGTAGTCTTATCTACAGCTGCACCCCATCATTTGTT
The DNA here is from genome assembly GCA_018697195.1 of Certhia americana. Lineage (NCBI taxonomy): Eukaryota > Metazoa > Chordata > Aves > Passeriformes > Certhiidae > Certhia > Certhia americana. Next base: position 26,725,234 of record CM031857.1, read on the forward strand.
TTGGCAGAGAATTTTTAAGGTGCTGAACTCTGAAGCTGCACTCCAGCTTTAAAAATTATCAAAGCAATTAATCATGTCATTCCTATGGACTAGAGCTTGAAATTAACCATGGTTTCATGGGTCTGGAAGGGGAACCTTAGAATACTATAAAGAAAAATATGAGCAACTCTCAGTGCATGCCCCAGCAGAAAATCTCCAAAAGAAGTTCCTTAATCTTTTTGTTTCAAGGGACTATGGCTCTGGATGCCAAAAGAAAAAGCATCACTCTGCTTCAGCCACATGAATGGAAGTTCCAAGAAATGTTTATTGCACTTCGTCCAAAATTGGTTTCTACTTTATTGGTTTCATTTAAAAAATTAAATAAATCTCACTAGAAAATGGAGGAGATTAGATACAGAGTTTTACTTGTACAAAATTCTGAATATAAGAATGGTCACACTGGACCAAATGGTATTCTGTCTGCTCCAGTATCACATCTCCAACAATAGCCAAAATCAGACATTGATAGGGAAGTGGAAGCACCTGTCAAGTATATGAAATACCTTTTTCCATCTTTTCTACCAGCCTCTACTGTTTTTGAGCTCAAGACTTCTCCCAAACTAGACATACTTTTTTAGGCGGTCAGTAATTCTTAAAACATTTATTACCCAAGTGCTTATCTGGTGCTTCCTTAAATCTTTGTAAGCCTTGAGTATCCAAAACAACTTCTGCTAAGGAGTTCTACATCTCTAATACCAATCTGATGCAGAACCACTCTCCAATCCCTATGTGATTTTTGCAAATTTGCTGAATCCTACCTCGAAGGTCCCTTTTCCACCCTGAATAATAGTATTCAATTCAGTTGTGCCTTGAATGGAAACTGTTCCATGCCTTCAGTTAATTTTCTTGCCCTTCTCTGCAACTCTTCCAATTCGACTATACACTTTGTAAAATGAGCGAGGACCAGCAAATACAGCAAAAAAAGTGCAGATGAGATTAATACAGTGACATAATGACATTTTCTATTTTGCTCTTTCTCATTTTGTTTTTCCTGAGTGCTACTGAGTTGACATTTTCATATTCTCAAAAGCAATTTCCTGAATTGCAATGGTCAGTTAACACTCATCATTTAATATGTGAGGTTAGAAATAATTTTTTCAAAGGTGCCTCACTTTACATTTAACTACAATGGATTTAATTTACCAATTTATTATGCAGCTACTCAAACTCATAAGGTCCTTGTGTAGTGCTTTTTTTTTGCTATTATCAGCATACTTACCTTAGTGTTCCTGCCCTTTTCTGATCATTTATATATGTGTATTATTTATTTATATATAATGCATATTAAAATATGAAATGTAAATACACTATACACTTACAGTGTGTATAAATATAGTATACATTTTACAAACCTATACACTTATGCATAAATATATATCAAATATATTGGAGTACTGCTGGTTAACCAGCATTTATCCATTTATCCAAGAGTGGACTATTTACCTCTATCCTGTTTTCTATATGAAGTCCATTTTCCTCCTCCATGCAGGTACTTGCTGCTTAGATTGTAACTGTTTAATGGCCCTAATGGGCCTTAGTAAAACACTTCTTTATAAGCCTTTTGAAAATCAGGGAAACATGACAGCTATGTTAGTTTTATCCACCAAAGAAGCTGGATTTCAGGCAGTTCTGGTGATGCACCATCTACAGAAACGGTGATATCTTCTCTTGCTTTGGAGCCTGTTAGTGCATTAAATCTTTTAATTATTTACTCACACATATCCCTAATGCTACGGGGCAGTACAAGAAATTAAACTACCCAAGGATGGGTGACCTCTGCATATTGTGATGGTTTCACTGAATGCTTATCTGAAACCAAGTATGTAAAATTAATCATAGCACTTTTGCTAATAGCTAACTAATTATGGGCAAAGTACTTTTCAGGGGCCATTATTCCAAGCCAAGAACCATCTAAGGCAATTTTACAATGCTATAGTGATCACAGAATAATCCAAATATTTTCATATTAATAGTGCTGGTAGACTAATCTAGGCAGGAAGAGCAGATGAGAAATAATTTCACACCAGTGCGAAACTGCAAAGCTGAACAAGCACCATTTTAAAAGATTTTAACTGACATAAAGTTGACTTCAATGTGAGCTGTATTTAGCACTGCCAAAAAAAAAGGGCAAATCCTTATACTTTAAGATAAACATATTTCTAATTTTAGAAATACTTTTGCAAATATTGCTTATGTTCCTTTAAGACTACAATCAATCTAGCAATAAATTTCCAGAAAGTAAGAAAGGATTCATAATTATAATAATACTTGCTAGGCTCTATCTCATATGAAATTGGAGGAAGAGAACATCCAAGATACTTCTGTTTGAGACTCAGAGCTATTCCATCAACACGCATTGCTATTTTCATATGTCTTACAAAAACACATTATTATTCTCGTTTCTTCAGCCTTGCCTGTTTAGCTGCTTACCGAGAGTCTTGGGACACAGACAGCATCTACTCATACATACCCTTGCATATATGTCTCAACTGAAATCTTAGTCATCTGGCTTATTCTGCACTAGAACTGTCACACATAAAAACCAGCTAAAGCTGTACCACGATTCTGAGGACAGTTCTTGTCAAGAAACTTTAAAGAAGTGCAAAAAACTTCATCCTAAAATAAGCTCTCTGTAGTCAGTCAATACTTTACACACTATCAGCTAATGGCTAGGAAAATTCTTATGCATAAGGGATGGTACAGTGTACTAAAAATACTCTGTGCTATAGATCAGCACACAACACCGTCTATACAGATAATTTTGATTATTTACCAAACCTCTACAATACCTATGAAAGTTGATTATTCAGACTGATTTGTTAGTGATCTTTCTATTCTTTCATTCCATTGAAGTTCTTTTTTGTTGCTATCTATAGACTTAGCACTGCCAATTATTTTATGCCTGTGCCATGTTTCTCAGTGGTGCACATTAAGCATGAAAAACAAAGAACTAATCCCCAGAAACTGAAACACCTCAAGATGTGCAGATAAGATAAGCTTAAACATAAAGAAACCTTGTGCCATGAGCACACAAAGCTGTTTTTTTGTAGCCTTACCAGTGCCCAATGACAGCATTATGATTTCTTCTGCTGGTAAATGGGCAAACAGATCAGAACATGCCTGCTGCCTTTGTTTTTCTTAATCTTCTCTCCAAACTGAGAGCTACAGGAAAACCCTGAAATCTCCTGTCACAGGATGGGAGGTTTAGGATGGCTATTGATAGTTTATGGTACAAAAAACAGTTGGTAAGAAGCAGAGGCATGTGTAGACTACACATTGTAAGACTATTCTGGTTACAATTAAGTTTTCTCATTGACCATCAATAAGCCTTTTCAAATCCTTACTGTTTCTAAGGGGTGCCACAAGCATTCACAATTTCCTGAAGAGGAGAAGAGCCTTGGAGGGGGCTCTCCTGCTGCCATGTTCAATAGATCCTGGGAACACAAATCCCTTGCTCAGAGGCAGAGCAGAACCACGATTACACCCCCTGCATTCACTTTCCAAAGACCACCAGCTTCCTCCAGCTGCTGAATTAGAAAGGCATCCTTTGAGGAGTGCTACAGACTGATCCTCAGCTTAAGCAGAATCTACAAGGATTTTCACAGAGCCATGGCAAGGGCCCAAGCTTCTCAAAACATACCTAGTCACTTCTCAGCCTCTGACTCTGAAGTCTAAGGAGTCTAATATCTTCTCTCAGATATTCCTGGAGAACACAGGTAGGTGACTCAGATTATCAGTGAGACTGATTATCCCTGCATAAACTTCTCAGTTACATGGCCGTGATGCCACTGGGATATAATCCCCAAGAAAATACAGCAGGAAGAGTTTCAAGGACTTTCCAGCTTCTCTGTACTAGTCAGCACTGAAATAACCATCTTTCTGAAATATCAGCGAGCTTTTTTTAAGTCTTTCAAACCTGCGATATGTGCAACAGGTTGATGACAGTTGGCAATACAATGGCCTCATTTTCTAGAAATGCTTTTATTCTGTGAAATTGTTTCAATTTTGCTGAGACTCAAGCTCAGCTATGAAAACTTAGGTTGCTTCATAAAGTAGTATTTTCTTGCTGAAAAGATACAGGTACATACTGTAGTTTATTATGAGCAACTGTGGGATGACTCAGAAAAGGGCAGCTCTGCTGGTTTATCTAAAAAAGGAGCTGCCTATCCCCTGCACGCAGTCTCTGCATCCTTCTCTCTCCTCTGGGGATGCCAACTGGGGCAAGTTCTCCCAAACCCATAGGAGAAAGAAATCAGGCAATCCCCTGTGCCTGCTGAACCATAAACCTGTTAGCTGAACCAGGATGACTGCCCTCTTAAAGATGCTTTTTCTGCCATCAACCAGTTCTGCCACTGAAGTGCACAATTATGCTCAAATCCTGCTCTTAAAACATAAGGAAGAAGTTGACATTTTGCACGTATAAGTTCTTAATTTTCCTTGAAAAATCAGTCCACGAAATTAAAACCAAAGCATCCAAACACAAACAATCCACATTCCTGGGACTGCATGACTGAACAAAAGAAAATAAGGGCATTGCAAATTTATAGCTGTCTGTACAGCTTTCAGTCTCTTGCTCTTGTGTTCTTATACAGTCATTAAATATGTAATCAAAACTTTTATCTCCCCCATCTTTTGACTTATTTAGGGTACAGAATAAACAGCTGAAGGAATAAAATTAGGTCTGCTCAAACAACTGTAAATTTAACATTGCTTATTTTTAAATGTCAAATTAAACATTTAAATGCAATTTTTCAGAATGCAACAATGGCTATGTCCTACCTTTTTTTCTTAAGCATACTCATATTTTTTTATTTTCCTTTTTTTAAAGCTGTTGCTACCCAAATAAAATTATCACTTGTGTGACTGAATTACTTAAAAAGACAGGCAACTATACAATGATATGATGTAATCCTATGAATAAATACATGAATTCTTATCTTAAAACTGCTTAAGATTTAGTTACTATTATTTTTATTGGGAAGATATTTCAGAAGCTCACTTCTCTGATAGTTGTGCAAAACAATTTCCAATTTCCAACCTACATCATTCACAGCGAGCTTAAAAATCTTGCTCTTATTACAACTGTGTTCTTTTACATCTTAAAATAACTTTTTTCTTCAGTGTTTACCCCTTGAGATGGCAATAAATTTGTTCCTTTCTTCAGTATTATTTTTTTAGCCTGAGCAGGCCAATCTCTCATATTTTTCCCACTATAAGATAAAAGCTCTGTCACTCTATTCCTTCTGTTATTTCTGCTTGAAATTCAGATTTATACAGTGTATTCTGGGTAACAAATTACACATGTCTTCTAAGGCAGTCTTAATATTATCTAATCTCTGCTGAGAATTCTTCATCTGATACAGACCAGGACATTTTTCAACTCCCAGTTCAGACAAAGAGCTCCTGACTTTTTCTTATTTCTGATAGTCCAGTTCTCAAGATGTCCCTGATTACTATTCTGGGATTCTTTCATTGTAATTATGTTTTACAACTGTATGGCCACCCTAAGCACAATCAGTACACTTCAAGCATTGAGGTCACTGTAAGCTAATCCTGGTCCAAAAGACTGACCCTGAGAAACTTCCAGCCCAACAACGAAATCTGATGCTGCCTCCTCACTGGTCAGGCCTTTGGCCTTCTCACAGTTTGCACAACAGTCTTCATCCTCTCTTATTTAACTGTAGTTACTCGAATGCACTATTAATAAAATCAGTAAAAAGCCTATTGACAATTTTTCCCTCAACTGCAAGAACAGTATATATGAAATTAAAAACTTCCCTATATAGCTGTGAGGACAAGAGTTCAGACAAATTCCATCCTCCCCATATCCATATAACCTATCTCAGCTGACTGATCCAAAAATAAGGGTAAACATGCATGAAGGAACCACAAAGTCTGGGTTTATATTTACTCACCATGATGTAGAGTAGAAGCAGATACACAGATGTTAAAAATTCGTACTGGTATAAAACCAGTGCATGTTAGACAAGGTCCATAACAAATCCTAAAAATAATTACAGCAGTTACTGTATTCCAACTATTGAAATAATAAGATTAACAAAAGGTCTTACTTGTCCTGTCATATGACTCGTGACATGTATGTGCAATTTCAGCTCCGAGCTGTAAATAATGTCCAGCTTTATCATCTCTGGAACCATCTGCTCCAAGGGCAAACATTCCACCTGCAAAACAGGTCAAATGGCCCATCTTTCTTTCAAGATGCCCGTTCTTCCACTCCCCAATGAAGGTCAGTCCTCCATTGGACTTTCTGATGAGATGTTTTTCTATGGCCTACAAAGAAATTAAGACAATTTTCAAATGCTGTTTCACACGTAAGTTTTACATATTAACAGTTCTTTATAGAAGAAAGTATTGTTTTAAAAACAAAAATAATTTCTTCTTTCAAGTTCACTTCTGAGCACCAGAAAAACAAACAGCTATATGAATATAATTTCAAAGCATATATTATTACCCTGCTAATAATGTTAATGACATCTAACATAAGAAAATCACAACATAGACAACACTGTACTTTTAGTTGAGAATTCAGCACTTATTTTATGGCTCAAAGAGTATTTGCCTAACTGTTAACAGTGGGAAGTACCTATTTGTTACTCTGTGCACTCTGTGAGTACTCATAAAACACATCCACGTTGGAAACTTCTGGTCAGCAACATATGCAAACCTGAACCCTCAGCCAGTCTTTAACAGGCAGTGACAGGAATGCTCCAGCCACCTTCCAGCTTCTCCACAGCAGCTTTCTGATTGCATATTCTCAAATGATGGGTGTTAGAGCAGCTGTTCACAAAAAACTTTATTAATTTATACATGAGGCAACTGCTGCTTTCTTTTTGCACATTTCAACCAATGTATGTTGTTGCTTGTGACATTTTGAATTCCTCTCTTAGAAGAATAGCTGACCTAGCCTCCCAAAGTTTGCAAACTAGATGGAACAACATCTGCTTAAGCCTCTTTCAGAGAGGATTACAATTCCCACCAACCTACTGCAGCATTTACTATGTCTAGCATTAGACAGTGAGAAAGTAATGAAAGAGAAGTGCTGGTCTGCACTGCTGTTGGGTTAATTCTTTTCACTAATACCACTGACAGATCGGAGGTTTGTGCTTATGGCGGGATCCAGACAGAAGAAGTCAGAAATAACTGACAGAGCAGAAACCAGTAAGTCTCTGACAGCTGCCAGGGTGGTTATCTAACCATCACGCAAATTGGCATTGATGACTGCCTTCTGCTGCTAAGGAGCCTGATGTGGTTAACTGTACAAGCCTCATTTGGTCTGAAAGTACTAGTACAGGAAATATTGGATCTGCTGAAAACTGCCACTGGAAAGGATATTAAGATCTGGATCTCTGTTGATTCCATTATTCTAGACTGTGACAAAACTGACATTTTTTGACCATATGGTACATGAAAGTTGAGTTCTCTTTGAAGGAAAGACACTCAAAGTATGAAGAGCATGAAGGCACTAAAGCATATGGATCATTTATTTCCTAGAGGAAAGCATGCTTTTCCAAATGTTAAGTGACATTTCCTTTCAAATTGTATCTTCCCATAATTTCAAAACTGTTGAGGAATAAATGGTTGCAGAAGCATTTCCAGTGGGACAAAATTGCTGTGGCTAGCACCAGGATAGCCAACAAAGGCCAAATTTATATACTTCTCCATGAGCTACTCCTCTGCTCCAGACTTGCTTTCATGGTTTGACTGAAGGGCATGTTCTAGGTGCAACAAGCTCCTCCTCTTCTGAGCAGAAAACACATCTTCTGAACTTGAAAATAACTGCCTGGTAGAAGCAGTAGTTTTTGAAATCTAAAAATCAAATTCTATCACCTACTTAACTACTAGGCTAGATCCTGAGAGTAACAAAGGAAACACCTCAAGAACATAAATGCAGCTCTCTCAAAATACTTTATCATTCAACAACCCACCGCCTGCTAACTGCAGAAAAATGACGATTAATATTTACAGTAATTAACAAGGGACAGCTGGGCATTGTTGGGAGCACTGTCCAGTGGAGACAAGAAAAGTTTTGCAGGTTGGGATAGATGTGGCCTTTGTATCCTGGGCTGGATGATTGAGGTACTCCAACAGGAACTGCAAAGCAATGACATACACGTCCCAGAGTGGACGTGTGCATCCCAACTCCAAAGAGAAGATTTAGTTCACGTCAACTAAGAGATTAACTACTGGAAGGAGCTTCCTTAGTCTGTGACATGCCTGAACAATAGGGGTGGGTGGTTGAAGTCACTTGGTTTGTTCAGCCTAGAGAAGAGTGAGGGGAGACCTCACTGCAGTCTGCAGCTTCCTCATTAGAGGCAGCAGAGGGGCAGGCACTGATCTCTTCACTCCTGTGACCCGTGACGGGACCTGTGGGAATGGTCTGAAGCTGTGCCAAGAGAGGCTTAGGTTGGATAGCAGAGGGTGGTTGGGCACTGGAACAGGCTCCCCAGGGCAGTGGTCACAGCACCCAGCCTGACAGAGTTCAGCAAGTGTTTTGACAACACTCTCAGGGACATGGTGTGACTCTTGGTCCTGTGCAGGGCCAGGAGCTGGACTCAATGATTCCTGAGGGTCCCTTGCTATTCAAGATATTCTGTGATTCTATGCAAAACCTGAATGTTCTCTAAAGTTCATGTGCTTTTTATGATTACAAAAAATAGCATTTTCTGAGCTGTCTTGCAGCAGTACTTGCTATGTTGTGACAGTCAAGCGCACTGCCGAATCCTTCTTTTAGCTACCTAATGCTGTGCAGTAAGAAAGAGTGAGGATCAAATTTATGAGCCTATGAGCCTAACAGATTAGACTACTCAAGGCAGCAGATCAAAAGGAAGCTTACCTATCCTCCAGCTGATGTGAGAAGGCAAAAGACACTTGAAACCACAGTAGCTGGAAGGCCCACTTGATGATGTTGAAAGCAAAGTTAAGAGGCCCATCCTCAATTTTTATCACCACAAAAAATTCCCAACAGGCTTCACCTTTTTCAGCTTTTATCATAGCTGTGAATTTCCATACTAGGATACAGCAAAGTGTCCTTTACAATGGAAGACTGCTCCCATGTTATGTGCAGAGGGGATATACAGCTGGTTTGTATTCCTGTTAGGAAGTATGTGGTGACCTGGATAAGACTTCATATGTCATGGATCAGAAACCATGACATCTGAAGAACAGATGCTGCATTTTTCTTCCCCATGATAGCTCCAAGGAATGAGATATCACTGTCTACTGCAAGACTTAGGAGTGATGTTATGCTGTCCATCTTCCACTCACCCTGCTGTAATAAGGGAGTGAAGTGTGGCTGGACAGAGACATTCTTTTAGACTGGTGGGTGCTGAGAACATTTCCAACTCTGTGCTGTGAGTGGGAGGAATGCATGCTACACCTTTCTCCTTCTGCTTGCACAAACGATGCAAAGAGCTTCTGCTCCACATTTTGAAAAACAAAGAACAAGTGTTAGCTACAGAGGAAGACCTATATAATAGGCAAGAACAAAAGAATGGTAAGGAAGTGGCCTCATAAAAAATTTTAAAATAAAACTTCAAATTGCAGTTATGCAAAGCAAATCCTACCTAATGATTCTCTGCCTCTCAATTAGGACCTGGGAGAGGCACAAACCCTGAAACAGAGTACGTTCCACAGCACATAGATCAGTACAGCTCATGCAGACTCAAATGTACAGGGTGGGTTTAGCTGAGAAAAAGAAGAAGGAATACTCTGATGCTTGGACTGCAGGTCATATCACACATGAATAAGGAGCAGCTCGGCTTTTCCTCCCTCCTATACACAGAGTATTTTCACTTGGTCCCAAATTTGCCTTGCTCTGTCTCCATTCAGAAACATGCCCATACAAAATGTTTGTGAGATGGTTTACAGTGAAGAGGATGAACAGGAGACTTTATTTCCTCTATTTTTTGATGTGTTTATAGTTTAAGAATCAGAGTAAAATATATCAACAGTAAGCACAAGGGAAGGTAGATATCAACTGCTAAACATCTTTTAACCCACAGGACCCCATAAACTGTATTTTAACCTATTAAAAATACACAATTAATGTTTTGAACTAGTAATGTAGAATTTAACAAACCTAGGAATGCTAAGGAAGTTCAAAAGGACTGGGAAGCAGCCAATGCTTTATCGGTAGTTTAAAAGTTAATAAAACAATGATATAAAATGAAGGATGTGGTTTCAAAAATAAATGTTGAATTGATATGTGTATGCTATACTAGGAATATTAGGGATTTCAAGAATTTCTTGGCATTATATAAAATATTAGTCCTAAACATATTCAAGGTAGCCACATGAAGTGGATTAAAACCTGGCTTGCTAGAACAGTTCAAAGTGGAAAAAAAATTGTGAAAAAATCCTTATCCCATGAAGATTTTCTGCATAAATACTTTATTCAACATTGGGCAGTACTTCTAACAATGATCTCCAAGAAAAATGCTAGAAAAAATTGCAGATGACACAAAAATTGATGGAACTATAGATAATGATAAAGAAAAAGTCAGTTCTGTAAAATCACTGAGAGCAGGTGACAAAACGGGTTTTGCCTGAACAATGTGTTGCAATAGAGATAAGTGTAAGGTCAAACACTGAGGAATAGGGAATGTAAATCACAGTGGTAGGAAAGCAGTAAATCAAAAAGATTATAACCAGCTTCAGAATAAAGCAACTGGAAAGTGGATGATGGTTTGAGGCAAAGGTTAAAAGTGCAAACAGAGCTCCTGGCTGGATGAAGAGGATAAAACCAAGAAGGAATCAGTTAGAAGAAGAATCACATTAGAAGAACCATTACATTGCTGTCTCCATACTGAATGAACTGGAAAATACATTAAAAAAAAGCTTAAGAAATAATTCAAAATCTGTTTTATATTGTGAGACCAAAAAAATAACGCATTTTTCCTGCAGGAGAGAATGTCTATTGTACATTTGATAGTAACCAGCTCTATGGTGCAGATAACCCTTTAAAACAATGTTGAGAAGGAACAAGTTAAAGCAGCAGGAAGTCAAATGTAACCAAATTCAGGCCAGAAATAGGACGTATTACAGCTTCAAAGTAATTTTGTACTGGACCTTTCACTATATATCTTTTAAAATGTGAATTTTGAGAACTCCAAGAACAGGTGTGTTGCTTTAGAAGACCAATCACACTAAAACTAAGCTATAAAAACATAAGTTGAAAGCAACAGGGCATGCACAGAGCCTGGAATACATCAGGTGCCAACCACACATCAGCACTGGGACAAGACTACACAGTCCCTTCTTCTGCTGGTACCACAGCTCACGTGACTCAAACCAGCTCAGTTACTCTCTCTGTGTCTAAACTGTAGCAGGAGGGATTGTAGCACAGTGGGCACCACTATGAAAGGCTGCTGAGAGAACATGGGGAAACTGGGAAAGTAAGAGCTGGGCAAGCAAAGAGGTCAGAGGCACCACAAAAAGGCCCCCAACCCAAACCCCACTGAACCATCCTACACTACTGCCCTGCTCGGGCAAGCACTTCTTGGTCTGTGACAGGGGACCAAAGCACAAAAGAACCATACAAACAGGAATAGATATGAACTGCATTTTACAAGGTAAATATGGAATATAACATGTAAATGTCTTAGAAAATAATGCAAATAATAAAACAATTTTGAACTTCAGATCCTAGAATGATGAATTCTCAACAGTGGGAAAAAGGAACTTGGTTGTTCTGCACACATCTCAAGGTTGCTAGATCTCCTTCTAATAAATTAGAGCTTGGGCTTTTATATTGTACCATTTGGGACAGGCTGATTATTTTTAGCACAATAATCTGCATCACATGTATTCCACAATAATACTTTTTAAACTACTCAGAGTGAAAGCTAGTATTATTCATCACTTGATTTCTTAAATCTTACATAATCAAAACAAGTCTTGTGGTTGGTGGTGGGTTTTCTGCCTAGGTTTTTGGGTTTTTAAATTTAATTTAATTTCCTTAAAATCATTAAAAATGGTTCCACTGTATTGGAAAACTCAATGAATTATAATCACCTCAATTGCATCGTCGTACATTTTCCTTGCCTCCGTGTCCATCTTGTCTGACATAAGCCAGGCTTTCAATAAATATTCATAAAAACTGTCTCCCAGCCCGCCCACGGATGTGTGATCTGTAGAAGGGAAAGAGGGAAGAAAACAAAAAAAAAGATTGAAGTTGTTATGCAATAGCACCTTAGATTTATTCAAAACATAAACTTATGTTTTTAAGGCCTACTGCTGTAGAATAGTAAGCAAGTTTAGCCTGCTTAGCAGGACAAAGCTGCACTGCACTCTTTCCCCTCCAAACTTACATCACAGGCATAGAACTTTCGGTATGCATTTCCTATTTGTCATCCTGCACAGGCTATCCCTCATATCAAAAATGTACTTTAACCTCTGTTTTTACTGAATTCCAAAGATCCTAACTCTTTTGTTGCTAGGGTTTGGGAGTTTTAGTTTTGGGGTTTTCAAGGTATACGTGAAAAAGCATGTGGGAAATCTCCTAAGACCTCTGTATCCAGAATGCAACCAGGTCACGTGGCTGGCTACAAACTGCCATCCATGAGCTACACAGAATCTGATATTTCCAGCAGATTTTTCTTTCTAACTGGGTAGTTACTTGACAGACTAATGAATTCCTCAGACTAAATGTTCTTATTGAAATTATTTCAGTCAAAAGGGAAGCAAGTTCTCTTTGCAGTGTACGACACAAGCACTGCTCTGTTCCACTGTGCCTGAGCTGCTATGCAGAGCTGTGCAATGTGCCACAGGGTGAGGCTGCTTCACTATTAGAATCCACCAGCACATAAACTGAACCTCCTAACACACAGATTTCTTTTTTGTCCCCTCTTTTTTCTTTTTTTTTTCGCCCTTGCAGAGGTTGCTTTTCACAACTAGTGTCATTCTGTGCTGACAGACCACTTGAGAACTATCTATGTTTCTCTTTGGCTGAGCTATCATACTTCCCCACAAAAAGCTTACTGATGGTCTGGCAGCCTTGGAGCTCCTGTTCCAACCAGGGTAAGCACTCCCTCAGTACACCCTCCATTCAAAAAGCAGCCCTCTGTGAGATTTAATAAATGACTCCAACTAGAATACACATAACCTTCTCTTTCCTGATGTTACAGCCTTCAAAACAGTGGCACCAGAACAGTCTTAGACTCCTGAAGCTAGGCGAGCCAAGTGTTTAACACCAACATTGTCACAACGCCAGAAATTCACTGCCCTAAGCATGGCTGGTTGAGTCATGCAAGTACCCTTTCACTGGTGAAGAAAACATATGACACTTCATTTTACAAAATACCTCAAAGTGGTATTATTCACAGTTTTTCTGGGATAAAGGTGCAAAAGAGAGGTTGAACTCTCCTTCTGTTCTTTCTTCCTCCAAACACCACCCTACCACAGCATGTCTGCTTGCCTCTGAAGATGTGAGTAGGAGGTTAGAGCTGGTAGATGCTGCTATCCTAACTCTTCTAGCCGCCTCTTGGCTCCTCTGCTATTTAAAAATGGATTTCTAAACAAAGGAAGGAGCAAGTAGAGAGCCTGTAGCTTTCCCATTTAGTTTCAAGCAGTGAATTTGAAGCAAATTACTTTGTGCCCTTCTCTTACACTTCAGAATCTCCTCGACTATCTTTTCACACCCAGTTACTCAGTGATTATGAGTTTTCATAAGCCTTCTCACTGTAAGAGAGCTGTAAGAGGACATTCAGGTCATCAGTCACTTTCTTACACAAACACAAGAGCTAGAAATTACTCCTTCAATTTACAATTACATTCTTAAGTAGACACAAGAAACAAGGGTCTGTGGTTTTCAGGAAAAAAATAAAAAACCCATAAACTATCCCAAAACTTCAAAGTTACAACTCATGCCAGCAGCGCTCAGTGACTGACTTCACAAAACACAGCTTAAAACTACTTCTGTTAAGATGCTGCCATGTCCCCAGCTGAGCTCTGTCACTTGAGTCAGGGATGATCTTCAGCCAGATTCCCTTGACATATGCAGTCAGGTCCCAAAAAGGACAGGCTGTTGAACCCTCAGCAGCATTCTTGTAGTGGCTCCTGCAGGGTTTGGGACAGGAAAGAGCAGGAAGATGAGTGGAAAAGGTTTATTTCCTAAACAGAGAAATCCACATTCCAGGTGTGTTTCAAAAGTCAATTATCAGCAACATGTCCCATTTCACGCCTACTTCTCCAGGCAGTCATTTGAAAGCTGTCCTCTTCTGTCAGCAGCTCTTCTTCACATTGCTTCTCATCTTAGACAAGAGTATAGGGAACACAGGCACCAGAAGCATCAGGGGACACAGGACTCAGAGCCATCCCTAGACAGCCTTTTTTGCACCTTCTTCATGCAGAGAACAGGGCTGCTCAAGCCTCTCAGATTCAGATCCTCCTCCCATTCAGCAAGCAGGGAAGCACATGGTGCTTTAAGGGATTTCAAGTCCCAGCAACTCCCAGCAGCAGCATTTTCCTTGCTCCTTTTATGCATACCTCACTCCAACTCTGAACAGCCCAGAGTTTTCAAGGCTCCTCTCTCCTTCAGCAGTGGGCTACTTCACTCCCCAGCTGATGCCTTTCACAGCTGGACCAGAGGGAAGACCTGTCAAAAAAGGCAAACGGATCCTGTTCCTTCTCTTTAGCTGCAGGAGAGGGACATACAAAATATTTCTGGTGGAAAGATATGATGGTATTTCAGGGGAGCTGGCTGCATCAAGATGCAGCTGTCTTTATGTCCCTGTCCTCTCCCTATCCACAAAAATAGCCAAAAGAGGATGGAAGAGAAAAGGAGGCCAATGCAGCAGCTGAACTAATGTTTAAACACAGTGAGTTTTCCAACTTCTGCAGCTGCATTAACTGCACCCTGTCAAGGTCTTCTTCAGGTTCTTAGCTACTGTCTGAAGGTGTAATTAAAGCAGAATTCACTACATTTTATAAGAACTATAGGTAGAAATGACTTAAAACACAGTTTGCAACGGATTGCGGGGTCTTTGACAATTTGCTCTCATCTAGAGTGGAAATGCTAAAGAAATATTTTCTAAGATTCCTTAGCAAATATATAACTGATAAAAACTGTAGATTTGGGTCATTGTGTATCATTCTCTCCTAAAAACAGAGCTCCATATCCAAACTTATCAGAAGGTCCATGGTGGTTATCACTTTCTCCTGCTATTTGAGCTATAGCTCAGATGGACTCAAAGATTTAAGTCAGCTCAGACTGTTTTGCTCAGAAAGATGTTTATCACATAAAATTTACTAATGTTTTCACACTGGCCCTAACCTTTCATGTCAATCCAGAGTACTAAAAAGGAATAACTTGCAATTCGAATAACCGAGCTTACAATAGCATCTTGACACTGGGTACTCCTCAGTAAACAACTGAGAAGAAAAGCATAAAGTACAAGCATTTTGAAAATCTTAAAATGGATTCGTTCTTTCACATATTTGATTTACAAGAATGATTTAATTAGTTCTTTGCCAAGGAAAGGTTTTTATTTTGAAGAGCTGTTTTACAGTGAAATCCTGAAGTAGAATTCATTCCAGATTAAGACAAATATAGCAAAAAGAACAGAAGTATGATTGCACAACAAATGCGGCTAAAACCACATGTTCTGTTCAATGTATACATTTTTAGAACATTCATTCCTTCATATCAAGACAAATTTGGATAATTTCTTCTTTAATTCTCCATTTTTTCAAATGTAGGCCCAGATGACTGGGCAAACAAAAAAGGATTCCAGTCAAGGATTGCTTTGGAATTCTTTTCAAACTGAAAAACACAGTAGCTGCAATTGGAAAGAATAACTTTAACATTTGCAACCAAAAGCAATTACAAGAAACCCTGTATTTATTCTGGTTTGTCACACTTGAAAGCATATTGTGTACAAACCTGTGCAGTTAGTCTGTTTGTAAGAACTGTTCTTGCCAAAAAGAGACAAATAAAATCTTAATAAAAAGACAATGATATTTCAAGTTCATAGCAACATTTTTGTCAGCTACTACAAAGGATTTACATCCTTTTAAATATTGGCATTTTTCTTCTTAATAATCAGCACTCAACTGTAAACAAAAAACCTGCAATGAACAACAGACCAATCAATCTCAGAGCAATACTTTAATGAGTTTTTAATGTATTGATAAAAGATCTATACTTAGTAACACTGCGTCTCATCTAATATGCCAAAACCCAGATCTACCTCTTTCCCGCAGATTGAGAGGGGGCTGTTCTTTTAAAACCTCACACCATCATTATCTAATACTCCTAAAGATAACTCTGAATGATCTTATTGGTATCAGCAATCCATGAGCTCACTGCTGACACAGTCTCCCTGGACAAGAGGCAGGACAGCACTAAACCACAGCACCAGGCAGGAGGTCACACAGTCTCGCTGAAATGCCACCAGATCTCAGTCCTAGAGAGGAGGGA
This sequence comes from Certhia americana, assembly GCA_018697195.1. Lineage (NCBI taxonomy): Eukaryota > Metazoa > Chordata > Aves > Passeriformes > Certhiidae > Certhia > Certhia americana. Next base: position 26,741,711 of record CM031857.1, read on the forward strand.
GGGTCTGCAGAGCTCTGGTGAGTCATTTGCTGTAAGTGAAATTGTTTCTTTACAAATCTGTGGAGACAAATAAACTTCTTTTTCTGCAAACAGGTCTTCAAGGCCTGGGTAACAAGGCTCCCCTTCCTCAATGACAGGTGAGGCACGGAGATGAATCTGGCCGCTCTTTCTCTTTAGGACTAATTTTTGGGGATGGCTGTAGATAACAGGGATACTATACATTCACACAGTGTATTCTCATTTGTCATACCCAGAGCTACCTAATATCTGTAAATAACTTCCTCCACAGCAAGCCAATTTCCACATGAATAGCAGTGGTTCCCAAGAATATGGTTATGGCCACAGACTGCAAGTTACCAACATGCGCCACTTCCTTTTGTTTACAGGGAAAGTTTGGTTCAGTGAGCAACAGCATGTTTACCACAACAACTGACAGCTCCCTAAAGATAACATTAATAATGAAGCCTGTTGTAATGAAGGTCTACCTGCTCTCTAGAGCAAACTTAAGATGTGCAAATTATTTTTAAGCAGATGGCTTTAAGTAGTTAACAGCAGCTTAATGAGGCAAATTAAAAACAATTCATGATTTGCTAAACCCTCTCTGCTTTGTGCCTTAATTGTTCAATTGTCATTTCTTGGCAACGAGCAAGAATAAAGAAAGAAGCCAGGCACTGTATTAAAGGCAGCATGTCGTGCCAGAACCGCTGCTGTAGTCCCAGCACCTGAGGGTGAGGCTTCCTTCGAGCCAGGAGCAGAATGGGAGCGAGCCACTGCCCCTCCCTGACCCCAGGGCACATCCGCCTGCGGCAGAAAGCTTCTGCATCGCTTACTGCACACGGAATCAAAAAGATGAAATCCTATACTGAGCAGAGGAATGTTTAGCATGCACAGGCTGTCCAGCTGGAAAGCAAGACAGTGAGATAACACTGGAGCAGTGCAGAAGCACAAGCAGGTGGAGATGAGGACTGTGCCCACAGTATTTTTAATTCACAAATTGTAAGTACAACACTGATTCAATATTTTAATCTAGAGACAGAGAAGAACAACCAAGCAAAAAATTACTAATTTGGCTATTTGTAAACTCAAATCTCAGAACTGTAATAGTTATATTTGACTTAAAAATAAAGCAAAACTCACTCAAACCTGTGCTATACTCAGTAGACTGAAAGTACCAAGATAAACAACCACTGATTCATTTCAACCAAGAGTAGTAGTACAGAACTACTTTGCAACAAAAGAAGGAAGCAATAAAAAGGGAGGCTGATCTTCCTCAAGGATCACAAAGTGCTATTGTAATATGTCAGTGAAGGAATTCAAGAGGGGCTAATACTGACTTTCATTAAGAAACCCACATACCCCATTCACCATCAGTTGTTCTGACCTGCACCAACTGGCCTTACATTACAGGAGCCCTCTTTGTGCAGGAAACTTCCAATGAATTGTTTTTCTGTTTGTCTTCAGGTTGGCTCTGATTAAATTTCTGTTCAATCTTTACTTCATGTGGTTGGACTTACTGCTCCTCAGCTGCTCCAAATAGGTGCAAGCTCCCCTTCTAATCCTTTAATCCAGAAAGCTGAGGCCCTGGAAATTGCAGCTGCTGCAAGTCACAGCAGAAATTCAACCTAAGGATGTCATAAGCCATAGTGGCTGGCTTAAAAGTGCAAACACTTGTAAATTAACTGCAGCAGAGGCAGCCCTAATAAAAGGAGGTGGAGGTGAAATTTTTAGTCAAATATCAACTATGTATCACTAAGGAACACATTACCAGCATGAAATTTTTTCTGAAAACATGTAGGGTCTCATATAACAAAACCACATTTGAAGAATATAAGTTAAGCATTTATCAGTTGGGAGGTACAAACACTGCTTCACATTCCACTGTGTGGTGCCACAACAGAATCAAGCAAGAGGAAAAACCTCACTCAGCTCCTCCCAACCTGGGGGCGCCTGCTCAGCACACACAACTCTGGAGAATTCTAAATACTCCAGATGGAGAAACTAGATGTGACTATTTTAACAAGGCCTGGAAAAACATGGATGGTTCTTGAGTTCCTAACCTGTACTCTTTGAAAAAAACAAACTTTAATATGAGTAGAATCACGTTCCATTTCTAGCTTCATTTAGAGATGGCTGAAGCGTTTTTGTCAAAGTTGTTTAAAGAAACCCTAACAGAACAGCTTGAGACAGACAGAATATTCCAGTTGGAAGAACTAAAGTCTGGCAGCTACAAGAAACTGAAAGCACAATCACTTAATGAAAAGTATTAAGCAATCTTAATTATAAGTATTACCAGTTTCTCATATAATAAAACAAAATTACTTCCTAGAATTGTAGGGACTATCAAACTACAGATTAAAAACAGTTAAACTTGCACAATTAAAGTATGTCCAAAGACAATAGAAATACTTTGAAACAGACCAGCAAGTATAACTAGCCAACTAATACACATATTTAGGTAACTAATGTTCTTAGAATCAAAACACGCCTTCAGACTGAATGTAAGTTATGATTTTGTAATGTCAAAGGAATATCCTAATTTGGTATCTTACAACAGACTGTACTTTCACTCTCGGGAATTCACAGCTGGAACAAATGTTTTCTTTCTTTTTTTTTTTTTTTAATTCGAACATTCCTTAAACATCAAAACATTCCAGCTATTATTTATAATTCTGGATAGATTTAGGTCATCTCTCAAAAGACACGTTCAGGAATTAAACACCAATCAACTAAATACATCAAGTCCAGATGCTAAAATTAGAAACACATTCAATCCTTTTGTCGGTGTGTTTACTGAGAAGTGGCCTTTTATCACCTGAAGTTGTCTTTTAAATGTTATTACACTCACCCACAGAGCAGTCCAAATGAAGCACACCTGCCTCTTAGCCAAGTTTGGGGTCACTGCAAATTCCAACTGTGTGGACAGCTTTAACGAAGGATTTGCAGTGGATTGATGGGAAGTCATGTGCATGTTTGTCTCTGATGACTTTTTTTTACCTGACAAGGTGGTGTGAAAAGCAGCTAAAAGCAGCTAAACAACACCTGCTGCAAGCAATACTGCTGTAGGTATGTACCCAAAACCCAGAGTCCCTTTTGAATAAGAGTTCATATATAGGGGGATTGACAAGCTTTTAAGGTTGTCATACGCTTTAGTTTATTCACCTTCATCTTCCTTGAAGATCTCAATTCTCCTCTTGAAGATTATAAACAAGAACATGGGAAAAGGGAAATCTTTATTAGATTAAATCTAGTCCAACACTCAACTGTACCAGATCAGCTGCCAAAACCACAGTCAAAAACTTCACCCTTTAAGCTGTATCAAGACATAGCAGTTTATATATTTACATATATATGCATATATACATATGCATACATATCCCAAATGGAAGCTGACAGTCAAAAGTGATTCCAAAAAGCAAGGAAAGACACTCCCTGTTTTTGACGTACCTTTGGATTACACCATATGCAATATAACTCCAGGATACTCTGTTTCTTTCTCCTAAACTTCAGCCTGTGTAGCTGTTATTTTCTTCTCATGACAGATGCCTGAAATGGCACATGCAACCATCGGAATCTTTGATCGCTCTGTAAGTGCTGGGAAATTGTGCTGACTGTAAAACTTGCTCAGTCCATGCTCTGTGCACTGAGACTGAGCTACCACACCATATGTGGACTGCATTCATCACCACCCTCTCTTACTTGACTGTGTATGTCATATGGGACTAGATCTGCAAGATCACACAGATCTTCGAGACCATATTTCAGCTTGCTGCTACAAGGACAGTCCACCTCCCTGTGGAACTTCAGGATTAAAAGAAGCCATTGGTAAGATGCATTCAGTGTTCACTGAACAGAACTACAGACCCTCTCGTCTCAATATCACCAAACTGGAAATGTTTCTCATGTGACCACCAGTAGATACATCTCCACAAAGAACTCAGAATATGAAGCCTCACATAAGACAGTCTCACTGAAGACAGAATAAAAAGAAACAGATGTCAGATGTGACAACAGATGTGTCATCCAAATTTACCAATCATCCAGAGAGCATTGACAGAAACACTTAAGTGCACAGCCTCCAACACATTACAAAGAAAGAATAAAGTAAAACCAAGAAAGTTTAATAAGGCTGTGGCAAGTTTGTAACTGGACTTTGATAGGCTTCCCTTTTGTAAGAAAGGAGTACGTCAAGAATGCAGCTTTAGGCATAAAATTATCAAAGAAGCAACGAGATTCCACAAGAAATCAAATTCTAAAAACTCACAGAGCATATGTCAAAATATAACTTTTTAGTCACCAATTATTTTAAGTTAATGTCTTCGAAGGCAGCAGTGTAAACTCTCTAAAATATCAGGCAGTACCCAAAACATGTCAGACTTCATTAATACCGATGAATTGACTGAATTCACAGTGAGAAAGATAAATGGAAAAGCTGCTGTGGGACAAATCACAAATTCTAGATATTGACGCACTCCCCACCGAGATCATGCTCTAAAAGTATAGCTTGGTGGTACAGCAAAATGAAATATTCATTTCTTTGCCTAGCAATGTATGCAAACATTCTCATAACCCAAAGTTATACCCTATCCAAATCCTTTCTTTAGGAATTATTTATAGACACTCCTTTTCAAATGCATAATTCATATATATGTTTAACCTTCCAATAACACTAAAATCTTTAATACACTAAACAAAGCTTTTATTTGTTCACCTTTTTCAGCATCTTGCTCAGCAGACCAGCAAAACATCTTAACCTTGTAGTCTTATAAAAGCATATTCCCTGTAATGCACAATCCTGTTGTATTTCATTAAAATAAAGTTTTAACAAATTATCTCGCTCTTGGCTTCTAATGAATAAACAAATTTGAATGCAGCTTTTTCTTGGAACACAGCTAATTACATTTGTACAAGGTTGTAAAGGAAATGGGCAAGGGGAATTCCCCAGCAGAGATTACATAGATTATTTTCTATTCAAAACATCCATGTTCCTAAGGACAGAACAACACAAAGTAAATTGGAGAGTAAAATTAAGGACACCTGCCAAGATAGCAAAAAAAAATTAAACTGCAAAGAACCACCTTCCAGACGCAAATTAAAAAAAGAAATTTACTTGCTGAATCAAACAAATGTGCAAAAATGCAGTCAGGTTGGGAACTACTTTATAAGTACTTTTACAATACGCAATTACTTTAATTCTGCAGCATTTCTATTTAAGAGAGAGAAAATCTTTGCCTTATGCTGAAGGGGAAAAATAATCATCTGCGAGTTAAAGTATTAGAAGTTATTATTCACAAGTCCAAATAGAAAGTGGTTATCTGATGAGTTTTGGAAAATACTTTGGAATATACAGGCTTACTTGACCCAATTCCCTTAGCTTCATTTTGGGTTATGGATGTTCTGCCAGAACTTGACATTACATTTCACAGATTTAATTTTACTGACTCGTGGCATTGATAGTTTCTTTAAAGAAGGCAAAGGTATTACAAGACATAATTTAAGATACTCCTTGCACTAAGCAAGGCATGTAGTAAATAAATAAGGATAAGAGAGAGAATGTACAATATCTTCATAGTTAAAAGAGATCATGAGTAGCTTCAGCTGGCAGAGACAGGTTTTCCAATACTAGCATCTTTTCACTATCTCTAACTACACTACCAACGTGTTAATTTATGCTACAATTATATTTTTATCTGAAATACGAATCTGCAGTATTTCTTTAATCTTTTGGAAGACTACTTCATTCTTCAGTATTATTCACTTCACCTTGCCATCTGCAAGGGCTTTCATCTCCCAGAGGCAGGTGTAAAGACTGAAAGGGTTTTTGCTTAATTTTAAAAATGAAAGGCCCAAAAACTGATAAACAAATGAGGATTTGGATTTCTATCTCTGTAGCACCCTTGAAAGTTTGCATTCAAGAGAGCCACTCTCCCTGTGGATCAGATAGAGCTCACACTGTCAGGGCAATACCCGTCAGGTGACATGCTGATTTTTCTCAGTGTTCACATAATCACAAGGGGATACGCAGAGTGTGACAGCACCTTCCTCATCAGAAAGGGTCTGCAGATCATAGGGGCAGGGAGAGCTGGGTGGCAGAGCTCAGAGGCTGATGATGGGTCACAGGGCCCTGGGTTTACATGCCAGTAACTGAAAAACACCTGTGTGTGTTTGTTTTTCCCAGTGCATTTAATTTTGAGTGCATGTATAGTTCACTAGCAAACTCCCAGCTGGCCACAGGAGACCTGCATCTGAAAAGACCCAAACTCTGACGACAGCTGCACAGTTCCAGGGTGCAAGCACAGGTACTGGACTGAGAGCCTCTGCTAATATTTGAAGGGCCTGTGAGCATGAGGACGCTTGTGAAGAGTGCAAGCCCATGCATGTGTTTGACAGTGAACATAAGGAGGAGGATCAAAACCTGGCTGGCTACCTGTGGGTAAGTTGCAGGTGAGTTGTGGCAGGACTACATGGGGGTGCTGCAAAGACAGGGCTGTTGGTGGCTCTCTGTGGGCAACTGCATCAGTGTCTTCTTAATGCATATCTGGAATATGTCCTGACTGCAAATGGGAACTTCAGCAGTCACATCCATCAGACAGGAATGGAGACACTTGGACCTGGCTGGGCTTCAAGAGCTGGGAAGGAGGAGTCCCCAGGTCTTGTAGTCTACTGAATGCAGTTGTTTTCTTACCATCTTTAACCATATTATATACATTTACATCAAATTTCTTTTCACCGTTCCTTTAAATTCTGAAAAATACATATAAACAGATGGTGCCAAGTATTTGATACAATATCATATCACCAATGAAAATAGATAGGATACATTGCTCATGGTTTTTCTATTACCTGCAAGACTTTAAATGAAGCAGTTTGGTTAATTACCTAGCTCAGCCCAAGAGCATTAGCCTCAAACCAGCTGTATAGGCAGGCATAAAAAACCTGGAATATTCACCCACTATTTCCACTGACTTAATGACAGTAATTTATTTTTTTTTCTTTCAATATTTGAAAATTGCTCCATTTTAAAAGAAATGTAAATCTCACACAAATAAATTAAATCCACAGATGCCTTCTCCAAGCAGCATTTTAAAATTAAAAGTGCTTGGTTTAATTTCAGCAGTTATTCTTGAAAATTAAAGACCACCAGAAGAAAATGCAACATGCACATCCATAAGGATATTTGCTTAAGTTTATTTAAAGGCCAGTTTACGGCACAGCCAACTGGAAAATAGAGGATGTAAGCTTCTCCCATTCTGCCACCTGGGTTGTGTCTCTACCTACTCCGTAGTAACAGGTACAGGAAGCTGCAAGAAAGTGAGAACATCACCAGAAGGGACTAAGGTAGTGTAACAGGATAAATACCTGTGTGAATCTTCTTATTGTCTTTAAAGGATAGCTAACACTTTGACATGGAAGACACCATTTATATTTAGTGCATTTAATACTCTTACCACACGTGATCAATACCACACTGTCAGTGAGTCCTTATAGAGACTTTGTCAGAGTGTCCCCCATTGGGCTTTTAACTTGGACTACTTACAAGTCTGAGTAAGGGGCTTGTTTTCTGTAAGGAGCCATGAATAAAGCAGCAGAGTACAGCCTGAATGTTCATCACACCAGCATTCGGTGGTGACAAATTTGGTGTCTGCTGCTACATTCCTAATAGCAATGCTCAGCTCATGCACTGTAAATTCACATGCTAGCTTACTTCACAGCAACTTGTTAATGTGCCCACATATCACTGAGGTGTAATAAACATATAAGATTAAAACAGAATGACATTTCTGCTTATTTTCTTGCATATGGAAGCCATATTTGGCCTAAACCCCAACTTTAGTTAACCAATCCAGGTAACAATCTTAGTTACCAATCCAGGTAACTCCAAAGGTAGCCCAGATGCAGGAAAATGAGATTTGAAGTTGAGTAATTAGAGTTCCCCTTCAATAACATTATTACTTGCAAGAGATGTTGGAACCAGAAGAAATCAAGTAGTTTATTTTCAGTGTTGGAAAGCAAAAAGGAAGAATACCCAATTTACAGAAATGTGCAAACGTGATGTGTGTGCCCTGACTTTGCAATAACCTGCAGATTTGGCACTTCTTTTGTTATTGCTCTTCTAATTGGTGTTCTCATCTAACATGTTTCCAAATGCAAATTAAATTTTTTCAACATATTTTAATTTTTTAAGAAATCACTTTTCTTCAGTACCAATCAACTTCCATAATTTTGAAATCCCTGCTTTTTAATCAACATTCTGTTATATCTGCTTAGGAGGCTTCTCTAGAAAGCACTGTTACTGCTCTGGAAAATAATGTAAAATTCAAAGTTCTGATGCTCACACCAATCCAACTGTACTCACCATGTATAAATGAAAAGCTGACAAAGTCAACTGAAGGCTAATGTGAGAAGTTAGAAAATCCTTCCTGCCAGCTATTTTCTTTTTAGTCTTACAGAAACTGAAACTCCCAAGCAGAAATATTGTAAATAACTTGATCCTACTGGACCATCACCTTAGCCCATAAGTAAAAATTAAATCTGTCAACATTCCTGTGGGCATTCTAGCTCTGCCTTCTAGCAAATGCCCCAGTGAGCTGATGAATCCTGAGCTGAACCCATTCAAAAGCTGTCTGTCATGACCCCCATGCTGTAATAATACCTGCACATTATAAGCTTAAACCCAAATATTTAGCCATCATTTTCCTCCTCCTGGGTATAATGAACCCCCTTCCTGCTACACAGCAGTAAGTGTCCAGTTGTATTACAAAGCATTTGCATTGGAAAGGATGGGGATTTAGCAATGACCAGTAAGCCACTCACCCAGCAGTTTTTAGGATTGGGATTTACAGCACTCAAGTGGAAAGAAATGATAGGATGAAGCAGTAGTCCCTGCTCAGTCCTGCCGGCTGTGGCTTCAGACCCTGGCTGCTGCTGCTTCATTGAGTTAGGAAGTCAAAGAAAGAAGTAATCTGTCACCAGAACCCTTCTTCAGGAGCTATGTCAAGTGCATTAAATGCACATGAAAATTGATACTAATTAAATTGCAATCACTTCAAAAACATGGCTATAGATTAATGCCACACTGACAAAGTGATTTGACTCATCTCTACAACTTGTTAAGAGCCTGGAAGCAATGGTCACATCCTTTTCGATTTCTTGATGAAATCATTATTACTAATTGACTGGTAAGTTACTTCACTGATTATAACTTTTCAGGCATTTGTAACAGAAACATTGACTGGTTTGAATGAAAGTGCACGTTTTTGTAAGCTCCAGCAGATGAACAAGTGAAAAAGATGGTCTGCACATCTCAGGGCAGTGTCCCCAGCAGAGAAACTGCAGAACATGCTATTTATACTGAGATCAAAAGGCCTGCACTCTGATAAATCAAAACCCAGCAGAAATGACTCACTGGACCCTGCACACTCACATTAGAAGGATGTCGACAAGGTTGCAGCATATCACATACACCACTCCCCTTCTACTAACCCAAGAAGAGTATAGACCACATTTTGAGCATATATTTAAATGAGAGAAACCATACAAGACACAGCAACATGGCCCAAGATCTCTGGAGGCTAAGATAGAAATACTCTGAGGCACAGAAAGACCCCATAACAATAGCTGATCCCCAAAAGGCCTGAGAGACCTTTACAAAAGCCAGCTCATCACCATTCAAGAACCCTGGATATGCAAAGAGGACTGGAGCACAAATGTACCTTGGGTTAAAACCCACAAAATTTTCATGCTTAGGCTAGGCTCCTAGTGCAAATCACTCTGAGAAGGTCTCAAAATAATCTATCAAGTATCAAGGTAGAAGATATAAAAAATTTTCCACAAGGTTCTTTTTGCAAACAGAGCTGGATGCAGTTTACACACACCAAAGCCACAGAAAATGATGCTTCCCTTTTCTTCCACAGTCTTGCAACAGGAATTTCCTTTAAATATTCAAGTTCACCTATCATTGTTGGAACAAAAATTAAACAAAACAGCAATACTTCTAGAAGGGTACAATTTTTCTTCCAATCAAATTGTGTAAATTTTTTCTTTTAAAAAATACATTAAAAGACAAAGACAAAATATAACTGCTGAGAAAACATGACCTAAATTAATTCTTCCACTATATATTTTGTCTAATACTGAGAATCAACTGGTATTAATAGCATTAATTGGTCTGACTGCTAAGTTCACATCATCACTGATGTTTTATTACTTCGAATAAAGGTATTCACCACAAGATTGAAGGGTACAGAAAAAGAAAATAAACCCACCACTAGAAAGATGCTATATTGCAGCTGCATCCCATAGTTCTTCAGCAGTGCATTTAGGTATGCATTTATGCCGATTTATTTTATCTGTTTCACACCCCTCGTGACTTAGTTGGAATACCGTACAGGTTAACAAAAAAACTAACTAGAATTGAACCAAAAGAAGTCTGAGCAGAGAAAAAACTGTTGAAAGGAAGAAAGGGGAAAAAAAGAAAGGAAAGCAACATTAGAAAGGTCAGAGTGAAGAGTTACTTGTATCTAGGCAAATAAAGTGTTCCGAAATAATTCTCAGAAACTATCTGCAGAAAGTATTTTGTACAAGATAAGATGCATCAAACTAAAGGTCATAGCAAAGATGAAAAGGGCAGCTTTCCCAGAAGCTGGAAAAAGAAAAGTTATGCTTTGATACTCTTTCCATTGTCTCAGTCTTTCCAGTACAAAGCTATATAACAAGCCAAACACAATGCTCTTTGAAATTACCTTCTGAGGGGAACACAAAAGCCTTGCCTGCCCCTAATACTAACCATGGGACTCAAGCCAGTAACAGTGTAGGGGACTTGGACACGAGCCCTGTAGTGAATTGGGATGTTGTGTGTGAAGGCATCATCCTTACTCGACTCACTTATGCGTAGCAGGACACAACTTCTGCAAGGGAGAAAGAAATTCCTGCCTAAGCCTCAGCTTCTCCATCTCAGCTGTCCAGTGTTTCAGACCACATGCTCCTTTACTGTAACTTCTTAAATTTTTGCAAGTAGATGCACTGAAGAGTGATCTACCAGGGATACAACAGAGACATTTTCTCATCATTCCATCCAGGGTTGTGAAAGGAAACGCAGAATTATGGATTCTCGCTATCTAGTCCCCACAAAATCAGTATTAGGTTTACAAATGCTGTTTGTCCTAGTTTCAGCTGAGACAGCATTAATTTTTTACAGTAGCTGGGAGGGGGCATGGTCAGACCCTAATGTTACTCAATACGATCTCAGGTCATTGCCAGAGGCAGGGAAAATGACTCCTCTCAGGAGAAGGGCATCCCTTTCTGGTCAGGGAGAAGAAAGTGGTTGGAAAGAACAGTTCTTCTATGCAAATTGTTTCTTCGTCTTATACCTTTAGTTATTAATATTGTCACAATTACTGTTCATTCTCTTATCTCAGTGTTGTTTCCAGTAAATTGCTCTTATCTCAACCAGTGAGATCTTTGCCTTTTGTGCTTCCAACAGGAGGCAGACAGAGGGCAAGTGAGCTGCGGATGTGGTGTTGGGGGACTACTAAATTGGAGACTATTATCCTAAACCATGACATTGTTACACCTGGAAAATCCTAGAAATATTACCAGAATATCTGAATATGCAGTTGGAACCTTATTTGCTAAAACACGCCCCCCGCCCCCCGCCAAACCCCAACCTCCAAATTCCAGGAAATAAATGTATGACTCATGATCAGCATAGAAAAATTAAAGGCTCTATAAATTTGTATTTCTTTTGATCCTCAGAACTTAAGTCTCAGTTTGTAATCCTAAACTTGAGTCCCAAATGTATTATCTTGCAAAATCCATTTAATAGTATGTTTGAGCTCCACCAGACTTCTGCAAAATTAAACTTTTCACTGTATATTTTTAGTGATGAGGAGTATTTTATTCCCAAGAGATACTAATTCTTTGCATTGTTATTACAAGAAAGCTTTAGAGGGACTTAGTACAAGGGCATGTAGTGACAGGGCAAGGGAAGATGGATTAGAACTGAAAGAGAGTAGGTTTAAATTACAAGATATTAGAAGGAAATTCTTTACTATGGGGGTAAGTGAGGTACTGGAACAGGTTGCCCAGAGAAATTGAGTATGCCCAATCTATGGAAGTGTTCAAGGCCAGGTTAGCGGCTTTGAGCAACCTGATCCAGTGGAAGGTGTCCCTGCCCACAACAGAGGTGTTGGAACTAGATGATCTTTACTGCCCCTTCCAATCCAAGCCATGATTCTATGAAACAGCCTCTAAAGAATCCTGGCAATTCATCACATCAGAATACTTTTGATAAAACCAGCACAAGCAGATGGTTAGGAATAAAAAAAAAATCAATACAAAAAATTGTCTTTTGAATAAATAATGCCTGAGTATTTGTATATGCATATTTTCTTATTTCTTAACATGTTGTTAAACTTATATTTATCAGAAGAATTCGTCCCATCAATCCATTTGCCCATCTCAGATGGTGTCATGATTCACTCAAAGATATAAGATGCTCTGGAGAGAATTTTGGCTTTAAAGATGGGATTAGACAAGTATTTCACAATGACAGCTATATTCATCTCCCTCACATACCAGATTCAAAGTCAGAAGCAGATTCTCAGTTTGCAAGCCAGAACATGTTCTGTTGGATATTTACAGCCAACCACTGAAATCCCCAAAACCTATCAATGATGTCAAACAGGACAGAAATAGATCATCGTCTTGCTTGTTTTTCCTAAATAGACCTGTATTTATAAAAGAAATAGAAATAGAAACCTTGAAGAAAAAAATTCTCTTTTATCACCGCCACTATCAAAGCCACTCAACTTTTTTTGAAAGAACCACTTCAAAAAAGGAATCATGTTTGTGTCTCTCTCTTGATGTTTTATGTCTCCTCTTACATTGTCAGCAACAATACCTTTTTCTTTTCATTCCAAAGCTTTTTTTTTTTTTAACATCTATACGGAGGTTCATCATGCTGTTTCACATGTCACCAAGCAGATGAATTATGTTTGTAGATGTCAGTGCCTAACACAATTTAACCACCACAAACATGCATTAAGGCACGTCACTTTACAATAATCCACTTACCAGATGGTTTGCAGAACAAAACCAGGAACAGAATCAAAATGAGGAAATACTTTCAGCCTCATTATTACTGAAGATTTTACTGACTGATAAACTTAAGGATAAGCATCAGATTGAGTAGGAAGCTTTTTTCAGAAAGTACCCTAAAACCTGAGCTCTGTAACTTCAGACATCAACAGCCAAAGATTCATTTCAGGAGATCTCATGTTCAAGCAATCCTTCTGTGTTTTATATTTTAAAGCAATGCTGTTTGTGCCCTACACAATAAACTTTCTGATCTCCTACTCAGCAACAAAGTAAGCAGTAGACTTCTAATTAGGAATTAATAAAATAAGAATACTTACGCTGACCCCACCGGCCTGTTCTTGGATTCAAATAATTTGGATAAAGTCCATTAGGACGATCCATTTTTTGAAGTAACTTCCGAATGTGCATGACCTAAATTAAATCAAGAATCAGGTTCACCACTAACAACGTTCGTCTGCCCTCTGCACATAGTTAAATCTAATCTTCTTAATTTTTCTTTCATTTTTAGTAGCAAATTTTATTAATCTTAACCACCAGCTTTCTTAAGGGCTTTCTTCAGATTTGTACTTTTTTGGTTTTAAAGGACTGCTCACATAAACATGCTTAAATATCATGATTTTTAAATGTATTCTGAAACAAATAAGAAAACCTGTGCTGTCATATATTTCTACTTGAAAAAGACATCAATTTGGTAACAGAAATACAAGCATGAAAATAGTTACCTGCTACCAAGAATGGAAGTAGAATTCAATATAGAAAGTACTTCCCCTTAAATGCAATTTATGGTAAAAAGTAAGATAAAAATATTGATCTTTGAGACTCACCTTGTTGTAATATACAGGGTCCCCTGTCAAATAGCTGAGGTGGACAAATTCCATGTGCAGAGTACCAAACTCAGCAAGGATGCTACTGCCAGCAGAAGCCCAGCCCCAGTTTCGACCAACACCACTGAATTCCAACAAATATGCATAAAGAAAGGGAGAAAACAACAGAAAATACAGAATTACTGTGCACAGCACAATTATCACAGCCAATTAAACAAGTAACAACAACATTCTAACTCACACATAAGATTACAGGAGTTGTGATTTGATTGATCAGTTGGTTCACTGGTTGGGTCTTATTGGAATAAAGATACCATTAACTCATCAACAAAAAGCCCTATGATTAAATAATATAATAACATGATGTCACACAAATATGATGACTTAACACTGGGCTCAATCGTAGTTGTTCTCTATTCACTGCATGTTCCCAAGAACAAGAATCAAGATATGACAAGTTCTGAGGTGTCAGTGTTTACTGCCTTGTCCTGCTGATTTGCTGTGTTCCCTTGTGTAGAATGTGCTTCCCTATCTTGTGTCTGCATAGGAATACAGTATGTTTACTGGCACAACACACCAGTACCTCAGGCTCACCTAAAGAATCAGAAGAAAGTGTCACTCACTACCTCTTACCTTTTGCACTCTAAGTCATACCATCTTGTTAAGTCCTACCTCCTAAATTACCTCTGGCTTAATCTAATCTGAAAGTTTTCATCACCTTTCAGGATTGGGCTTTTTAATTTCTTAGTTAACTATGTATTTCTGGAGATTACTTCTACTTCCTCTCATAAAAGATTTCAATTTTAAGTGCATGCACAATCTAGACATACATCCGAATTCAGCTACTGTTTAAGGATATAGTGAAAATTTAAAGAATGCCTTGCATCAAAAATGCTCTCTCAAAATCTGAGGGAAATCCTAGCACTGAGCAAGCAATACAACATAAATTAGGAAAGGCAGTTGTAGTCAATGAGGCAATGCAGACCATTTCAGTTGTCTGATCTGAACAGTCATCTAAAGGAGCCTCTCCATCTGCACAGACCACAGTTGACTTCAGCATGCCAGACTTCATACCCAAGCTAAAAGCTAAAATGAAATAATTTCACAGTCCCATCATCTTCTCAAATGCTGGGAATCTTCTAAAAGTAACATACAGCTCACACAGTACAGAAAACCCAGTAAGTTCAACCATGTCCTGCAAACTATTTTAGTTTAGATTTTGTAATAACTAAAGAAACAATTATTAAGCTCTAGAGCAATACACAGAATAATACACTCAGTGTGGTCCAATAACAAATTGAACACTCAGTGCAGAATCATTTGAAAAAAAAAAAAAAAAGCCAGGATCAGAATTTATCGCAGTTGGAATGTGCTGAACTCTATCAAATTATTCTAAAATGCCAGGAATGACAATTTGTCTACATTTTCTACAGTTCCACTACTAAGAAAAACTGATGTATGCCATTATTAATTTTAAATTGGAGGGAGGGGGAGGAACACACTTCACAAAAGAAAACTCATTACCTTTTCAGATTCACCATTGCCCATGGTATACCCGTAGGTGTGTTGAAGGCTGGAAGAAGTTTTCCTGCCAGTTGTACTGCTTTGATCTTGAAAACCTAAGATAGTAGGATCAATTGCAAATAGTTACAAAGTCTGATTTATCTCCAAGAACTGTAAAGACTGAAATTTCCTTGCCCCACCTACCTCTTTGTATTTAAAAAGCTTTACATTGTAAAAAACATATTAACTTATAATTTTTTGCCACTTGTTCACTTTGTAACTTTCAGTTAGATTTGAACATGAAAAGCAAACTTGTCATTTTGATTTCTTTCCTTCCAAGCTCTCCAGCAACAGTTCTTAGATTCCTATTACAGGAGAATATCAGGTCTCCTCCCACCTCCCTCCACTGATATTAGGAATTTCAATTGCCTTTTAAAACAGTCTTTAAATCATACCTTGTATTTTTCAGTTAAAAACCAAGACACAACTCTCCTTCCCAAGTACTGCAACTTTTACAAACTTCTAATCTCTTCTAAATGAGATTAGTGCAGACAGAGTTCCTATTCTTTTATGAAAATTGTATATGCAAAACCAGATATGCAGTTTCCTCTAGTTTTTCCTTCATTGATAATGCATATGAAAAATAATTACAGGGCTAATCTTCCCTCTCTAGTGTGATCCCTCACAGAAATTACTGACAGGACAAAATCTCAGTCATTTCTAGTGTTATTTCTACTTACTTTTAGAACATAAATCTGTAATAGCCTTACTCAGAGCCCAGTGTTTATTAGACAGACAAGCAATTGGGAGGAAGTTCCTTCTAAGCCTACCTGCAGCATGTTTTCCAAAGGCGTATTTGGTATATCCCCACGGTATGAATCTGCTTTTATCAGTTAGTTGTTAGCATACATTTTAATTAATGCACTCTCAGTATTCACTACATTTCTAGACAAGTATCTCCTTAATCTGGAGATAACATTATTTACCAGTTTGATGCACCATATAAACCAGTTACAAAAAGAGCTACCACACCCCAGAAAAACAACACAGATGTAGCATAGAAGCATCATCTCTTTGGTGACCAGCAACAGGACACAAAGAAATCTAATGAAGATGCATAAGGGCAATTTCAGATTGGGAAAATGTTCTTCACTAAGAGAGACTGTTCATAGCACCTAGCCTATCAGAGCTCAAGGAACACGTGGATGATGCTTTTAGTCATATAGTTCAGTTTTAGCTATTCCTGAGAAAAGCAGGGGGTTGGATTCCCTAGTCCTTAAAAGGTCCTTCTAACTTGAGATATTCTACAATCCTATTGTCAACTACCTGACCAAAAATATGTAATCAAAATGAATAAAATCTTGAAGAAGGAATGCAGGGGTTGATTTGCCAAGTCTATGGGAAGAAACTGAAGAGATGTGCACTAGAGAAGCAAGCTGAAAAATAAGCAATCAAGATTATCTGTATTTTTCATATGAAGGTGGGAAAAAATCAATATTTTAATGTTTGAGGAGACAACTAGTGAGACATGAAATAAACCAGGAGAAAATATTAAAGATGACATCTAATTGTATTTGATGCAGTGGACTATGGAGAGATGGAGGTGAATCTGAAAGCAATGAGCCAGGAAGAAGAACTTTTAGAGATGTTCTCATATAAATTGTAAGATGGGATATATCTAAACTGAAAAAGGATATACCTTAGAATATGATTTGATAGAATTGTGAAGCAACAGAGGCAATATGACTTGACTGATTTTTAGCCAAAAAACTGAAAAAGGACAGTCTTTGAGGAAACATGCAGAAATTTAGCAGTAAAATTCACATAACACTCTCACCTTGAATAGAGTACCAATTCATAATAGGAAGGCATAGTAAAAGGAAGAGGTATAATACAGGTGGAATCTATGGTAATTGAGAAAAAAAGAAACCCTTAAGAGAACTAAAATCTCAGTCTTGGCCCAGCTGCATAAGAACTACCTCATTTGCATCTATAAATAAGCGTCAAAAATTCACATTGAACTTTTAGAATTTTAAGTAGTAGATGGGTCAAGACCAGACAGAACTATCTACTAGGAGTCATCTGAAGGGACTCCCTCTACAGTCAGTGCAGGCAAGCTTCAACTAATTCATCTTGATTCATCTAATCAAGAACAGAGTGATGACTTACAGTGAAGTGGTAAACAGTTTGAAAAGACATTCGTAACATGAATTTGGTTATCTTCAGCTTTCATATCTTGCACCCTCTAGAAGTGCTATGCACTATAATACTGTTCATTAATAGAAGATACTGAAACATTAGGGAAAGAATACTCAATGGAAGAATATTCTTAGAAACATCCTTGCTCAAGAATACTCTTAATGGCCAAGTATTTACGTTGCTATCCAGCTTTTAATCAGTTTGAAATGTATGGTATCTGAGGAAGGAGTTTTTAGCTAGAGCGTATGAAGTAAAGCTGATCTAAATGTGCATGAATCTGGACAAGACAGTTAAAGCAAGGCAAACACTGAGCCATTTCAGCATCAGAGCATCAGCAGGAACTGCTAATTCAGACAACCATGTTGATAGCAGTACCTGCCCAAACAGGCTGTGATTAAAGGCACTTTTCTGTCACCTCCGTCGGGCTGAGGACTTTTGAGCATCACTGATCCAGCATCAGAAGGGTACAACACTCCCTCTCCATATGCCTCTCATCCAAAACTGAAATGTATAGAAGCAAAAAATTGGTTGAGGGCGTGCCTTTACTTTCTATTACTGCCACCTCAGACTGATCTCACTGCTATTTCTGCATTAAAAAAACACAGATTGTTTGGCACACTGTTTACCTATGCAGGCTGGAGTAAGAACTGGGAGAGAGCTGCACAGGATTTTATCAGAGCCAAGTGACCACAAGAGCATTTTTTTGGAGAAAGAGAGGGAAAAGAAATGTAGCAAGCAGTGGTGAGTGAGGTGCCATTTATAGGAAACTGTCCAGAGAGTTCTGTTGAGCTCATTAAAGCACCTTCTTTAGCAAGTTTCAAACTTATCATAAGAACAAGCCTCAGGCTCTAGCTTATAAATAATGTGCTGATATCAGACAACACGGTTACTTATCATGCAATATTTTTACTTTAATGTTTTTTTTTAAATGGGCTGAATTCATAGATTCTATTTCAGCCCTGGCTGAACAGGCATTTCCCTGTTGACAGGCAATGCATTTCACACAATACATAGGCAAGAAGAACAGAAAAAACCAAAAAATGAATGGCTGCCTTAAAAATAGAGCTCATTAGGAAACAGTAGAAGAATTGGGGTTATTTAGTCTAGACAAAAGATGTTCAAGAGAGGACAAGATAATGACTTTTCAGTATATAAAAGGCTAACACAAGTAAAAGGAAATAGTATTTTTTACATGGACATGGAGAACAGAAAATAACACCAAAATTGACCTAAGAAAAGTAAGTTAGTTATTAGGAAAAACTTGGTGATAAGAATAACTACTAATGCAGCATGACTGTGATTGCTGCAAAGTCATCAGTACAGCTTTTAAAGATGCTCGTACAACGCACACAAAGACTTGGATGATTGAACTTTGCCAAGCAACAAAAGAATAACTGAGAATTACTCAGCTGCCTTACCACTATTCCAGCCATGTTGCTGCATTTTGTTTGCACAGCAAGGTTTTGGTAGTGGCGGAAGCCACAAGGGTGGCTTCTGTGAGAAGCTGCCAGAAGCTTCCCCATGTCTGGCTGAGCCAGTGCCAGCTGGCTCTAAGACAGACTGACCATGGGTCAAGGCTGAGCCCATCAGTGATGGTGGTAGAGCCTCTGGGATAACGTAGTTAAGAATGGGGTAAAAAACCCCAACCACAGAACAGCAACTGCTGACAGAGGAACAAGAATATGTCATAGAAGCAACCCTGCAGACACCAAGGTCAGTGCAGGAGGGAAAGGAGGTGCTCCAGGCATCAGAGAAGATTCCCCAGCAGCCCATGTAGGTGCATGGGGGAGCAGAGATCTACCTGCAGCCCATGGAGGAGTCCCAAATCAGAGCAGGTGGATCCCCAAAGGAGGCTGTGACCCTGTAGGAAGCCTACACAGGAGCAGAGTCCTCACACACCTGTGGCCCTGTGGGGAGAGGAACCCACACTGGAGTAGGTTTCTGGTGGGACTGACGACCCCATGGGGGACACCCACTGGAGCAGTTTGTGAAAAAAAAATGGCTTGTGGAAAAAACTCATATTGGTGAAGTTCATGGGGGGCTTTCTCCTATGGGAGGGACCCCATGGTGTAGCAGGGAAGAGTGTGAGGAGTCCTCCCCTTGAAGAGGAAGGAGGGACAGAGATAACATGTGATGCAACCCCATTCTCTGACCCCCTGTGCTGCTGTGGGGGAGGAGGCAGGGAAAATCCTCAGGGAAATTGAGCCTGTGAAGAAGGGAGGGGTGGGGTGAAGGTGTTTTAAGATTTAATTTTTATTTTTCATATTCAATTAATTACCCCAGTCGAGTGTGTTATTATTTAGCCTATGACAGTACTTGGCAAGTGATCTCTCCCTGTCCTTACCTTGACCCATGATTCTTCCATTGCATTTTTTTTTTCTCTCCCCTGTCCAGCTGAGGAGAGGAGTGGCAGTTTTTGTGGGCGCCTCGCATCCAGCCAATGTCAACCCATCACAGTTCCCAGGTATGAGATGGCTTGTGCACATTTCTACATGTAAGAGGAAAATGTTTTGCCTCTCAGCTATTGTATCTACTCTGTAGACACACACATCACCATTCATGAATAACGGAGACCATCCATCCCCGAGTTTCTTTGCTAGCACAAAGCTACAAGTATAGAACTGATCAGAATCTTCTTAAAGACACCATAACAGCAGTACCAAGGCATCCTGCTTTGAAGATGCAAAAATACTGTTCTAGGTAAATGGGTATAAATCCCAAGACAGCTGTTCTGTCCACTCTGGAAATATGGACATTCTTCAGAAAAGTTTTGGAAGCCACTATAGATTTGGAAAAGCATTTCCATTTTACATGGCAAAATCTAACATTAAAGCCATCAATTTACGTGGTCTTTACTAGGCTAATGTTTCTCTCTGCAAATGCTGTAAAGCAATGGAAGAATTTTTCCCCCTTTCAAAAATAAATCATGCTGTTTACAGCTATAGAGAGTGAAAATTGGCAGAAAAAGCAAAATCTAAACCCCAAATCGGATAAGTGGATCCCTCATTAAGATGAAAACAGCAATCAGTATTTACAAACTAGTATGTACAGCAGACCAGCTGTGAGGGCCTGAATAATTTTCATCCATTAAATTGATGCTTAACATATCAAACCTGCCACCCACCCCACAATATGAAAGCTTGTTCCTGAGCCTACTCAAGCAAGGCCTTTAAAACATTCAGCAGAGAAGGACTTAAAGATTTCAACGATTCTTCAAAAGCCTTATTGATGTATCCAGTGACTGCCTAAATGCATGGCTGCAGCTCTCAGAAGACTATATTATGCTAATACTGCTGTTAGGTGTTCCCTTCCAGCACTATGAATGGCAAACAGCCACCGAATGGCCTCTGTTCCTAACTCTGAGAGCGATGATAGATGTTTTCTACAAATCTCTTTCATTTATGTGCATAGAGCAGCCTTTGACTCATTCTTATTAAAAAGTAATAAATGCCAGACTTCTCTCTAATCTGATAGTTATTAACTAGTGAGAATCTATGGCAATGCAATGTGGCTGGATCTGTAGGCTTGATAGTCCTGGATCACTGAAAAACATCAGACAAAACCAACATACTGCACAAGTTCACAGAAATGTAGTACTTGGTACACCATCAGTACTACTATTGGTATCAAATCCTGAACACATTTCCTTGGAACACAAGGATGATGATGATGGGGAAGGCCTACCTAATTACTAAATATAGACTGAAAAACCAGAGCCCCTGACAGCAATACCAGACTCAGATCCTTGAGAAAACTATGTGGTATTCCTTGGCCCAATCAAGAATAGTTATTTTTCTACCTTCAGAGTTCAATCTGCAGTAGTCAGCTCCTCACTGCTTTTTGGTGGCTAAACTTTCATTTAAAGGTCAACTTCCTAGAGAGGACTCTCTGCAAGAGTACAGATAAAGGCACATGGTGAAAATGAAGCAGCATTATCACTAAAAAAAACAAATGAAGAAAACGAGAAGTAGCTTAACAAGCATGGTGGGTTTAATGACTGTTTATATAGAAGTCTTACTGCATAGGAAAAAGATGCCTGCATGCCAGATGAACAGCTCTAAGTTCTTAGATGAATAGCTCTTAACTTCCAACACACTTTGCCCCTCTACAGTTTGGGGACTCCCAGGTGCTATAGTGTTCCTAGGGCATTCTCCCCTGCAATCCTGCCTTGCTACTGAGAATGGAGAAACAGCTCCCTCCTTACACATCTGCTTCTAGTAATTTTCACGGATGTAATTACAAAGTCATCTTGTGAGATGACGGAGAAGCAGTAAGATTCTGGTAACATTTCAGCTATCATAGTATGAAATGAGAGTAAAAGAACACTTGAGGTGTATTTCACAGATGTTTGTTAGTGATGATTGAAGAGGTATGCCACATCTAGAATTGGTCCCGGAGAATGTAATTCATGTTCATCTGAAATTTAGCAAGGCACTTATAAACTATACTACCTATAGAGGTGAAATGATGTAGGAATACATAAATTCAACAGCACCTCATCAGCACCATAGGTTTCTTGAGTTGTAGCAGACGTTCAAGGAGGGAAAATTTGCAGATACTGTAGAATGCCATAGCTGAGGTACTATTACTGTCCTTGGTGAACTGCAATGATTATGATTACCAAAGTACTTGATGAACAACACTTAGCATTTCCAAAAGACTGAAACTCTTTAAACAAGAGAAGACTTATTCTGAAAGGGGAATGCTCTATGAATTTATATTACTTTGTGACAGAAAAAAATCAATATGGAAATGAAAAATCTAAATGTATCCTAGCCTAAGATCAAAGCTTAAAAAAACAAGAATTAACTTGAATCTAGACTATGGTGACAACTTAAAATGGCTGTGATGACAATTTACTCCACTTTCTTTACTTCCTCCCTTCAGATATTTGCACACAATGATGGGGTCTCTCCTGAGACTTTTTTTCTCCAGGCTGAAGAGTTCCAGCTCTTTCAGCATTCTCTCAAATGAGACACAATGCAATCCCTTAACTATCTTTGTCAGTCCTTTGCTGCACTCTCTCCAGTATGTTCTGTCTCTTGTGCTATGGAGCCTAGAACTTGATGCAGCAAAGGTAAGAATCACCTCCCTTGACCTGCTGACAAATTTCCTAATGCACGCCAGGATATCATTCACTTTCTTTACTGCAAGGGCACACTGCTGCACACGGTCAACTTGGTGTCCACCACTTTTCTGCAGAGCTGGGTGATCCTCACATATAATGGTGCTTGGCTTTGTTCCTCCCCAGGTACGGGACTTTGCCCTTGCCCTCACTGAACTGAATGATATTCCCATCAAGCTCATTTCTCCATCCTACTGAGGTTCCTCCATCTATCAGTTGTTCTTCCTGGTTTGGTGTCACCAGTAAATTTGCTGAGTGCCACCTGCCCCATCACCCAGACCATTCATTAAAACATTGAACAGGATTGGACCTGGGGTACACCACTAGTTACTGTCTCAAAGTATATTTTGCAAGGCTGATAATCACCCTCTGAACTTCTCTGCTCAGACAGTTTTCAATCCACCTCACTACCTATTCATCCAGCCCATACTTCACCAGCTTCTTTATGAGGATCATATGAAATACAGTCAGCTTATCATAACTCATCAGGAACATGAGTTCCCCAGTCTAGGGGATCTAGGGGTGATGCCATCACACTCATCCTGTGCATTAGCTTTGGTGCCCAAATATACTCATTTAAACCTTTGTCTGCAAAACTACTACAACTCTGCAAGGCATTCAGCTGTTATACGCAGGCAGTTTACACAGGCAGAGGGGAAGGAACTCTGCTTAATTCTAACAGTCTCCAGAATTTTAAAACACTGACAAATTTACCCTCATGGAAGTCCAGGACTGGTTACATCTGCTGCTGCAAGTACTCCTGTGCTATGAGAATGCTGGTCTCTCAAGAGCAACAGGATAAAGCAGATAGTACTTAAGCCATAAATATTACATAACTTCATGATTTGCTCATTTGACAAGGCAATAAATGCCTTCTTTGTGGAAAATGTTCCTTCTCTGTGGGAACAAGAAACTCCCTTAGTTTTCAAAACATGTCAACTAGGTTGATATTTTCTTTAAGTAGTAAAATCAAGACTTCAAGTCACAAACAAGACTTCTACAAACATTTTTATTTAAGAGAGTCAAACTGGATTCCTCCCTAAAAAGTACACTTTTGCTGACAGTTTTAAAGAAGAGTAGGAAGGCAAGAAAGGCGGTCCAGTTTCAGATGGCTCATGAAATTAGGTGACATAAGACCTAACCTAAACTTCATGGCTACACAAGCTTGGCTCTCCTTAGTTTCTGTGCTTAAGGATCCAGAGATTCAGCTTGTAAAAATTTTCTAATGCAGTGTATGACAATTATCACGACTTCCAAGGTAAAAGCTGCAACTGTGCTCTGCACTCTACTTCTGAAACCAAAAGCTCAGTTAAACCCACAGGACTGGACAGATCCATTCATACATCCAAGCTGCTTCTTTTCTATAGGCTCTAGACTGTTTTGAGATAAAAATACAGGGCATGATTTTTTTGAACAATGAATACAGGAAAAAGGCTATCAAAAGAGATGGGAGGAAACTACCCCATCATAACAATCTAGGAGAACCATCCCCAAGGTAGTTCCTAAGTTGAGTTGTACTGAAAAGCATTAAAATGCCTAGGTGATCGTATTGTTCAACTACAGTCTACAAATGAGCTAAAAAATAAACACACAAAAATACTTCAACTCCATCAGTTAATTGCAGATAAGACAGATACTGTCTGGTTGACTACAACTTCCCCTATTTACATTTTAGAAATTAGCAATTAAATATTCAAATGCTGCTTCTTAGATAAAAGATAAATACTCTGGTGATTCTCTACTATCATCAGGGAAAGATTTGCAAACAGAATTCTTAAGTGATACTATCTTTATCTTCTTCAAAAGTTTTCCAAAGCTGGTTTCCTGGACAAGAGACATGAGGAATCCAGTTACTGTTGACTGAGGCATCTCAGGATGTAATGAAATATTCATTGGTTTCACACTACTGATATTTTTGAAAAACCTATATGAGAAAGTCTGTGCATACATTAACTTATCAGAAATATTCAACATTTTTGCTTCAGAAGATCTGAACATAAAAATCTGGCATGCGCTGGACAACCAGCTAATCATATTTGAACTACCTGGCACTGGCTAATAATACTTCAATTAAAGTACATAAAATGCATAATTTCCATTTACTTCAATAGCTGTATTAGCTTCCTTGGCACAGGTTTCATGCATTTCTGAGTAGAAATGTTACACTTTCTCAGTTTTTAAAGGGCCTTCAAATCCAAGGCACTTTACACCAGTCAGTCAACATCACAGATGACTTAAAATTCAGAATAAATGTGATGAAAATCTGGCATATAAATGCCTCCTCAATCTGATAATTCCAGAAAATGTAGCACATTGCTTCACATCCCATCTAACTGAGCCAAAACCCATGGCAGTCTTGAGCTAATTTTCTCTTCTGCTATTATTATTAGAGTAGTAGGCAATTTTTGTGCTTCCTCTTTCTTTCCCACTTTTCATCCCTCTGGTTTCTTCACTCTAAGTTTACCTGCACAAGCAGTATTAACCTGCCAGTTTAGCTACCTTTGTAAAATAATGGTCCCCGGACTAAAAGCAACAATCTTAAATTTGCACAACACACCAACCACAGTCACTCATACCTAAGTATAATCTCTTCTTTCTGTGGGAGCTACAACAGTAGCAGAGGGAACCAGATGTGAGAACATGGACAATATCTGGCTTCTGGCTTAAATGTTCCCCCATGAGAAGCTGGCATAGAGAAAGACTGATTTAACTGGAATCAGGAAATGATTCTGGAAACTGGAAAAAGGAAATGGAGAAAGAGAAAGGAGAAAAATTAATCTGAATGGCCATCAGGAAATTGAAGAACAGAGCCATCAATGGACAGAAGATGAGCATGGAGCTTTGCCAGTGGGGAAGCAGAAATGGCAAAGGACAGGGCTTCCAGTCTCCCATCTCCTACAAGGTGAAGTGACAGGGAGAAGTTGGTAAAAGAAGGGAGCACAAATAGGCAGTGAAGGGAAGAAACTAAGGCATCAAGAGGAAGGACAGGGAACAAATGGAGATCTAAAGAAGATAAGACATAAAACGGGTGGACTGCCAAGAGTACAGCTGTAAGGAACAGGATTATGAAAAACATCTTGGGGAAACTGACAGGGGAAAAACATTTTCTCATCTCTAAAACATATTCCTAGGAACTAGAGTTGACTCTAATATATCAGTCTTTCAACATGTCTTTGTAGCCAAACACATCCAGGCAAAGCAAATGCTATCAATGAATCTTGGGGGGGATTGTTCTTTTGTTTTTTTTTTCTATTAATCAACGGTCTTTGGTGTTTTGGTACTACCAACTGTTCTGCTGAGTTACAGACTACATTATGTGCCTGAAGTTCACAACCCAACTGATGATGCAGTTGATCTGCGGTTTTTAAGAAGAAAAATGTCTGTTAGAAACCTTAAGAAATGGTTCTGAAGTCAAATAATTAAGCTGTTTGTACTACACTGATAAAACTAACAAGTTTTATCAGGATTATTTTTGTGCAATAGATGCTATCTACTTCCTGTGATTATTAATGTCTCTTGAGATTGGTTTTCTTTTTGGTAACACCTTTTCCTAGCACCTTCTCCATTCATGACAAGCATCTCCTTTATTTCTCATACAGTCTTCTATGCCATGAAATGTATTTTCCATATATATTTATTTTTTGTCTTTCAGCTGTGTGCTTAGATTGTCTCAATTTCTACTTTCTTTCTCAGTTATTCCTCTGTCTCCTATTTTTCTTGAATGTGCTGCCAAGCTTTCCATTTTAAATTTCATCTTTATTTCCCCTTTAGTCTTTGCCAGAAATGACTCAGTCCCTTTTAGACTGTATTTGCCTTTACAAAGAAAAGTTAGAGATTAAATTACAGATTGTTTTACACTATGTGCAGTCATTATACACACAGCCTTCCTTCTCCCATTGGTATAATGTGACAGATTACAATGCAAAAATCACATTCAAGGGGAAAAAAAAAAAAGTAAAAATCCCACAGCTTTTATATCTTCAAAAACATATCCCTGACACAATGACAGATGCAAAGCACATTACACTGCACCTGATTAAAGTAAATAGTGTTTGGTTGTTGTTTTTTGCTTTATTGGGATTTTTTTATTGTTGTTTTGTTTTAATGAACTGGCTTGTTTTCCCCAATCAACAGATATGTAACTTATCAACAGCTTTTATCTATCTGTCTATCTATCTATCTATATATATATATGGACTGTGTTCTGATAGAAAATTAGTTGGCAAACAAAACCTATGAGCAATGAATTAGTAAGCACTGAATCTTCACAGTTGCATAAATTCTGCAAGGCACTTGAAAAACAAGACATTTGTTTTGACAAAATATCCAAACTCCTGCAGCATCATTTATAGTTCTCAGGACCAGAACTATAAGATAAAAATGTTGTTCTTTTTTGCCATGCAAACTGGAATAAAAAAGGTTCAAGAGCTACAATCTGATCATCTGCATAAAATAAGGAGTAAGTGTCAAGATACCTTTATAGTTGCATCAATAAGCAGTAATTAAGTGAAAGATTCCTTTCAGGGAGACATCTGGACTGCATCCTGTACCACATCCTGACTATTCATGTGTCCAGGAGGCACAACTACCAATCCTCCAATTTTTTATTACTTTCTACTGCTTCTACAAATCCTTCTAAGAACATGATTACCAAGAAGCTTGTGGCATACCAACAGCAGTCTTGTCTCATTAATGACTTCAACAGAAATAAATTCCTCCTCATATTTAAAGTTCCTATCTATAAATCCAAATGCTCATAGGTCTTTTGACACAGGATTTCATACCAGAGGTTCAAGCTGAGCAGCCTGCCTTTTTTGAGTTTCACATACTCTTTCAAAGCCACAAAACACAATCCCTTATTCTGTCCCCATGTTGGTCTGTCCAACATGGGTTGTTCGTGTTTTTTGTAACTTCCAGTCTGCACCTGCACCTTTGGCAACAATAAAATGGATTTCATTTATACAGGCCTAGCTGAACCCTCAATTAAATTTCTCAGGAGTTTTCTGCTTATTTGCAATCTCAACAGGAGCAAACCAACAGTCAGATATAATTCTTAAGTTAATACTTTTATTGTCAAGTCACTACTGTACTGATGATCTCTTATTTTCCATTATATAAATTTCTGGGATACGCAGAAGAAGTGAAATCAGACTATCTCTGGCTCACAGTTACCTAGGTCACCTTAAAAGAAGCTTTTCTTAAAATGCACATAGTTGCATTTTGCATATATAGGCACTTATATCCAATCTTGTGTTTTGAATTGGAAAAAAAATATCACAGATCACAGAATATGCTGAATTGCAAGGCTAGAGAACTGCTTGGTCATTCCTTTAAAATTTTGTTTCCTGATTATCCAATTTATAAATGGTAACAGAATGTTACTGCAGACAGCATCCTCTTGATTCCTAACAGATAAGAAGAATTCACCATCTTTATCATGTTGTAGGTACACATCATTAGTGGCAACATTTTTTTGATTAATATTTTTCCTAGATTCCAGTAGGTTTGCTTAGAAGTTACTGTAGCATTCCTGGCATTTATTTTTCTCTCATCTTTTCAGCTAGCATGCAAATTCCTTTACAAGACAAAAACATAAAAGTACTGAATGAGAACAAGTTCCAAAAGGCAAAGCCAGCCAAAGATGCTAGATTTTAAAGCATTATCATGTCCAGAGTATTTTAGTTCTGTTCCAAAGTGAAAAAAAGCCTGCTGGAAGAACTGTGCTTTCAGTTGACAAAAGACAATGCCATATTTCCTTCTTAGTTTTTACAGCCCTCCACAGGAACATGACCAAAGAATGAGTTTTAAGAGTAGTTATCACCGCACAACTATTGTATTTTCTAGTGCTAAAACAGATTGTCGTTTACTTCCACCAGTTTAAAGTATATTATACTAACAGGAAAAACCTATTTCCAATCAGAGTGGAAGAAACAAATTTGCAAGGAAGTCAGTTTTCTCCAAGATGCAGTAATAAACTGGGCTAAATGTCCTTTGCTAGTCAAGAAAATGTTTACTACAAGCCTGGTAAACAGAAATTGCACAAGCACTGCAATCTGCACTGCAGTGAGCACTGGCAACGCCCAATATGAGACAATGCTTTCAAAGTCAAAGAAAAATAGAGATTTTTTTCAGGCTGTGTCCTGTTAAGAGACCAGTGAACTGTCACAACTACTTATGAATAAGCAGCTCATCTCCTGGCAACAAGCTCAAATCTCATCTTCATTGAACAGGATGTACACAATGCTGTTAACTCTTCTGAGATTTTCACCCTTTGAAAACTTAGTTTAGATAAGCCTCAAAGCTTTATTTTAGGTAATTTCATCAGTACATCTAAGAATTCTGTGAAACCAGTACACACAGTATTGTCTTTCTTATTGAAGACCTATATTTTATGTATTTAGGTTGGTTGTTGGGGATATCCATTGACACATGTAACGTAATTTGTCTAAGGAGTTTTCCTGACCAGAGGAAATGCTGCCTGTCAGATTCCTGGAAAGGATTTGTTTGATTATCTGTTACTAGAGTATCAGGTACTTAACATGCCTCGTGCTCTACTTTAAATGAGATTTGAGGCTGGATTTATCCACACAAATGATATTACTATTTTGCCCAGAAAAACAGTAATTTTGATGGTGTTTAAAAAGATGAAAAAGACAGTCATGTAAATGAACTGCTTTATATCTAAAGCTGGCAAAGAGTAAACTATTAATCTTTCTTTTTTCTATATTGCAAATACCATAAATAACTTTGTTCAACAAAAATAAAACAGTAAGTTACCATTTTTATTGTATTAATAAATCAGCAGCAGACAAGAACACTTTGTCATAATGGTGTAAGTGTCCTCCTGCTGCTATCACACATGAGACATTAGAATAATATTCACTTTGTTTTCCTTACTTGACACTGTTCCTCAAGCACAGCCGTGTACACTGTGCAACAAGCAACCCTCTATCCATCTCCAGGCTTTTGTAATTCCATGCAGTACTGCTAGCAGGAATATTTTATTTCCAACTGCCAGTCACGCCACAAGTTTTAATCATTTGTGAAGCTTCACTTCATGAAAAAAAGCAAGCAGTCAGTGGGTCATTTGTGCACTCTCTCCTCAGACAAACGCCATTCGTACTGGAATGCATAGTTACTCTAAAGGCAAGATGGGATCACTCCTGCTTACCCTACAAATCTCTTATGCACTGCTAGCAAAGGAGCCCTTGGCAGACCATGGGAGTATCACTTACTTAGCCTAATTCTCAGTCACTTTTCCTACAAACCAGAACTGCAAACAACCTTCAAATTCTGCTGCAAACAGCTACATATGAACTTTTTTGGGGAGCAACTCCAAAGCCATGGGCTCAAGGTTCTGTTTTGTTACAGACTATCAGATACTAGTCAGAAGAGTTAAATCCCAGTTTTAAGAGATCACTGTGGCATTCCTTTTTCTGGTTCTTCTTGCTTCAACAAATATGCTGAATTGTCAGAAGCTTTAAGGACTAATCTGTGAGGGGCACAGGCACTCAGAGTGCTAATTGCTGAGAAAAGGTAATGTCATACTCCTGATCACTGAAGCACTCCAAATCTAGTAACTATCTCTGTTATTTTTCTCCTCAAGTCTATGCACTTTGCAATTACTGATGTCTGAAATGGGCATGACAACACACACTCTCACAACACAGTAAACGTCCACGAACATTAATGAGCCATATGTCCAATACAATTCCACAGAAAAGATCGAGAACAGGAAGTTCATCCTGGGTGGTCATATAAAGACAGGCATTACACACACACACACCTGCCAGCTCCCCTGCACAGCACATATGGGTGATGAGTAAGTAGCTCTTTCTCTGATCACCCCTCTGGTTGAGGTTGCATTTCATGCATTTGCAGGACAGAGCACTTCTTCCCAAGCACCCTGGAATTTAGCAACCATCTCAGACATGGAACTGAGGAGTGCTGGTAGCACGATAGTACAGTCAGCACACACACTGCTTCGGGGGAAGTCTTAGCTCAAAACAAGCTTGGTGGATGCATTCAAGAGTCTGTGATACAATTTTTTAAAAAAATCACAGAGTAAGCACATCAAAACAAAAACAAGCAATGACTTAAGGATCAGAAAACTAACAGGCTTACTCACTGAAACAACCATTAAACAATTTTGTTTGTCTGTATAGATGTGGGCTCTATTCACATGTTTTTGTACTTTCTTGTTTAATGCACAGAAAGGCTGGGGAAATCCACACATTTAAAGGATCCATCTTAATTTGGATAAAATGTAGTTGCCTGAAAGAAAGTCTGCAGTGAAAAAAAAACAGATCCATGTAACATTATGTTCCTCCGACTCTCTTAGTCCCAGTTAACTACACCTCCTCAGCCTCCTGACAATGACATGCATTCTGCATCCTGCCTTATCCTACTTTGAGACACAGCTCCAGCAAGTGCCTGCATATGTTTGCTCCAGGTAGTCTCTATCAGTATTAGAGGACTTTTATTTCCTGCTCTCCATATAAACAGTATCTCTCTTAACACATATCCTAACACATATTATGAGAAAACAAAATAATGCATGCTGGGAACACACAGGGGGAACACCAAAATCCCTAACTCAGGCTGAAAGTGCTTTTTGAGGGAATTTACCAACTCCCACAGGTGACACCAAGCCCCAGAAGGGGTCCACAGTCATGAGGAGTCAGGAGGATGACACTAGTCATCCCATAGCTAGCCACCAGTTAGCCATGCAGTGTCACAGACCTGGCCTGGGCTGCAGTCATGGGGAAGGGCTAGACTTGATATATGGAAGGTAGAAGATTCCTTCCCTCTTGGGAAGATGCTGATATGTCTGTTTGGCTAGGGCTTGCTGTGTAAGAAGTAGGTATGCCAAGCCACTCTGGAAAGATACATTTTTTAAAGCAAGAAGTGGTCCCACAGCATGGAGGAGAAATAGTACTCAAGGATTATTAACCTTCAGGGAAGATGTCTCAGTCTCCAGAGACAGCAGACATGCCTGTGACTGGGATCACTGTGAAGAGATTACTATTCTCGTAGATTTGCTCAAAAAATTGGACTTTATCTATCTATTTTTCAAGAAGTTGGACAGACATTTGGCAGGCAATCACATTCATTCTAGCAGTGGGTATCATCAATGCTGGAGGCTATTGGGCAGGAGCCATAGAGGAGCAGTGACAGCAATTCATCAAATACAACTGTAAAAAAATCAGATTTTGAACACAGAGCAATAATCCCTGGTACAAGATTGTTCTTTTTCTTACTTAGGTTTTATTGCTCCAATGATCCTGTGTTTAATTACAGGATAATTCTGCATGTACGCAACACTTCGGCTCTGCAGATGTCTGTCCCTCCCTCCTTGAACAAATTCCCATTTGGAGAGCAGAAAGTTCATTTACAAAGACTTGGAAGTGAAAATATTGTGCATAGCAGGGTTCATATCTTCACTGCTGTCTTTTGGTTTGGTTTCAGAAATGAGGAACAATGGATCCTGCAAGATGCTCTAGGAATCTCCATCTGCCTTTATGAGCTCAAACTTCACACACCCAATATGAAGGATCAAAGCTGGTTTCTTCTGGCATTGTCATCTGTGAAGTCTTCCTCATACTGATTGCTCCTTCCTTGCAGGTCTGGGGACAGCATAGCAGAAATTACAACTCTTGGACCACTTGATGCAGCACACCACAAGAAAATCCAACTTCTGTTGAAGGTTCCAGTGTGATATCCTACATCAGGTTGCAACAGAGCTTCTACTGTTTTAGTCCTTGAGGACACTATAATCCTGGTCTCCTGGTAGCCTACTCTCACAAACTCTACATTCAGCCACAATCATCATGGATCTATTTTGTAAATTCTCCTGTATTTTATTGCCATGGTCTATTAGCAAGCTTCGTCCTTTCAGCATTAACATAGAGAGATCAGCCAGCTTATTTCTGCTTTGTGCCATTCATTCTTACTGCTTGCCTGCTTGTTGCTATTTTGCACCAGGATTTTAAAGCATTGTGGACAGGCAATGATTTTACACAGCAGTGCTCCTATCCTCCCTCAGAAATCAGTATCAGCTACCCTGATGCCCAAAAAGGCCCAGATCCATAGATGAGACTGAAAGAAGTAGAAGAACATGCAATGAATCATATACCAATAAAGAGCAATTAGGTAATTTGTGTTGAAAAAAAGAATTTACCAATACAAATATCCATATTGAAAAGCCCCATGTTACCCAGAGAAAAACCAAGCACCAAATACAACTGATCTTGCATAAAATCTTGAACTGCAGAACTAGACAGACACCATAGAAGATCAAAGAATTCCAGAGCCACATCCTCAGAAACACTATGGGTTCATTTCCAGGAAACCTCCCTGGAAAATCATTTTAGAAGACTGTATAAACAGATAGATCCAATCTAATAAGGGCACAACTTGAAATAGCATCCTTTTTTTTTCTTGAGAAAACAAGTAGCTTTATCTTGCTCTCCCTTGTATACATGATACTCATTCATTAAGCATTTCTATCCTGATGCTGTTACATACAATTGAATGATATCAAGACATTTTATTTTATTAGTGCTGAATACTAAGTGAAAGAAAATCATAAGGAACACAAAACATTCTTATACAGTAAGTCTAGGGAATTAACTTGGAATAAACAAAGAATCCTACTGTTCTGGGGAAAATGCTAAACAATGCCTCGCTAGGAATCACTGAAAACTATAAAAAAACATGGATTCATAACTAAAGACAAAAATTATATTTGTGCCAGCATGATGCACAAAAGAAAGAAATCCATTAATGCAGGCACATGAAAAAAAAATGCTTTTTTTTGTTGTTTTGGTTTGGGATTTTATTGATGGTTTTTGTTTGTTTGTTTTTTAAATCATATAAGGCTGGTTTTCATCCTAAGCTGCCATACTCAATATTTTCTCCAAACTAGGCATATGGAACATTTAATTTCTACTTATTTCTGTTACATTATCAGCTGTATCATAGTGTTGTCTCCCATCCCCACCCCACAAGCATAATGAAGACTGTATGTAGTTCTTACAGAAATTAAAGGATTTCTGCAGGGATTACTGAGAAACAGTCTGGCTCAATTTAGATAATAAGTCATTATATATTTTACCACCAATATGTTATTTTGGACCATTAACTCTATTTGACAGATGCAAAAGAAGAAGCACAGTGGTGCCTCAACACAGAAGGTGGAAAACTTGCAGTTCACACACTTCAACTACAATCCTGTTTGATCAAAATATAAAATATAAATATGTTATCCTTTCTATTACAACCTGGGGTAGAAAATAGGAGTGCCTAGTTTTCACAGTATGTCTCCCAGTCACTCACAATTCTACTAAACAACTCTCATAAACCCTGTACCTCAAAAATACTTAATTAGTGGCTCCTTATTGAATATATGCACAACAAATTTTGCATTTCTTATTTAGCTATTTAGGTACTTAGAGATTATACCTATTAGCATACAATTTAATAAAGAATAACAATGAGTGAACACTTTGCACTGGTTGCTTCCTGGAACTGGGAAGAAATCTCTGGCATACAGCAAAATACAAGACTCTGCCTGGAGAAGCTGAACTCTATTGTCAAGGTCTTTTCCAACCTAGATGATTCTATTATTTTATGACACACAGCACTCCCAGGAGAGATCATGCTTTTTTCCTTCATTTTTTTCTTGAGCCTCTTCTTCTTTTGCAAAATTGGTGAGGTTAAAAGGGACCACAGGGGATTATCTGGTCCAACCTCCTCTTTCTTCAGTTTGGCAGTAGAATTTCAAACGCAATTCACTAAACCCCCCCCCACTCATACTGAGGACGCTAATACTGTTTGCAGCTCTGGGGTCCCAATAAAAGAAGGATGTAGATCTGTTGGAGCAGCTCCACAAGCTGGTCACAAAAAATCATCTGAAGGCTAAAGCACACCTCCTCTGAAGGCAAGCTAAGAGAGTGGAGCTTGTTCAGCCTGGAAAAGAGAAGGCTCCAGTGGGAACTTTCAGCACCTAAAAGGGGCCTGGCTTCCAAGAAAGATAAAGAGGATGCTCTACTATGGCCTCTAATGACAGGAGTAGGGACAACTGTTTTAAAACTAAAAAAGGGTAGGTTTAGAGTGGATACTATCTCAAAACTGCTTAGGTTGGAAGAGACCCTTAAAGTTCATCTAGTTCCAACCCCTGCCATGGGCAGGGACACCTTCCAGCGGATCAGGCTGCTCTGGGTCTTTTTAGAGCCCTAATAAGAAGGCAATTGCTTCAATGAGGCTAACGAGCTTGTACTGCCCAGGGAAGCTGTGGACACACCACCCCTGGCAGGGGCCAGGTCAGAGAGGGCTCTAAGTAAAGTGTCTGTTGAAAGCTGCCACTTTGGCAGGGGGGTTGTACTAGATGATCTTTAAAGGTCCTTTCCAACCCCAAACCATTTTATGATTCTATATTCCACTGGTTTAGCATATATTCATTATATATTTCAATAATGTACCCTGGAGAAAAGTTACTGCCTCAAAGAATTTCAAAATCAATGACAGATTGAGACCTAATTTCTCTGTGGGAACTGAGACAAAGAAGGCACATTCTTATATCTGATAACAGACACCAGATGGCCTGTCCACAATCAGCCAGAAAAAACATACTGTGCAGAGGACTTAAACAAGGGCCCCCCCTGACTGCAAACCTACGATCCCTGCCACCAGAGGCATCAGTGTTGTTTCAACTTCACAAGACTGAAACAGAATGCATGGGCAAATTTTCCAGTGTCAAGGTTTGCAGTTGTATCTTGATTATCTTCTATCCAAAAGTCATGCTGAGATGGAAAAACGGAGAAAAATGATGATCTTTCACACATCAGGAGAACTGCCTGTGAAACAGGGAAACAATTCTGTCTCCCTACTTTAGCAGAAAGGTACAGTGAGGCAGGACAAACATGACATTTGCCCCAAAATGCATCCCTCTCAAGCCTTAGCTTTACATGCTCAACACTCATGAAAGTCCAGCAGAAATTCCCACATGTGAAAGGCTAAGCTGTTAAAAAATTTACACGTATCATGTTTCACAAAGAAAAGCCTGTGACTCAACACTGTACAGGCCAAGCCCTACAGCATTTTCAGCCAAGCTGTCAGCTGCTAAAAACAGCAACTTTATTTTTGGTTGTATGGGAGATATATTTCATTATTCACCCATTCACTGCAGTGAGTAAGAGGGAACCCTTACTGATAAAGGACAGCAATATTCACAATCTTAACACAAAAGGCTTAAAATTCTACCATTAACTATAATCAGCATTATTAAAACCATGATCTCAGCTGATGCTCCTCTAATAGCAGTAACACAACAGTTTAAATACAGTATGGAAGACACAGTCATGCCACTAGACACGCTAAATAAACTTTAAAAACTAACATGTCTTCAATAAAAGCATTAAAAAAGACTATTTAATCTGAATTAATAATCTGCTGTACTTGAAAACTATGGTCAATAGCTACCATTATGAATCAATCACATAAAATCCTATCAAGCACAGTTACTCTCTCCCTACAAAGGGCATTGTAGATAAAACCATGATGACAATGAAATTGTCTAGACATGGCCATTTACAAATGACATGACTACAGTTCCACAGCTGATGCTGGGTCTTGGACACTGTTTTATAGTTATCCCTACAGCACCTTTATCAACACTAAGTGATAAGGGTCAAAATGAAGTAAGAACAGCTTTTGTACCTATCACCAAACAGTAGTAACTCCTGTTGCAGACCTAAGCAGAATTTTTATTTATTAAAAGGAAAAAACCTGAATTAATTCAAAGCAGCAGTTCATTGTACTGGACCTTACTTTAAATACATCAAACATGACATGGAAAAGTATGGAAAATCAGTATGAAAACCTTCTAAAACCAATCTAGCAATAGTCTTGCAGAAGTAGAGGTTTGGAGGTAGGAAGATGGAAACTGGAGTATCAACAAGGTGTTGTGAGTATGATCAAGTAAATAATGTCTTGATGAACAAAGAAAGGATACCTACCAGGAGACAGAGACTGCCTTAAAGGTGTAAGCCCATGTGCATGTTCACCACCTGACCAGGCAAAACACAGCCATGTCTGCCTTAGCAATGCTAGAAAGTGTCTCCTCACATGTCTGAATGCAGTGTATAAAGAAATCAAGCATGCCCCAATCCTGAGCTAAGGAATATGTTCCCTTCTTGGGGAAGAGATTGGAAATCACATCTCAAGCAACCTGTTTCCAGCTCCAAGGAGTTCCCAGACACAGGTGTCTCTCCTGGGCTCAGTTGCTGAAGAGCCTCAAAATCCCTTGCCTGTCATATCTACAACAACAAATTGCAAAGAAACCCCATCAAACTTGGCAAATGAAGCAGTCTCTCAGATACCCAAAGCAATCCGAACTGCCACACTATTTTGAAAGAAATGCAGGCTGAGCACTTTTTTTAGCAGTTCTTTAGGAAAACAAAGATGATACATATGGACATTTGACAGGAATAATCCTGTATCACAAGTCATGAAGCATTTGAAGTCTGTTGGAGAGAATGATGCCATAAAAATCTTAAAAAAAAAAGATTCAGCTAGCCAACATTTAGGAAAGAAAGGGTAGATGCTTTCTAAGAAGGAAAGAAGTTAAAGTTATTTAAGCAAAGGAGCTTGTTCTGACTCTTCTAAGAGGTTAGAAGCAAAATTAAGAAAGAATAGTCTGCTCTACAAATGCAGGCAAAGCATATGTTTTGGCAGTACTTGGCTGCACCCATCTGCAAACTGGGGCAACAAAGTTCTTTTTAAGGGGCTCGTGCACAAGTGCAGTATCAATCTATACATATAATCCAGCTATGAATGTGTGTGATCCTTGCTTTTTCTCTGAGGTTTTTCATATTCACAATAGATGTCTCCGAGGAGCATGTTCCAGTTTGAAGAAGGTGAAGCAGGAGAATTGGATGAAAAATAAACCATACATATCTTTCAAGATACACAGGATTTGTGCTTTGCAACTGAGCTCTTCTGCGTAAGAGAGGACACTCATAAAAGAGAAAATTCACAGATCCCAGGATAATGCCAAAGACTTAAACAAACTATGAGTTTTCTCTTGGTTACTTTTAGGGCCGCAGTCTTAAAATCTCTGAGAACTTGTTGATACATATGTGGTGCTTCCCTAAATAAAGGAAGAAGATACCTAAGAACACTGAAAGCCTTAAGCCATGAAATATGTCTGGTAGTGGGCTACAGAAGAGTCATAAAAAATAAAGGACAAAACCTAAGAATCAAAGACTCAGGCAATAGGTTAAAAACAGGTAGCTCCTAAGACATGAGAAGAGCTG
This sequence comes from Certhia americana, assembly GCA_018697195.1. Lineage (NCBI taxonomy): Eukaryota > Metazoa > Chordata > Aves > Passeriformes > Certhiidae > Certhia > Certhia americana. The sequence goes on from CM031857.1 coordinate 26,779,774, forward strand.
GGGGTCAAGATCCCGACTTGTTAAAGTATGTGAAGTAAAAAGTCACAGCACTGTGACTGCTGGACTAAGGAAGTTCCTTGTTGGAAGGCTTTGGGGACATACATCCTGTCAATCTAAGCATGTCTCTGTATCTTTTTTAACAGAATTTTCAGAAGTTGTATAATATTGGCTTGCTATTTCTCAGTTTGTCACCGATAAAATGGTAAGAAGATTGAGCAGCACTTTGATGAAGCAAACCTACAGCCTTGCAGGACAAGGGACAAAGCTATTATTTCTACCTTCATGGAGTTACAGAATATCAAAACAAGTTATTGTTGGCATGAGAAGGTTGACATTTCACTTGACATTTCAAGCTGATGCTTATTTGAGTGGATATCTTCTGAAAACATCTCGATAAAAAAAGCATTTCAGAACTGTAACCAAGTGTTCTAAATGGCATGAGACCTACTCAGAAACAAACTTTAAAGATTCTACACTATAAGAATTTGGTTATCTTGGACAACTGACTGCTGTGAAATTAGTTTGTAAGCTACTGAGAAATCAAGACTCTAGAAAAGTCTCCATAGGCCACATTTGCTAGAACACATTGATTTTCAGACAATTTCCAATCTCCTCACCTCTTGTCCTGAAAGGTAGTATGCTGCTAGAAGACCACCAATGAAGCGAATATTGACCTCAAAAACAGACACTTCGGAATTCTAGAACAGAAAGAAAGCATTAATAAATAATTAACCAACTCCTTAATCAAGGAAGAAAAAAAATTGTCAAGGTAGAAGAAAGTACGTATCTCCTAAGGCAATCCACATGCAAGGGTCTGTACTGTTCCCGTCTCTAGATCCAAACTGAAATCCTCACGTGCATCTTTGTGACACCAAATGACAACTCTAGTTACAGCTTCAACCAATTTTATTAAAATCAAATTAGTTCTTCTCCTGCCCTCTAGCTATTTTACTACCACAAAGTGCAATTACAGTAATTTGGGGCTGGTGGGAAAGAAGGGAAGGACTTCACATTTCTATAATTCAGCATGTTCTCTCTTATGCTTTAGTATAACACCAAACCTTCTAGGTTTAAAAGATAAAGCAAAATAATAATTAAAGAATTCCCATAATGCACTTTTTTAACCTGAATTACTAAGCTCAAATTCAGACCTTTATTTTAACACAATCTTTGTCTCAGAATAGCCTTTATGTGATGTCAAGTAGTACTGCAGGACCACTGAGAAACTCAAGAGAATAAACCATTTTATTGCCTTCTTCCACATTATTATCCTAAGGTTAAATTCAACAGTATCTTTTGACTCATTTAACCCACAAAAAATTAAGAGGAACCAGATAGTTTTAACAACTGACTCCCTCTGTGCCCCATTCACTTAATTTTCCACATACACTCCATCTGTCTCCCCCATAAACTTCTCTTCAACCTATTAGACACAGAAATGTAGTTTTATTAAGAGATTTTGAGATAGGCAAGACTTTTCCTTTTATCCGGAAAAGTCACTACAATGTGCACTGAACAAGCTGACTCACCAAACTGCACACAGCCGAAATGACATTTACAGGTAGGTCTTTCCTTTCGCGCTATTTCTATGGCACCTGCAGTGCTTGGATGAAAACTAAATGCATTTTGCACATATCACATATTTCAGAAAGATTATGTGAATAAAGATTTCTTCAAACAGCACTGATTAAAAGTTGGAAGTTTGAAATATTCTTGGATTTTTTTTAGTAAAAGGCTCTCTCTTTTCACAAAGATGTGATACAAGAAAAATAACACCAATGCAGCATGATTCCACTTAATATCTACAGAAGTCATGAATCACACGTGCAGTGGGACAGTATAAAGTAAAACCAAAGATTTCCATTTCCCAGTAGAAGAAACTAAGAGGATCAAATGTATGTATTTATTTATAAACTCCAAACCATATAAGGAAATTACTCAAGTTTGGTGTATATGCAAGACAACTCATTAACCTTCAGAAATGGTTTTTGATACATAGGAAGATGTAACTGAACCCCAGAGGGTCATGTGAATTTCTTCCATCCAAATCTTAGATTAATATTGTAAATTTATACTGAAATTGCCTTAGATCAGACAAAAGTTATGGAAGCAATTTAGTTCACCCTCATAATGGTATCATTATGTCTACACTGTGTCTGATATATTTAGGATCTTCAATTTTAGACTGAATAATTATCTGGCACTAACTGAAAAAGCAGAGTAAAGTTTCTTTGATGTTTGCCAGACAGTCAAGGTATAAATCAAAAGGAAAAAGCCCAAACAAATAATTTTTGATAAGTAGGTTAAAATATAGAAACAACAGTAAACATTTGCTGAATTCAGAATTTTCAACTATATTTCATTATGTGCATTTTCTGAATGAAAAATTGTTTTTTGAACCACAGGGCAAATCCAAGGACTGCAATATGAATTCTATCACAGAGTCTGTGACAGTCCCAAAATTAGTACTAAGAACACTAATCAATAAGACTAAAATAGAGCCATTTCTTCCATTTAATGCTTCCAAACTCCCAAGAATGTCAGATGCTGTATGACCAACTAGGAAATTCTTGTGATATGTTAGAAGCCTTAGGAAAACTCAAGCATTCAAGTGGCGTATTTCATGTTAAAACTCCTAAGAAATGGAAGAAAAGGGATTGTGTAAGTAATTTATACGCTGTATTTTGGGGGGAAATTGTCTTTCATAGATCAGTTATTTGCAACTATCAGCCAGTAAAACCTCATCTTTCTGTCTTCTGAGGCCTGTTTTTTTCTCACAAAACACTTCCCCTTTCTTCCATTAGCCAATTACAATTTCCACTTTGAAAATACACTATACAGATGTATCTTTACTTACAATGGTAAGTGTGAAAGTGTCAGGGTATATTTTCTTTTCTAAAATAAAGTTAGATGCACAGAGAATGTCACTGAAGTTTACACTTTTACCCTTAAGTTTTTTTAAGTTTCACCTGAAAGACCTCCTCTGTCTCCCCCCTAGATGAACACCGTGAAAAGGGCTAGAGATCTATTAGGACAGGCTCTACTCACCACACTGAAATCAAGATTTTTGTCAATCCATTCTTGTCCTTCTCTGAATTCATCGTGAAGGCCCATGATATAAAGAGTATCCAATGCATCTACTATGGTAGCACCCATTTGTGAGTTTCCTACATGAAAAGAAGAAGAGTTTTTATTACAAGTGACTACCTCACTACTTTTCTTAAACATCACAAACATAAGAAAATAACCCAAGCAGTAGCAAAGCTATGTTACTACAAAGGTGTCAGCACAAAGAAAAATCAAAATGAGCAAGGAATTATCAGGTACATAAGAGGATTCTCACTTCTCTTTCAAAGTATCAATCCCCTGGCACAGTTTGGCTTCTGGGAAAGAAAGAATACTAAAGATAGAAAAAAGGAGCCCTTCTCATCTGCTTTCCTAACCTGAACTTGAGCAACTGTACTTTGACATGGAAAAAACCCCACAAAAAACCAGAGGACAGAAAGACATTCAGCTTCAAAAAGCTACTAGGAATTCTAGGACAAAAGCATTAGGAAAGGAAAAAAAAGGTGTACTCAAGATAAAGTAATCAGTACTTGCAGTAATGCCTCGCATTTCCCAACATTTACTTCTGAAATATTCAGAGTTTTACAATTATGGATGCTACCTAATGATTGAAAAGCACGGACTGATGAGCAGGGAAGCGCTGGCCTGGCGCGGCTGCCAAAGCCGCAGTCCCAAGATGTTCCCCTCAGGTCTGCAGGGACCCACGCTAGGAGCTGCTAATGGATTTCTCAACTGTCACCACTTCGAGTGGAGCACCGAAAGCCAAATAAAAATCAATGGTGCTTTAAGCTAAAATGCCATTCGCTTGAAACAGCAGCAATTTAGAGCTGATTGATGACTGACTCATCGGTCTGTGCAAAGGATGAGGTGCTGAGCCATGGCCCATGACAGAACTGGTCTCCCTAGGCCATCCCAACCCAAGCTGCTTCCCTCAGTAGGCAGAGATCTTGATTTCTACAGGAAAGCAAAAATGATCATGGGTTCTCTGTTTTCATGGAGTGTATAGAACTTCGTGTGCACCAACCAAGATTTCATACCTGTAATCTATAAACCAGTGCAATAATTCTGATTAGCAATTTAATGATGCTAGTGCGCTAACAAGTCAATTTTAGGGTTCTTTTAATGTGCTTTCCACCCATAATGGGAATCTCTACAGCACAGTGTTCCTGTTTGGTACTTTTTATTCATCCATCTCTGACTTTCACATGGTTAGAGCTGTATTTTTCCCCTCAAACATAACAGTAACTGAATGAAGCCATCACCCCCACTGTGTTTCTTTCACACAACTAAAAGACTGACATGTAAGCTTAATTCCATTTTCAGGGACTTCTTTCCCCAGATAATATAAATTAAACACAACGGTATCCATGACAAAATAACCACCAACTGATTTTTAAAGAATAGCCATGCATCAGTTTTAATTAATTTCAATTAGATTTGGAAAGCCTAAAGTCGGTGGTGCTTGTCAAAAAAATTCAAGTACAGATTGGGACATGCTACCTTTTGCAAGATTAATTAAAAGACAAATCCTTTGACAAATTGTCCACCAGCCATACCTATAACTCTCAGGAAATGAATTCACTGTGGTGCTTAAGTACTGTAAGGTTTAACACCTTCAGCCAAATGACAAATTCCACTGCTTGTGCTCTTGTGCTAAAGTGGAGGTTGCTTTGAGCAGAGCCACAGTGCTGCACTTAACTTAGCACCTTCTCAAAAGCATAATGTGACAGTTATCTAACTTATCACTTCAAAAATATGCAAATAAGACCATGACACAAGGACTACCTTCAGTACCATCTGACAAAGTATTTTTTAACATAAAGTAGGAATGTGTTATACTGTTTCCACAACATGCTCAAAATAATTTCTGTTCTTTTATTTAAACCACAATGATAAAATTTTCAAATACATGAAGTGTTCGAACGAATAGTCTTGGGAAATCCTGGAAGTTCTTCTTGCAATAATTTCAAAAAAGTAAAAACTTTCCAACTTAAACTCAGTGGTAATCACATCAGTAAGCTCTTGTATTATTCAGCTGGCATGGGATGCAAACAACACACTCCATGGAAGCAGATTGGTGTGTCATTGTCCACCACCTTACCTCCCCACACTTACTCCAAAGAACTTCAGACATCATAGTACAATCTTCCACAGTTTCCTAGATCTCAGAACTACTACTACTCCTATTCCAGTGTCCACACCATGGGAGAGCAGTATGTTGGGGGCAAGAATAACTTCATGGAGTTCTCTCTGCACAGAACCATGAAAGAAGGGCCATGGAAACAAAAAAGCACATGATCTCACAAATCCAAGAGATGAATTCAGAGAGAACAGAAGAGAGCTCTCTCTAGAGCTGATTAAAAGTGTCCAGTTTTCCCAGTGCATTGCATAATGACTGAACAATATAACTTCACCAAATAAAGACAATAAAGTCGCTTTCACTATCACTGTCTTAAAAGTGAGCCCACAACCCCATATACAGAGATCTTACCTAAACACCAGTGGTCCCCACAAGGAATTGCCTACAACCTGTTTTATACCAGATCCTTCATTACTGTCTGCAGCCACAGAAGCAAGTGCAGCCCAATAAAACCAGGTTGCTCAGCACTTGTCCCTAAGAGTCAATTAAAGGAACAGGATCAAATGTGAGATTTTTGTCTGGGCTGTACCCTAATACATTGTTCAAGCCCTCCCTCCAGCTGTCTTTACACACCTTTCTTTCATCTTTTATGTTTAATCTTTCCTAGAACCATGAATGTCCAACAAAACATTACTGAGAAAAGCCCCTTCTACTCTCATGTGCCTCTTCCTTACGCAGTGATGGGCACCTCTTTCTGAAGCACAGATCAGTATGGTTATAGATTCTAGACTCCATGTGAGAGCCCAACTATTTTTTATTCCAGTCTCCTAAGGACAGCATATACAGCCCAACCTATAATAAATTATTAGTTTTTCTTTTTTCATATAAGCAAGCTATTTCAACCAAATTTGAGTTGTTTTGTTTTGGGTTTTTTTTCCTGCACACGGGTACTTCTTCCTTGAGGAAAACATGGAGGAACAACCTTTGTATTTTCAAATCCTTTTGGCTGAACATGTTTCCAAAAGGTCATGAGATGACAAGTCAAAACTTGGCAACAGATTGCCTGCTCAGTCTTCTTCCTTTAGTGTCAATCAGGCAGCAGGAAGCAAGCTAATTCCCTCCTCGTAGGCACTGAGGTGGAAAAGTCCAAAATGCAGAATTCACACTCATAAGCCTTGTGCCTGCAAGAATACAGGGCAGAACCAAACATAATGCAACACTGAGGACAATATATATGTAACACCTTGGCTGCTCCATTCTGCAAGATAGGTACAACTTAAAACCATTTGTAGGGTACATTATGTTTGGTCAGAGAATAAAATTAATTAATTACCCTCAGCTTCTTTTTTTAAGGACTATGTAGAAAGGATGTCATTCTTAATTTGTTTTTAAGTAAGAGCTTCCACCAAATTCTTCTTGAATTGAGCTTGACCAAAACAAACAGTGACATTGTAATAGCTGTCTTCATCTTAAAATGTACTGCACTACCAGCAAGGCATCAACTGAAAATTAAAGAAGGAAGAAACGCAAGTGTTTCAATATCTAGCCTGCATTAGGCTCACGTGTGCTGCTAAAGATTAAGCAGAAACAGATAGGCAGTGGTACTTCCCCCTATGGATGCTGATAGAAACCATTTGTTTAAAGTCACAAAGTGAAATAAGTTTCCATTCATAATAGAGAACGTTCTTTTTTTTCCCTTTCATAGCCATGCCTAGATCAATAGATTTTGCGTTAAAGGACAAGGGGATAACCTTCCTGGAATTAAACTGCAGAAGTTAACATTTGAAGTGCCACAAAGTAACCCTAAATAACGACAATGCAGTTTAAAGAATACCCTTCTTGCTACTACCTCAAGCAGTCTATTATTGCTCCACATATAGAGGGAGCAGATGCCTCACCACGGTGAAAAAAGGCTACAAAACAATTAAACTTGAACAGAAAATAAGACTTCTGCTAGCTGAAGGCCCTCCTCCCAGGGTCTGCCTCTGTTCAATACAAAGGCTCAGCATAAGATAATAACCAATTCCAAAAAGGCTCAGTTTTACAAATGTCAGATTAGGAAGTTTCCTTTCCATATAATTATAGTTCTAGTTGATTGAGCTCCAAATTTAATGAAGTTTGCCTAATGAATGCAATGCTCATTCTTCTAAATAAAACAGAACATCCATCATGAGCTAATGGAAAGAATTTAGCAGTGAAATAGCTGAACTATTAAGAAAATCATGCACACTCTAATTAAGCAAGAGTATTATTCCAACGGACTGCAAAATGGTAATTCAGAGTTGTAGTTAGGTAGACTTCAGTTTCCTGAGATAAGCCAAATAATTCCTTCACTTGATACCACATAAACCTACATTTTGAAATTTCTAGCAAGTCATATGACCGAGTGTAAATATCAGGGCCTCTAAAAGAAAAATGGTCTTCTTATCTAGAATACTTTCAGTATGCACAAAGCACTAGATGAGATGAAGAACTGGCTTATTAGGTACCATCTGAAAGTTTCACAAGAGATTATCAAAGTACAAGGGAGACAGATCGTTGTCAAGTGTTCCGTAACAAAAGGAGTATAAAGAAAAGAAATACCCCATTTTCATTACACCATAAGAAAAAGTGTAGAGATTTAGAACGTCTGATATCAGCTCAGGGTTGCTTAGTGTATTTATTATGTGGAAAAAGAGACTATACTATAAGCACTAGAGAAAACACATGGATAGATCAATTTTGCATAGATCACTTATGAACAGAAAAGACTAAAGATATATTACACAGGTAAGTCAAATAAAGAACAAGATAACAAATTACAACTCTGCACCAGCAAACTGAGTCATGAACTAAGTTGAAAGGTAATCATCAAATAGGTGCTTAACAGAAACTCTGATTATTTAATATCTCATCCATACCTCCTCCTTACTTCAGCACGTATACACCACACAAAAATCTCAGTACCTCTCCTGACGTCCATAGGGGCTTTCACTGGCCCAAGTGGAAGGCTGAGCAGGGATACTGAGTCTGCATGGGAGTGAGTTAATTTTCATCACAGCCACTTGTGTAGTTTGATGCGTGATTAAACCAGAGTTGGAAACAGAATTTTGACTATTGCTGAGCAGTGCTCACACAGCATCAAGGCCTTCTCTTTCCTGTCCCCCTGCACCCTCACAGTGAGTAAGCCAGGAGAAGGCAAAAAGTTGAGAATTTCCTTCTTACCCTTTCTCCCTCTGCCTGTGCTCCAACACCTCTGCGCCACAAGTGTGTGAGTGTCTTACAACACACTTGGCATCTAGCCAGAGACTAGAGGAGTAACAAAATCAAAGGAAATCCAGCCTGCTCAAATGGATCTCTCATTACGAAAATGTACGCTGCTACTACGAAGTCAAGGAAAGCAGCCTAAGTGGAAAACTACTGAGGCCACTCTGCTTCCAAGGAAGTCATATAAATAGGCCTAATAGGGGCATGTAACCATTCCTATTCTTGTGCCTCAAGCAGTGACTGAGAAGGAAGCCTTTTAGCTTTCCTCAGTAAAGACAGCAGATGACACATCCAAAAGCAGGACGCTCACCCAGCCATTTACAATCAAGGTAGGGTTTTCATATTTCCTAAACCAGTGACAAAAACACACAGGAATCAAATAAAGACTCTTATTCTCCTTTGCAAATACAGCCTGCAGACAGCAGCAGATACATTTTGAAAAAAGCTAAGGGATTTGGCAAGATCAAGGAAGAACAATAAGTTGGATACAGTAAAAGCATTTGGGCCATTATTGAAGACAACTGTCTCTACACCCCATAAAGAGCAACTATCTCTGTGTAAAGACATCCCTGCAATCAAAATAAGTTATTTTATACTCTAGAAAGCAGATTTATCTTCCTAAGCAATAAAAAGCTAGAACCCATAGTTAGTTACGTGCAAAAACTAGAGATCTTGATGTAAGAAAATAGCTTTCAACTCTCAAAACAGCTTCCCATGGCCCATGAGATGAATACAGTGATTGACAGAACCATAACATACAAACAGAAATAGTGCCAGAAATAGTATTGATCTCAGCCTGTCTCATAGCAAATTCTTTTTTTTGCAGGGCCGTGGACAGACATCACTTAGTGGAAGCTGAACCTACTCCTACTGGTGCAGAACATGCTTGATTACTGGTGCAGCTACTTGGGGATGAAGGCAGGATCAGCTTGCAAAAAGAATGTAAGAGCACAGAAGCCTCAAGGGATAATTTACTGTAAATTCTATGATAAATTTCCACTAAAACAAGCAACCCCAGCTTCAGCCTGGTCCAGCATTACTGACAGAGCAATCCCAACCACTGGGGTGTACACAAGCACAGAGCAGATCCTCCCTTTTCCACCACACTGTTTCCAGAAACAAAAGAGGAGATGTAAAGCCTCCCCAAGGAGGAATATATACTCTCTCACACTCCAAAGCTAAAAGTTTAGTTATTTTTCACATAGGCAGTTGTTTTAATTCCTAGCAACCGAGTGAAAATGCTTCCTTGATAAACTCTGCCTGACATTAAATACAGAGTTATTACAATCTTAAAGAAAATAAATATTCTTGTTATTGATATTCCTGTCTGCCCAGATGCATAATGGCTGAAAAATACATACCGGGCAAGACAGCACTATATATTAGAAAATATACCAATTTCTACTCCGAAAGATTTAAATAATTTAGGTTTTCAGACTGTAGCAACAGGATTTCTTGATGTGACAGAAAATTAGAGACATGGTATGAAAATATGTAACATGAAAATTAAAAGCAAACAATTATCAACAGCTTTCTGGAATCTCCAGTGAGGGTTTGGCAATAAAGCTGCCACTACTGAAGCACACCACTTGCAAAATATCTTAATGACTCACGAGGAACAAGATAACGTTTAAGAAAATTAATTAAACTTTTGAACAGGAGAGTTTAATTTCACTGAGAAAAAAAGTGCTTCAAAACTAGTCAATGAAACTATACGTTTCATACAAAACTGCAGTGCATGATTTCAGCTCAGTCATAAAATGCAATGAATAAGCCTGTAAGTATCCATGAAGAAACCAATTGCCTTTAACATTTTAAACTAATTAAAAAAGCAGAACAAAAAACTAAGCATGTTGATTGCTTAGTTCTGTTAAATTGCTGATAATAGACAAGACGTAAAGGAGGTTTTAATGTTTTGTACCAGACAATAGAGTACTTAAGCATATAAATAACATTAAATGATCAATTGTAATGCTTTCCTTAATTTCATAACTGAGGAAGTAATTGGAGTAGAACACTGAAAAGTATGCTTGACTTTGAACCTATTAGAAACTGGACCTGCTGATATTTGTTAATAATCAACAAATTGCTCCTTAAATACCTGTGCTCCTAAGACCCAAATTTTAAAACTTTGTCTAAGAATCTATACTGCAATAAACCTTCCTCTTGACTGTTCTTCACTTGACTGCTTTACTTAGCTCCCTAACTAAATCTTACATGGCCCTTCAAATTAATTCAAAACTCATGTAAGCAAGAGGTGAATGCAATCCCCCTTGTACAAAGCCTGAATATCCTCAGACCATTTCGATTTTCTACATTTCTATCCAATTTCTTCCATATTTTTTGTTCTTTTATTTTTAAGCACAAAGACCAAGCTAAATTATTGTACACAGGAGAAGGACTGTGTGCAGACCATAACAAAGATTAATGCTGGAACTATGATCTAAGTTAGTGGAAGGTTAGGACCTGGTGACACCTGAAAAGCCACAATGTCAGGACAGAAAGGTTAGGATGAATTTCAGAGTAGGAAAGAAAGGAAGGAAGGAGGGAGAGAAGATGGCATTGAGTACAAAGGAGGACACGGAAGTGTATCAGAAAGCAAGCAAGAATAACGTGAGAAGTGAATGGTGATGGCAAATCTACTGCACACACAAAGCAGTCAATCAAAACTAACCAAAAATACAGATCTGAAATAACTCCATTTTGAGAAAACAGGAAGTGGAAGACTGAAAATGTAAGAGGAAGACTGTCATCTGTAATGGAAGTATGAAGAATCTAAACACTGGCAGCAATCAGTTAAACGCAGCAGCAAGCAAAGCAAGATTAATATTTGAGAGTAAATTAGAGACCAAGATGTTATCTGGACTTGAATATAGTTGTGTGACCTGATGTATGAAGCAAGCTAAGTACATATCTTCCAAGATAAGAGACAATCTCTCACAGATAATTTTAAGCTAAATTATTTTGTCAGCGAGGCAGTAGGAAAAGCTTATTAAAAAAAAAAAAAAAAACACCTAAAAGCCATCACGGCATGCAAGCTTTTTTATCTTTATATTTGGTTCACTTCCGCACATATTGGTCCAAACCACATTCCAAATTTTCTTTGGGACGGCATAAGAGGAGCAGATTTTCAGTGGGATAGCTGCAGAACTTCACCAGGAGGGTGCAAAACTTGAGTGAACAGTATCAGTGTATCAGGCACAAGCACACTGCTCCACTGACGTGGTCGAACTGCTCCTGAATTCTGGCTGCCTTGTACACCTGCTGGCTTCAGATGACAGCAAAGTGTACACGTGCCCATGGAGTTTTCCTCTGCAGATTTAGAGTTCAGAATGCTAATTCTTACTCAGCTGTCATGCCTGTTCATATTTTAACACAGTCCAAAACAAGACTGCACAACCTTAACTTCATTTCCTTATTATACCCTCTGCTATTGAATCCAAAGGATAGGAAAAAAGTTTAAATTCATGAATAGCATTCCCACAACCTAAATAATTCACAAATCAAAATAAACAGTAAGTCCAAAGATTTTCAACAGGAAACAATTTTTTTCCTCAGAGCATACCATCTGATTTATATGAGAAGAACAGGAGAGAATGCTCTTGGAAAGAATAAAAATTCTCAGTCTGAGCCTCAGCCCTGAACGCTAGTATGAATTAATTTTTTCATTACCATTTCATGCAGATGTTTACCTCACTATCCTATAAATCAGGTTACAGAAATGAGGTGTGTTTATCTAATTCCACTTTGCATTTGTGCATCTTTTGTTCGTTTTGTGGGATTTTCTGGTTAAAGCACAATTTTCAATCTTCTGAATAGGATTTAACGTAATTGCTTTGGACGCTTAAAAAAGTCACTGAATACAACTGCCCTAAATGTGTTGTACACAAACTGATACCAACTGTGTGAGAAGAATTCAGTAGGAATCTTGTATTATTAAAAAGATCAAGACAACAGCTGCTCATGGTGAATGTTCCTGATATGCATAGGCACACTTGTCACAGTTTGATGAAATATCAGTGACATTCAAAAAACATTCTTAGCTAAGCAGTTGTTTTTATCTACAGCACCAGTACTGTAAAACACTTAAGAGAGAACACACAGACAGATTGTATCCTGTCTGCACAAATTTGCAAGTTTCAGAGAACAACTATATTCTGAATAAGCATGGCACACATTGCAGTGAAGCAAAACAGTGTTAACAAATCACTATTTGTCCAACTGGCAGCGTCAATGAGAAGACAGCTTTAATTGAGATAAACAAAGGAAAAGTCAGAAATTTTGTAGAGGGAAGTCTTGTCTTCGCATCAATGTTAGTCTTTTTAAGAAGTGAACTTGCATATGGACAGAGAACATACACAGAAGGGATGTGAGACCACCCCTTAACAAAAACTCTTAAGAAATTGACCTGCCACAGGGTAAAAAAATTGTTCTCATGCAGATGTATAATGGTTTAAAAGATAGGAAATGGGATAAGTGTAAACAACCATCAGTGTGAGATAAAATCACTAGTGGGATCCTACTGAGATGATTGCTTGGGCAAAAGCCTAAATATTAAATAATTGAAAATATTTATAATATTAGATTTATAAAATATATCACTGGATACAATGAACAGGGATTTCCAAAAAGAATGTTGCAGCAGAAAAACTACTCTGTACTGTGTTTGTAGACTCAATGAGGAGCCTAAAAGACAAAGAATTCAATTATTAGGAAAGGAACAGCAAACAAAACAAAAAATGGAACAAAGTTTTAGTCTTCTGCTCAAAGACCAAAGAAGACCCCAAAACCACCACCTTGAAAATATAGAAAGAAAGAAGAGAACAACATATCAGGTATGAAAAAATGTAAGTAAAAGAAATGAGTTGAGAGGCCAAGATGCTCCATGCAGAACAGGGGCACTCGGAGCAAATGCAGTTCTACAAACTCATGAATGGCAAGCAAGAGATAAGTAATGGGGGTTTTTTCCCAACACCATAACTAGTAATCCAAGACAGCAAGCAGACTTCTAAACTAAAAAGATTTCTACAGAACAGCAAATCAAACTATGGAACCATTAATAATGGGTTATGTTGCTATTAAGGTTGCCCAGACTCCAAAGCAGTTTGGACAAAATCAAGGTAAAATAAACTTGAAGTGATTAAACAAAACCTGCTGCCTCTGACCACAGGGGCACTAACACTACACAAACTTATGTAAGACTGTGGAGAAGTCTGAGACAAGCTCACTAAGAGCTTTTCCTGCTCTTACATGTCTTCTCTAGACACCTGCTGTAAGAAATTTTTGAAAACTGAGTACCGATCATGTTTGATCTGTCATCTAACCTGAAGGAACTTTTCTTGTGATATCAGAACACTGTTCTAGTTTCAAACAAAGCCAGCAAGTCAAGAGTTATGCTCTTTCTCAAAATTTTATCATTCCAAAATCTGTGTTACTGGTCAAAAAAAACCCCCAAAACATTCAATGTACATACAATATTCAAAATTATCTCACTGTAGTCACTCATTACTGAGTTTGCAGAGGACACAGATGCATAGGCCTGTCTTAAGGCCATTTCCATTTATTTTAAAATTGACTTGAACCTGAAATACAGAGATTAGGCCGAAATTTGCATTGTGAAATTACCTCTCTTCCCTAGTTAGCATGAATGGATTTTCTTTCCCTTCCCATCTGTCACAGGAAAAGGCAATAATGAGTAGATTACGTGTGCATGTACAGTTAAAAGATAAGAACTACTGCTCACTAAGGAGGATTTTTTATCAAGATAACATATAGTCAAGAATATTTCTGTTTACATATATACCTCATATTCCCTTTTTTGTTCACTTATCCTTTACACGGATTCAAAACACATGCACAGAAAGAGAATGTTGAGCAGAAGTTTTCATCTGTGTTTTTATTAGGATTTTACAGTGAGAAGACACCAGAACTTTTCTGCCATATTTTCAAAAGGTCATTCCACAGTCTTTAAGGTTTATAATCTATTTTCTTTCCAGTAAAAGTGTTTGTCCCCACACTGTTTATAAACAGGTATTTTGCCAGCTAAAAACCAACCAACCAAACCAGAAAATACAAAAGGCTTACTAAATCAGACACCCTTGACACTCAATTAAATGTGAACTTGAAAAGTAAATTACAACTAATCAGGTGATAGCAGAGGATAGTGACAGAGCAGCTCAGGCAGCCCAATAACTGTAAGGACAAATAGCAAAAATGTCTTATAAACTCATGAATATTTCTAAGGGTAAGCAATAAAAAAACCACAACTGTATCAGTGTCTTCTTGTAGTGCTTACAAGAAATATTCAATCTCTCACTCAGGAACCACAAAGTGCACAAAGAAATCACATTGCTCTCCCAAGCTATCCTGTACTTGTCAAAGGTGTTGGAAAAGCAGGCTCCTGTGCCTGACTCAGCTTCTTCTTGCAACAGCCTCCCAATCCTTGCAGTCTGCCAGATGAATTTTCTTTGGGAGTTTTGCTGCTCCTGCTGCCCAGCACAGGCAGAAGTGCACTGTCAGATCTCCATTGCTTAGCAACACAAGGAGCTGCTGCAGGAGCTGCCGGCACTGCTGCGGCACTGGACACTCACCCCAGCAACTTTCTCCTGTGTCACAAGGGGTTGGGCAGGGGCACTGGCAGCAAAAGGCTGAGGCTGGCTGTGCACAAGGCAGTCCACAGGACACACTCAATGATGTGCTACAAACTCAGTAGTCCAGTGGTATATTGGAGAATATTCAGCATACGAGCTGCCCCACCTGAATCCTTCAGTTACTCCTTTGGACGTATCTTGCTCACTAATGACACTTAAAATGCCAGACAACAATTCCTCATGAAAGAGAAGACAGATTTATTTGGTCAAGAGATAAGGCACTGCATTGCAGCCTTGGGGCTCTACCAGGTACCACAAATGCAACCACAATGTGACTTCACTGACAATTCTCTCTACCCCCCTAGAAGACAGGATCCCAAGCGAGAGCTGGCAGGCAGCTCAGGTTAAACTGACTGTGCGGCATGTGAGATGAGAGAACAGGAGAGGCATGAAAGCACTGTCTATGCATGGAGATAGCTCTAGTGTGACAAAATACAAAATAATGACTTTATTAAATCTTTCTGCATGAGAATGGGTATGTCTGTATGCAAGAGACTACAACTTTAAAACTTTGTATCATTATTAAGATCTTTCCACACCCTTCAAAACGTATCTAGACATATAACTGCTTACGGATTATGTAAATTACCAGATCATCTTCATATAAAGCAGCTCATCTCTAGATGAGATTACATCCAAATGCAAGGTTTAGAAATGCACTGCTAGTAAAACAGGAAGTTTTCAATTTTGCAAGAGTTGTATCAGTACTTTGCCATGTACTTGTTACTCGACAAACTGCACATCTTCACTTTATTTTTAGATAATTAAAATTAACAAACCAAAAAACAACCCCAAAACAACAAAATAAAACACACCGCAAATGTCAGAACTCTCATTTCAGAAAGCATCAGGTTAGATGACAGCCCACGATTACTAGTTTTGCTGAGTTTTTGCCCAAGTATTGTCTATTTTCTTTGTATTTTTAATTAAAGTAGTTTAGGTTCTCAAATGAACATATTTTAGAAAAACAGAGACTGAAGGCTGATGCAAACTAGTACTAACTGCTCAATTTAACTCACAAGAAAGTATCTTTACAGCTTATGTTACCGTAATTAGTTTGGAGTAAAAGACACAAACACATACAGTTTAAAACTCTGAAGCATATCTGGACTGAATAATTTTAATTGTGTTTTCAGGAGATGTTCACCCACGGGTCATCAAACAAGTGCAGGGACAAATCATCTTCAAACAGAATGCTTCAGATGGTTACGCTCATCCTCAAAAGCAAATCCAGTCAGATTTCATTACAGGAAAAGAATCTGACAATAACATCAACTACTCTGGTCTGTGCTAAACTCAGAAACCCTCCTGAAGCAAGCTCAGTGTTTGTTGTGCTTGCTCATTATCTTAGATGCATCATTTTCCATCAGCCTTTTCTCTTCACCCTTTGTGTTCTAATGAGAACTTGACCAAGACCCCACACAAACCCCTTCTGCAACAATGCCCTGCGTCTGCACCAATTTAAGCAGTTCAACAAAAAAGGTCAACTTTTTTCTTCTTTTTTTTAGCTTAGCTTCTATTACCTTTAGCAGGGCTGCAAATAAAAATTTAAACTGGAAAGAAAATTTACACCTCTCTGCTGCACTTTCTCCTTGACTTTTATATTTCATTTTACAGGGTGGGAAAAAATGCCAGTCTTTTCAAAAGCAGTTATCACCCCGTTTCACCAACAGAGAACCTATTAAGGTTTGTTTCAGATAACATCTAAATGTAAGTCTCTTTAAAAGCTCACCCACTCCCAGTCATACTTTCCCAAAGCAGTACCATACTACTAATGCTGTGACCCAGCTGTTGAAGAGGTGATATTTAAGAAACTGCCCAACCACACAGTTTGAAAGACGGTATTTTTAGCAGACTCTCCTTTACAATTTACAGTCAGACATCTCAAAAAGACTGGCAAGAGTTTCTTGCTGCAGGCCAACTAAAGCAAACCTAGCATGTTTTGTCATAAAAGTCAAACTAATAATTGAGGAAACCCATAAACATTCTCGCTGGCATGTTTCAGGGAGGCATAGAGCATCTTGCTTTAAAGTTTATAAAGTTTATCCATCCTCATATTTTTAATTACTCAAAACTAAGATTTATTAAGACCAGAGCAGGCTACCTCCTCTCCTCTCCCCTTTTCTGACCCCAGACTGAAACCTGCTAGATCTTGCAATGTTAGAAACACTGGTGTTCTCCTTGGCATAGATGTAGATAAACACTGCTTTAAACAAAAGTGGAGTCCAACGGGGAAGACTAATGACTTATCTGTCTTCCAAATTGAATCGTGTTTAACCTCTCTTGGGAATTATCAGCAAACCTGATTTTCCAAAGATTCATGCAAAGGGCTGCCGCTCAACCAGTGATACCATCTCCTTGCAGGATCTCACAGACGTGCTAGGAATTGAAATGGAAGCACAGTAGATTGCAGTAATGGCTGAAAATAATTTGGATCAAATCATCTTTGAGATGAATAATAAAAACAGATTTTGCTGAGCATCTTTTTACTAAAACTAGCATGAGGTTTCAAAAAAAATTAAGCAACCCTTCTATAAAGCCAAATACTGCTGGGAATCATGTCAATAGGGGTAATACAGATTGAGCTAGCAGTAACAATACAGCCTAGACAGTCCTTGGTACAAAGACCAATTTCCACTCACACACATCCCTCCCATCAACCATCCACCAAATGAACAATAGCTGATTCTATTTTAGACTTGATATATGCTGAAGATTATGTGTTTCAGAGAAGTTTTTCATATGAAATAGCCTTGAATAGAGCAATCATGACATGATTTGGCTAAAAACTAAATGGCACAAAATAGCATTTGGATTTTAAAAGGACAAACGTAGGGCACTGGCTGCTAGAGTTAGTTGGAACAAGGGAAGCAGGAACTTTAACATGGACAAGGCCTGCAATTTCGTTCAGAAAGCAATGCCAAAATTTAAAAAAATAAGCACTCCGAAGAATAATCATTCCAAGAAAAAGAAAGCAGAAATCCTCCAGACTCATTAGCAGACATGTTAGAAGTTAGCAGAGGAGGAATGAAAAGGAAAGACTACAGTTAAATTGTAATTCATAACTGTTTCAAAATACCATGCCAGTCACATTAAAAACAAACATCATGAAAATGTCTTCCTGCCACATGAAGGAAGAAAACTTACTTCAGAGCGTCTGGGTTACAAACCAAGGCTAATCTAAAATTACACATGGCAAATTTAGCAACAGAATTGCAAGTAGCAAAGACTACACGATCATAAAGGTGAACATTAAAGATTTTTCCCTGTCAAATCGAATTTCATCAGCTGGAAAAAATATAAAGGAAAGCCATCAATTAATCATAACATAAAACTAAATCACAGTATGCTTCAAGAAGAGATTTTTTTTTTAGCAAAACTTAAGGCAGTGCCTATGTACAAGATAACAAAGTATCTAAAAATACACAATGCTATCCTGGTATCTAAGAAATTCCCTTCTGCCAAGGAAGCAGCCTTTTGCTCCAGTGCTCTCTTCAGCTCACACACTCTCCTTGCAATAAGTACCAATGGTGAGTACCAACCAGCTGGCACAGGTTGCCCAGAGAAGCTGTGGGTGCCCCATCCCTGGCAGAGTTCAACACCACTGGATGAGGCTCTGAGCAACCTGGGCTAGTGGAAGGTGTACCAGCCCATGGCAGGGGGAGTTGGACTAGATCATCTTTAGAAGGCTCTCTCCAACTCAAACTGTTCCATGATTCTCATGGAATTAAACACCAAGATCTAGATAAAATGAGGTGGATTTAAAAAACAAAAAAAAACCCAAAAAAAACCCCACATTTATATTCACTGCATCTCAAAATATAACCAAAAAATAACCAACATTGCATCAGGACTTTCATTTATATATAGATACACACACAAAGCATCAATGCACATAGACACAGCTTAACCTCTGCAACAATAATATTACTCCCAAAAAGATTGGTTAATAAAGTAATTCAATTAAATACCACTGAAATAATACATTTCTCTCAGACTTCAACAAAAGATTTTTTATTAAAACAGAGTTTGCTGGAAAGTTTGTATAGACTTTCAAAGAAGATACATGGACAGAAATATTAAAAAAAAAAACAAAAAAACAAAAAAACCAAACCTACAAACAAACCAGAAAACACAGCCTACCAAATATGTTGGTGGAATGTCCTTTCCGGGCAATTGGTTTGAGCTCATTATGTCCCCATCCATATTGCCTATAATTGTCCCAGGCATGCTTCATCATCTAAGAAACAGAAAAAAAAAATAGGATTACATTATAAAACTACTACTCTTGATTACATTATAAAACTACTCTCTATGAATACAATATTTTACTCCTTATTTGAAACTTCATCTTTCACAGGCATCCCAGCATACTAATTACTTTGTCACTTCTATCTGTTACAGAGAACAGATTTTATACCATGAATAAATTTGGAAAAAATTTCAAGTCTATTTGATTTGATCAATGGAGTCTAATGCTCTGCATTAGGCAATTTTCTTGTTCTTTCTTTTCCTTTAATATATGCACAGACATTTAAGAATGTAAGCATAAGGAATCCATTTAAGTGTAAGGAATTGCTGTAGAACACTGGCTAATGTCTTAAGATGCTAACTAAAAATAAAATATATCTACCAACACCTGAAGCAGAAAAAGGATTTATTTACACTGATACATCCAAGTAGGACTCAACAATTTTGCAAAAGGCGTAACAGATTTCTCATTACCAACACCTACTTGACAAAGATCTACCATCATATGGCCTCTACCAAAAGAAATGCCAAAAGCTTTGCTCTTTAGGAAGCATAAGGAACAAAGCAGTATTATTAATATTTACTACATAAAACATTTAGCTTTTTAATAGATATTTTCACTGCCTAGTAAGAAAATTACAACTAAAAACTCAAAAGGTCTTGCTGACTAGTTGCGCACATCAACCACTAAGCAACGCTTTTATGGATTTGCTAAAACTCTTCAAACTCTACGTGTTGGAAATTCAGCAGCCACCAAATTGCAAAGTGAATGCAGTTTTAAATAAATAAATAAATTTTATTAGTACCTAAACAGATAAAAGCAAGTAATAGGAACAAATAAGATATCAAAACACAATGACTGCCCCAGACACAAAAACAGTAACAAAAACCCTTTAGAACAACAGCCATGTGTCTGTATCCACAACATTATACATATTTTCTTTTTATATTTTTTTTAAAAATTATATTAAAATAGTGTTAATATAAATAAATTCCCCAAGAAAATGTATAGGACTTAAAATCATGATTTTTTCATGAAAGTTTGATAAATGCTTTCTAAAAGGAGAAATGTGAATGCAACTAACAGAACGATACTAACCCTTTATGAAACTGAGGCAAGGTAATCAGTTTTCACTATGATTTACATGGCTGTAATTTTCTTATTTTAATCAGAGAGTCACCGTGCTCACAGAAAATGTGAGGGAACAAGCAGATGCTGACTGAAAAATGAGGTGCAGCCAGCTGCCTTACCAGCACTACCTCACATCTCTCCTCTTACTACCTCTCAGATCTCTCCTCCTACCAAATTCAAGATTTGGTGAATGTCAGCATCTGAGAATCCCAAATCTTTCAAACTGCATCTAAACTGCCTGCTGAGACATGGAAAACAAAGTCTCTGTTCTCCCTACAACCATCAGGAGATCCCTATCCAAACTGCAAAGCTGTAATTCCTTTAAATGTAAACTCCCTCCAAATTTCCCCTGGCTCAGTTAACTTATGCCTAGACAATAAATTTGAACCCCACACACAGGCCCAAGAAGGTGGGGAGCACTTCTGTGCTAAAGTGGTATCAACCTAAGCACAGCTGCCCCTCTCAAGATGCCAAAGTCCCACTCCTACCACGTGTCATTCAAAGTCAGCTCATATGTGGCTTTTAGGACTTGCACTAATTTTGACAGCTGATTAGGTCATAATACCCTAGAATTTCTTTTAGTCATGAACTAACAGTGTTAGGGAAAGTGGATGCAAATGTATTAAAAGAGGAGAGAAAAGTCATTTCCATAGCATTCACAAACTCCTTAGTGTCTACACAACAGTTACCAAACTGGCAAATTCAAACATATCGGAATGTCAATATGTGGCAGGAAAATGGATCCTCTCTTGACAGGTAAGAAAAAACTGCAGCATGACAAACCAAATAAAAACCTAGTCACAGGCAGTAAACAGAGAAGTTCCTCAGAGAGTTCTTGCTAATGTTATCCAGAACAAACCTACAAATTTCCATTAAACATTGATCATTAACTTAATATCATAAAATCTAGACTCACAGCATCCTTCAGCTGGGAAGGAACCTCAGGATGCCTCTCCTGTCCAACCTCCTGGTTGAAGCACAATCACTAAAGGGATCGGACTGGGCTACTTAAGGCTTTATCCAGTCAGGGTAGACTTATGGACTGGGGACAGTCAAGGCTTCTGTGAAGGGTCCTGCTCTAACCTGCAACCTGCCAGTCTTAAAAAATCTACTTAGAAACAGACTTAAAGGTTTAGAAAGAACTAGAGGATGAAACTAGAGACTGACCAGTGCTTGAAAACAGATGGCTGACTGAACGACAACATGACCATGACATGGCAGATCCAACCAACTGGCTTGCACAGGGAAACTGGGCTTCTGGGATCTTTGGATGCCCCAAATAAATATTTCATGAAGGAGAATCAAATAGCCATTGACATTCTAGCTTTGTAAAAATCTGATGGTATAGGGAAACGCCAGAACAGATCAAAACTAGCTAAGTCCAGGAGAAGAGCAACTTGTTTCCTCACAGCAGAGTATTAACTGTGGAATATTTCACTGTCCTAATTTGCTGTGCTTCTGGGCGGGAAGGACATATTTTATTACAGAATATTTAGTTCTGAAGAAACCCCCAAAAAGTATGCAAATTACAAAGGGCTAAAACAGAATACATACAACACAAGATGTTTCTATATATGTAATTTATCCTAAGAAAATTTCATTAAGATAGAAATTGCAAAGGAGTACATTCCAATGGATGCATGAATTAATAATGAATTAAGAAATTAAGAATACGTTAGTGAGACCTGAAAGTCTCTTGAACACATGAGACTAGGACACAGTTGACTGCATCAATTGAGACTGAGATATGAAATCATATTTTGAGGAGACTAAGCTACTTTGATAACCACAAGCACATCTGTCCTGCCCCTCTGCCTACCCTAAACACTAAGAATATGGTGTTTCAAATCCTCAAGAATAATTTATTGCACTAAGTAGCTAACTAATTTTTTCCAGATGAACGCTGACCATTACTCTGGCATACAACTCGCTGCTTTCCTCCACCACAAAACAAGCAGATTTCATGATATCATGTTAGCAGAGAAACTGCCATTACATGCAAGTGAGAAGCCCCAGAGCTCCTGCATACATATTAAGTTTTATAAGGATGATATGCCAAGAGATCTTGTAACAACATGCAGATTTCAGTTCCTGCCAGAACAGGTAGCATGTTATACTATAGATGGAACATCTATACTATTGGGAGCAGTTTTATGCACAAAAGCTTTGGAGAGACACCAGAAGACAGATGCCTCTGACAGCTACAAAATTTAACTGAGGATGGCATTTTGGCTCAGAAAGCACAAACAACATGAACTCCTGATTGGAAAATCAAAATTATTTCTATAGCTACTCAAGGTAGTGTTTGCACAGTTGAAAGCTGGAAATGCTAAAGATTAGCTGCAGGGATAGACAGGCATTTCCTAAAACATAGCTCTGTCTTTAAGAGGAGAGGAAGGTCTCAGAACGGACTGGAATATTAGCACTACAGAGAATACCAAGAAGGTAGAACCATTAGCAAAAACAAATGTATCCATCCCTTAAAGAACTCAAGAGAGGCACCTTAGGCTCAGCAGGATGAAAATGACAAGCATGGATCAATAACTGTGAAAAATATAAGACACACATTTCTGCAGTTGAAATTTCCATACCTGATGGCAGTTTGTCACAGGAAAGGATTGGAGCTCGGGCATATCATGTATAGATCTTGCAATCTGTCCACCAGAGAACAAGCAGTTTTGGCAATGCACTTTCTACTGACACCATTAATGACAGATCTTGCTTTTGAAAGCAAAATCATTCATAGGGTATCGGTCTGTTGCATACTAATCTTGAAAATGTTTATTATGGGATGCAGCAAGATGCTGCTGCAAATACAACTTGGTAATTCTACAAAAAGACTAATTTGGACTCTGCTGCAAGACAGACAGAAAGGAACGAAGCAGGACATGCCAAATGAAACTGCTTTTGTACGTACACCATTATCTAGTTGTTTTTCTGACTTTAGAACACATTCATGAGATCTAATCCTCTACAGTCATTGGGAAATCAGACTTCTATAAAGATTTTTTATAAAGACAGAGTGGCCATGATGTCTTTTGACAAACAATAAAAGAAGGTCGCAATTACTGAAAAGAGATTTGTAAGGAAGTTCTACCACTACAGCAGCGTGTCAGAAATAACAATTCAAACCAAGGATTGGTTCAAAAACCTCTTCTCAGTCCGAAAAACAGGACAGGCAACTGGCCAACAGAAAGTAGGAGTCCCACTAAGGAGAAACAAGCAAATAAACCAATTTTCTGGCAAATTTCTGTATTTACTGGTTCCTGACATTCCATCAGGAACATGCATAACAGACAGCAAATACACTGCTTTCCAAAGCAATGTATTCTGCTTAAGAGTAGAATTTTAAGAGATTTATATAAACCACCTTCAAACTCTGTTTTAAAATTAACCAAGGACTTACTAGACAAAATTACTGCTCAATTGGCAGATTAAAAATTAAAAAACATTTTCTTACTGCCTGCAAAGAGTACTTTTTGGACATTAATTTAAAAAATTATCTTTTCCTTGTATACTCAGATTTTTGATGAAACTTAGAAAACTCATACTTTTTTTTTTTTTCCCCGGGAGCTCTATCTCAAGAGAAATTATTACAGGCATCAGTTCATGCCTCTGTCATGCATTTTTGAACATTGTCACTGAAAAAGTCTGTTTGGAATATGTTCCTAACACATACAGAACACTGGGTTTTCTTTTGCTGTCAAATCTGGTAACAAATCCATTACTAAACAAAAACACTTATCAAATGGATGCAAAGTAGGAAACATTTTTTTCTGGCATTAAATACTTGAGGCCTTAGATGCCTGATGAAATTACATAGAAAAATTCTTCAGATTGGTGAGAAATGGAAGAGTAAATGTAAAGAGCCTAAATTTGGAGAGCTTGCAGCAGTGAACCTTGCTCAAAAACGTTAAAGAAAGCCAAATATTTTTAATCTAAGACGATGCATGTATTTTTGACCTTGTGCATCACTACGATTTCAAGAGAATATGGCATCCACAAGATTGACTGGTGTGTTGTTTAGAAATGTAGAGCCTCTCAGATCATCTTTGTAAACAACCACAACTGCACATCAGCCAGGAGAGAGAAGTTCCCATAGTTCCTTTCTTCCAGTCTTGTCCTTTTAGGCATCAGTCTAAGCATGTCCACCAGCTTAGCCCTGCACCTCTGCAGTTTTACCCTATCCCTTTTGAAGCTGAAAGACTAGAACTACATGAAGCTTACAAGATGCAGGGGCACCTGAGCATCAACAGGCTACCATAAAACCTCATTTCTTCTCCTTCTCTGAAATACTGAATATCTGCTCACTATCTGCTCTTGAGCACTACAGTGACATTTCCAAGGAACTATAAAAAACATAATTTCTCATTCTCGAGTGCACTAAGTCACCTCACAGCTTTTCATACTTAGCATGAAGTTGGAATCTCTCCATCTCCAGCCCCAATATGCATGATTTTACATTTAGCTGAGAAATAAAAAAAAGAGATTATCATTCAGTCCCATAAGGTTTTTCTGCAATTCTTCATGTTGGCAGCAAAGTTGTCATACCACTACTCATCCATTTTCAAACTTTAAATAATTCATTTGTATAATTTAGAGCAAGGATCCCCAGCAAATATCCTCTATAGCACTATTTATCTGTACTCTCCATTTCCTGCCTTCTAACCAATTTCTCCAGGCAAACACAGAAACTATCTTCCATCCCATGGCTGCCTAGTTCAACATGTATTAGCAGTGAACCCTGCCAAATACTTTTTGAAAAACTATGTATCCAACCATCTCTCCCTTGTTCACATGTTTGCTGACTCTTTTGGGGCTTGGGACACTGTGGTGTCAATAAAATAGAGCAGGACATCTCATATCTGCATGCTCAGTGATTCTACTCCCTGTTCTGGTTTCTGGTAATCTGCAGTTCATTCAGCAGGCACAGGGTTCTGCAGTGCTTTGGTTTCCCCTCGAATCTCTTTCAAAAACTGATGCCTTGTTAGCCACTATTCCTCTGGTAACAGAGCAGAAAATAAGAATAGGTGCCAGTGATGCAAATCAGGAATCCAAATCTCAGAGCAAACTAATTAGAGTGAACTGTAGGGAGTTTCAGGTAGTTCAGTATTGTATGCAGACCGTCTCTGTCTTAATGGAATGCACTGTGAGAGGTTACTCACCAACTACCAGTAGCTCACACTGTGTATCAACGACACCAATACTTGAGAACTAACACCACCTGGAAAACTGCATGTTAAGAACACGTTGGCATCTATTCTATGGAGCTGCTCCAGCAAACACAGAGGGGACTATGGGAGAAATCATGAAAAGATGACTAACAAGAACATAACAGCATGCTATGATTTTCCAATCAAAGTCTCCATAGCTGAAAACACTCCTATTTTCACTTGTATAATAGATCATGTGTAATTTAAAATAGAGATCTCTTCAGTCTAGCTGTAATTCATGATTTTTGCTACCAGCATTTCTGTTTTACCGGAATAAATGGCACATAAAATACAAAATAAAAAAAAAAATAGCAGTAAGGTCAATTAGATTTCATGAAGCCTTCTGATTTACCCAGTTCTGAAGAGAAGAAATTTACCTGGAGTTTTTCTCGGCTTTGTTTGGCTGATAGTATCAGGTAAGTGAAATATTTCCCTATTTCTTTGATTTTAATTTGCATTTATGAGTTTTAAATACTGCAAATGTGCTAATTCATTGTTGAAAGACAGGCTCTTCTCACAATGGTCTGGAAAAAAGACATCTTTAATAATGAACACCTTCCTGAATTTTTAACATGCTTCCAATACTGCATGAGCACTGGAGAATTCTGTAATTTCTACAACTTGACTAAATTGATTCATTTTTAAAATACCCTCAAACAAAAACTTGCATTCTTTATGAGTAGCACATTTTAAGTTACAAATCAAATCAACATATCCAGGATGTGCAGCTGAAATATTGCAAATAAAACTCCACACTAGCAGTTTTATTTCCATTCTTCTATTCCAGTAAAATAAACACAACGAGCTGCAAAGCTTCTCACAGACATAAAAGTAAAATGAGTTCTTCATAAAATCATTTCAACAAGCTGGGGCATAACTTTGTTCAGGGCGACTCCTAACATGCCTGTACTGACCAAAGTTGCCAATTGAATAAAATTCATTCTAATATACATCAATGGAAAATTAGTTTACCAACAGGTTCGATCAAAAAGATTTTATCCTTAATTTACAGATTTCTCTAATTCAGTAAAATTAAGATAAGCTTTAAAAGAGTGTAGCAAAACTAACTGAAAGCCTACTTACCTGTTCTCAACTTGTCAAATTACATTGGAAAACCCAGAACACAGAGAATCCAAATAGTGTGCAAACAAAACCAACTAATAAACAATGTGCACGTATACACATGTATTGATAAGAGATTTCAATATGCACACACTTACATATAAAATGTGTGTATATGGATTTTATACAAACATTCACACTGCAGGGAGTGTTACCTTAAATACTAAAAAAGTTGGGTCATGATTCTTACATCCTTCAGTTCCAGGAAGTAACTGAAGGAATGTAAGTTCAGAGCAGTGAGCTACAAAATCCAATGCAAAACCCTTAACAGGCATGGATTATTACAAACTGATGTTGCAACTAACTAGAAGGCCAAGTAAATTTGACCAAGGAAACAAAGACTGTAAAATGTCAGCAATAATGAAATTGTTCTAAATTGGTTTTAGATATTGAAAAAAGGTCCCCCAGTCACAGAAGGCAGCCTATTTGGCTTGATCAGAAACACTGCAATTAGCAACAATAAGTGAGATTAGGACTGAAAGCCGTATGAATAGTAACTATGAAAAGAGGACTTAGGCAACATGAAAAGATCTCTGGATGATTAAGTAATTCTTTCTTCTACATAGCTCTTTTCTCAATAAGCACACAAAATAGAACTCAGGTAAAGAGACTTACTATTTATAGCCCAATTTCTTAAAAGAATGAGGCTTATGCAATCTTGCTGTCTGTACATCCGTCATTTGACACATACATTTACAGTAGTCTTTTAATCCATTCTCTAATTTCACATTTGATTTTAAAGAGCTGGAGGAACCAGATACTCTACTTTTTGTGTTGAGAAAAAGAAAAAATATCTGTGGCTAGATAAGGCAGACAGACACAAATTGGTACCCTGACTGAGACAAAGGCAGTTATAATTCAACCCTTTATTCATCATTCAAGGGGCAGCATTTAGCACACCAGTAGCTCTAAAGAAGGCACAGAACACACTGCAATTCATGCAGTCAAACAAGGAAGGTAAGAGGACATTCACAGCAACAAGTGCATGATGAGCAGAGGGTGATAAAAGGGGATGTAGGTCAAAAACCCATAGGAAACCATTAGTTTTGCTGCTTATAAAACAGCCTGTTACTTCTCAACAGTATTAGCAGCCTCTTGAGCCTCATCCAGAGACCATGACGAAAATACATTTTAATCACTTTTCTTCTTGGCACATATCTGTAAGTACTTATGACATTGCCTCCACTAATATTAAATAAATTAACTTCCTACCTTCCCTTCAAACAAGCAATATATTACAATGCTAATTTTAAAAGAGGATAAATGGAAAGTTTTGCTAAGGGAAGTTGACGGGCAAAAGAACTCAACTCAGAGTATTCCCAGCTTCCCAGACAGACTTGTTCCTCACTTGTGCAAAGCATCCAAACTTGACTCTTCCTACAAGTGTCATATGTCACAAATTAACTCCGGGTTGGACTAGATGACCTTTAAAGGTCTTTTCCAACGCAAAGTATTCTATTATTCAATGAGCTTTAACTCTGGCACCTCTACTTCCTGGATGTCCATTTCACAACTTTTGCTTACATGCCTTCTCCACCTCACTTTTTTTTTTTTCACCATAAAGCTGTGACACACAGAAACAGGAGCAGAATTCTGCTGTGTTGAGAACAGCTTATCAGAAAGGTATCACTTTGCCATCCCATCTCATTAAACATAGGTGCTTTTAAACTCCACAAGCAAGAATGGTACAGCCAGCAGCTTCAGTCACTTCATAACTATACCTTACCTCTGTGGATACCACACCTCCTTTGAGCTCAATTTAAAAAAAAGTGTATTTACAATTAGCACTGTGTAATTACAAGACTGCATATCACAACAAATACAGAACAAGTACAGAACAGAAGCTCCAGAGAACTTAGATTTCCCAATCTATCTGAAGCCTACAGCATTATTACTTAGCTGTTAAGTCTACCATGGGCATTCAGGCAACATTCTGGAGAAGCTGTCTTCCAGCTGACAAGCTTAGTCAACAAACACCATCCTACCTCAGAATTGTTGAGATTGGAAGGGACCTCTGGAGGGTATCTGGTCCCACATCCCCACTGAAGTAGGGTAATTTGAGACAAGCTGTCCATGTCCACTCCCTGTCATTTTATGAGTACTTCTGAGGAGGGAGACTCCACAACCTCTGCAGGCAACCAGGTCCAGTGCTTGGTCACCCTCACAATAAATTATGTTTATGATGTTCAGAGGGAGCTTCCTGTGTTTCAGTTTGTGCCCACTGCCCTTGTTCCTGCCACTGGGAATCCCTGAAAACAGCCTGGCTCTGTCTTCCTCACGTCCTTCCTCCAGGTATTTTGTAAGATTCCCTCACTTGTCCAGCCCAGCTGCCCCGTCCTTTCCTCAGGGGAGAGATGCTCCAGTCCCTTAAGCATCTTTGTTGTCATTCACTGGACCCTTTCCAATATGCTCCTGCCTCTTTCCTACTGGGGAGCCCAAAACTGAACAAAGGACCCCAGGGGTGGCCTCACCAGCGCTGAGCAGACAGGAAGGATCACCTGCATAGGATTAGGACCATTTTTGGATGAAATACACTATTTTAAAAAGTATCCGAAATGAATGTGAGCAGTAAGATGATAAATACTGTGACATCTTAGACTGAAATTAAAGCAAACATGAACCCTGAACAGAGTGAAAAAGATTATAAAATTTTACTTATTTGACTGGGTAAACTTTACTTTCACCAGGAAATAAAACTCACAATAGACCTCAGAGCACCATGTAATGATTACATTTAAACTGAAAGGAAAAAAACATACTTTGAACACCTTTAAAGATTACAATAATGGTATTTAAGTGCTAAAATTCCAAGTGCTCAAGCAACTTATAGCTAATTTCACTTGGAAAAGAAACTAATGACTTCCAAAAGACAGGATCTGTTCTTAATTTCTCTGCATTAACCACCCATCTTAAAGCCTTGCTGTAAACTTACAATCTTAAAAAAAAGAAAGATTTTCTATTTTCCGTATTTTTTTACATAGTACAAAAAGCCAAAATATGAACACAAAGCTAAAGTGTAGCAGCAAGAATAACTTTCAATGTGTTTGTTCTTAAAGTACCACTTAATTAAAAACCACAGCATCTTTTAAAAGCCTGAACAGCAAGTAAATATGACAGAGAAGTGATATAAAGCATGTATAGTAAGCAAGTGGGAAACCTTTACTTCTCAGAGTTCTCACTGTGCATTTAAAATAATCAGCCAACTCATAAATGCTCCTTATCGAAATATTGGATATAACAGCTTCTTTGAAGAATATAGACAGATTACAACATTTTGCAAATTAAACTTGGGAATACAAAGTAACACTAAATATAATTGTCAGAACCAAATGACATTCAAAACCAAAACCAGTAAGATGCAGGTTCTGCTCCCAGTTGTATTCCATGACCTTAAGAAGCCTCCCTCTCTGTGCTCAGCAAACATTCCTATTATATAAAGCTTTCAAATGTTTTGCACAACTCTCTTAAGAGCATTACACAAATTCTTTTTTACTTTTATATGTACTTTTCTCTAAAATCAAAATATACCTTTTTAAAATATTGAACTGCTGCCAAACCACTTCTTATACAGAGATGCTAAAAAACCAGCCTTCATCAAGTTGCTATTTGGAAAGAAAAACTGGTAATATATTTTCTGCAAAAATAATAGAAACTGGATCCTCATTTGAAAATCTTCCAGCCTTTCTCCCAAATGTAAAGACTCATGTGTGTTACAAACAGCCCCCATCATTCCACCCAATTCTATATGGTTTTTCACCATTTGATAGGAGGTGAAATAGGCTCCATAACATCATTCGTTTTGTGAATTTTAACAGCCTAAAGCTGTTCTTTGAGAGTGAAATTCCTCAAATACGTATCAGGACAATTCACAGTAAAACAGGTCAAATGCTTTCTTGAGACCACCAGGAATTCTGAAGCCAGATATGCAGCCTCCAAAGAGCCAGTAGCTTCCCTGGGCTATTTTTCAGGCCTCAATGGAGGCAATCACAATGTCTTACATGTTAAAAATTATATATATATTCATATATATCAGTTGTGGACCTGCATTAGAGATACTGTCTCCTGGAACTTGTTCTTTTTTTCTGCTAAGTCTCTATCTACAAAGACTATTTGTATCAGTCTACACTGGTTACATAAAACAGTGAGGGAGGACCTCAGTGATGAACATATTTCACAATACACTTCACATCTCTGAAATCGCTGCAGACTTCTGAGACATCTAATGCTGTCAAAAACAGATCTCAGACAAAATATTATCCATTTGACACTAATAATATGTTTCATCTCAGCTACATTGTTCCATCACTGCCATTTGTCCATCCTCCCTAGCAGACCTCCCACTCCAGTGCTCTATACCTTCGTACATCTATAGCTGTAGAAGTGACAATCTCCTGCCCTGCATGAAACAAAAATTTTAAATTCTGGAGATCACCTGGTAGCTACAGTACTAACACAACTGAGTCAATGAAGACAATTAATGTAACAAAGAATTTTCAGTCATGCTCCCATGATCCTGGGCTGTTAAAAGCATAGTGTGTGCACAAGTGAAAACTGCTCAAGACAATGGCATTATTATCCTAACTGAAGGACTTACCCACTTAAAACATAGTCCCACAAAAACCTATGGTGTGGTAATGAAAAGCTACACTTCAGAAACCATAATAGTAGTCATCAACAAGTTATGCAATAGAAAAACAGTTTGTCAGTGTGATTCACACGTAGGCTGATCATCAAAAAAAAAAAAAAAGAGGAGTAAGCCTTTTACAGCACAAGGTGTGTGGCAACTGCAGCTAAGGATCACCACCTGGTGATTCTTACTCACAAACCACCCTGAATTCCTCACAATTTGCTACACCTTCCAGTTTAGATCAGCAAGAATGGTCCAAATTTTACTACTTTTTCATGAGACCAAGAAAACTGCCATTCTATACTCATCATCTCTCAGTCTAATTCTGATCAAACAACACCAGAAGTGCAAATGCTAATTTTCAAACCCTCCCTCCAAGACTTGGTCTATAAGAACTTTGGTTGATTATTTCTTCCAGCTAGCTCTTCACTGTTAGCTGTGCTCAGTAATTTTGCATTGCTTGGTAAGCTCAGTTTTATTCTATGCATTAAATTCATCTCAAAGGTATTTTGCTACAGTAATCTGTAGTAAAAATTAAGAAGTGCTGACAACCATACTGTTCACTCTTCACCATATTCACATTCAGGAAAGCAAAATGCACTTTATATTCTCACTCAAAATGTTTGCAGACAAATCAGTACAGCCTTTTCAAACCCACAATTCAATGCTGTCCTTTGGGAAGCAGCCCTAACCAAGCAGAGTCAAGGAGGTCCAATATTCCAGACACAGCTTCCTAGTTCTGCAGTAATTGCTAAAAGGCACATCTTCCAAGGAAGGATTTGCCACTTCAGATATCCAGATTGTGACAGGTCTCCATATGGAGTAACTACTACAAATAGTGACACAACTCCACCCTGCATCAGTCACGTATAATAAGCAGTTATCCATTACTTGATAAAAGTGGATTCCATCTAGCCATCATTAATATTCAAAGTAAAATTCCAGCTTGGGTGACCTACCCCCACAGAACGGCACGCAACTCAGCTACAACTCCCTCCTATGACAAGGACAGGTGTATGACTGATTTCTTGTTGGTTTTATAAGCTAATTAAACTCAGATTACAATTTAAAAGTAGATTTATCTGATGTAAAAACTAAGTGCCATCATGCTGGATGTTCTTTAGTAACAGAGTCTGTGCTTGTCTGCATCTGGCCTGAACCATTCCTGCTTTGCAAAACCGGTTTTTTGGCATAAAACTAATCAGAGTTCAGGAAAGAAAAAGAACAACAAGGCTGTACAAGGTTTCTGCCATACTAGTTAGAAGTACAGACTCAGAGAAATGTCTGTCAATAGTAATAGGAAATGGGCATTGCCAGGACAAAAAGTAGCAATGAATCTCACAGCCAACCAGTAGTGGAGAGGATAAGACAAGACCACAAACAGTAATTCCCATGGCGTAAGTTGCCACAGAACCAAAAGCATAAGCAAAGATCTTAGTTTGCCTCATTTACTTGTAAAACATTCAATCCACTTAAATTTACTCAACTTTTTAGACCAATTTAAAATGTAAGTTGAAAAGTATGAGATAACTTGGTAATTTTCAAATATTAGCAGATGGTCTTCTTTTTTCTTATCTTTTTGATCTAATGCTTTAACATCTAAAAATATCCTGTGATACAGTAACATATCCCATTCTTTGAAAGTAAACTCACAAAGTCATGCTCTACTTTAAAGATGCTCTTGTTACTGTTCCATGTGTTAATGACAAATCCACTTTGAATCCATATAACTAAGCTGAAGAAATTTCTTAAATAATTTTTAAGTTGTTATTCAGTAAAATATTAACATTCCAACACCAGGAATAAACCATGCAATAATGCTGATGCTCATTAATACTTGTGCACCTTTAGTTTACTAAATGATCTGTAGAACTGTTTTTCATTTTTAACATAAATCACAGCAGCTAAATGCCATATAAATAACAGCTGTTAGACACAAGAACAGGTAGGACCACATCCATCTTCATCATCATCATCTTTACCTCTTTAACTTTGTTCCTCTTCTCTCGGATATCTGGGTCTGCTGGTTCTCCACTGTTTATCCCGATCAGGTTTGGTAAAGGAACAGGAGGCAGTGGCTTGCTGTCTTTCTTTTTCAATTCTTGCACTACTTTGTTCTTTTCTGTCTGAATCTCAGCTTGAATCTCATCCCGTGATTTCTTCAATTTCTCCTTAGCCTCTTCCAGAGCCTTTTCATGATCTGCCCGGATTTTATTTCTCAGACGTTCCTCTTCTTCTCTAGAGACACAAATGGTAGTTAGCATCTCATTACTAAAAACATATTGCTTACAAACAAATTGCAGCTTCAACAGAAGCCACATCCTAACTTGGTTTTCTCTAAGCAATTCTAATGATTCAGGCAAGTTTATTGATTTATGTTAGTGCACAATCCTATGCTATTTTTGCCAGGAACCCCAAAAGAACACCAAATTCATCCATGACACTATTGTGGAAAAATTTATCATCGGAATTTTTCAGATTGTCTTAGCACTTCTGGTTGTCCACTCAATAACTTAGAGAGTTGTACTTCAACTACAGGATGTGTGCAGAGGCACATCTAGCACTAATTCAATAATATTTTTTTAAGAAACCAGAAGGGCTCTTCTTCACTTTCTCCACAATAAATAAATTGTACGCAACTTGACAAGATCTGAAGTAACCACTACAAAAAAAAAAAAAAATCACAGCCACTTCGTTTATTAATAACCCCTACCACAGCATGTTTTCCCTTCATTTCACAACTCATTGTTCCAATCAGTACAGTCCTTAAACCATCAGTCCTAAAATCAGAACTAATTATAATGCAATTTAGGAGCACAACAGCTTTTAGTAAAACATGATTTTGAAATTCACTTTCAACAAGACCAACATCATCTTGGTTTTAAGCAGTATCTTCCAGTGTGATCTTTAACTATCAATTAAGATTTTAAGATTTCTACATAGGACGAAGACTACTGTTCTAAAGCTTGGCTTAAAGAGGTTATTCTAACAACAGACAAAAATGGCACAATTCAGTAGTAAAATATTTCAAGGCATCAGAAAGACACACATCAGACTCTCAATATAGCACCACCTTTTCAAGCTTCTTTAAAAAACAGAGTTGCTCAATGACTAATGGAAGCCAAAAAAAAAATTGTAGGCATTTAAAACAAGCATTAGGTAAAAAAAAATGCAGTTACACAAAGAAGACTTTATTAGCCCTCACATTTTTCCAAAGTGCTATTAGGTTTGCATTTAAAGTAAATTATAGCAGCATTATTACCTTCAATATATCAGTACTAGAAATACAAAGCAACATTTTAATAGATGCACTGATGAAAATGCTTTCAAAC
Source organism: Certhia americana (assembly GCA_018697195.1). Classification (NCBI taxonomy): domain Eukaryota; kingdom Metazoa; phylum Chordata; class Aves; order Passeriformes; family Certhiidae; genus Certhia; species Certhia americana. Next base: position 26,814,493 of record CM031857.1, read on the forward strand.
TGAAGTTCTTCAGACACTTTTCTCAATATTATTCACACCACATCCATATTTCTTCCAAACAATAAAAAAAAAAAAAGGACTGAACTCCTCAATTCAACTGTCAAATCCAAGATCATTAATGCTGTCTAACAGTATCAGTGCCTCTCTCCCTTAACTGAGAAGGAAAGAAAAAACTTCCAAAGCAGCAAAACACTAAAATAAGAAAATAACATTTAGAATAAATTTTACTTCTACTATGACCCACTTATATGAGAAAATAACTTCCTGGTATTCCTGCAAAAGCTACTCACACTGTCGTGGCAGCAGGCTCAAATATCAATAACAAAAGCAGACAAAAATTTCTACCACCTGGAAGATTTGAAGCTTTGGAAAGCTTTTCCAAAGCTAGCAGAGGGCTCTGCGTTAGATGCAACTGGAGAGAATGAGAACGAGGTTGCCAGAACAAGACATCATTCCCACAACCATGTTCTCCCCAAGAACAGCATGATGTAAAGAAGCCAAAGAGGTGCTTGACAGAGAATGAGAAATCTGAAATGTTACTGAACAGTTAAGAATCAAAACACTTCAGTGTGGAAATAATGTATTTTGCAGGTACATTTCTCACATTCAAAACTCTGTATCTGGAGGCAAGTGACAGGCTTTACTTTCTGACTAAATTCACTTCCTTTTGCTGAGAGACACCGAAATTCTTTTTACTGAGGACCAACCATCCTTGAAATAACTGCATTTTTATGAGGGAAAAGGTAACAGTGTATCTCAGACCTTAATAAAAAGCTGATCAAGGTACATTTCCATTAACCTAATGGCTTTATTGATAAATAGAAATATGTTCGATAAAACATATGGTTAACTTTTAAGTCCCCAAATACAATCCCCCTGTGTGAAAAAGAATTATGAAGTTTGAGTAGTTACAGTGAGTCTGATTCACTGAAATGAGTCACTGCTGATGTGCTTTGTGCACCTTCACAATTTTGCACCACCAATATCAAGTGCCAGGAAGATTTTGCTTTTACCTTTAAGTTTTCAGTTCCAGGTACTGCATGCAACAATCATAATATAAGCTCCGTCACTCTACAAACTTCATCTGTTTCTAGATTCAAACTGCATGAAACAGCCATAAATTGGAAAACAAGTTTTGAACTCACATCTGCAGGAACCACTGTATAAACATACAAAAGCTGTTGATTTCTACAGCAATATAATCCAATTAGAGTCATTAAGAAAGTTTGAATGGCACTGTCTGCTTTCCTTCAGTCACTCAGGAGAAAATACACAGACTCAATAGAGATGAAAAATCCCAGTGCTAACTGTATGATCAGCTCAAAGCCTTTCTTCCAGGAAGTGACATTTTGAAATAAACATAAGAAAACAGTAAGATGAAGAGAAAGGTCAACAGGTATTTGAGGGAGTTTACAGGAGATAGCACAAGAGCTTCTTCTGCAGACACACATTCTCTGTGCAATTACCAATGATGGACAGCATGAGCTACATGATACGTCATATTCTACATGCCAGCTGAAGACATATTTTACCAAATATATTCAAGTACATGACTCTGATGGAAGAAAAATCACACCCTCAAATAACAATACCATATGTTTCTTCTGAGTTCCTAAGCAAGAAGAACTAAGTGAAAATACAGAATAAAGTTAAGACAATGAGAAGACTGATTTTGTGTAAGCATCTGACACCCTCTCCAATCACCAACATGCTCCCTGGCAGCAAAGAGTAAGCAACAATTTAATACATGCAGAGAGCACTATATTAAAATACTCATAATTAGAGACATCAAAAGGATCAATCTAAAGATAGAAGATTGGAGAGAATCCCAGCATAAACACGTATACCAAAACCTGTCAAACTGTTTCCGTATCCCGCTCCCATTTCCAAGCAACATAAGCAAACTCTTAAAATTTAAAGTATTTTGACTAAATCTTCAAAACCTTATCTAACAGAAAGATAGTTTCTTCTAATCATCTCAAAAGCTTATTCAAAAGTCTCAAGAGAGGTTCGAGTACCATGAAACTACAGCAGTAGCTACTTTCGAACAAGCAATATTATTAAAATAACATGTGATTAGACTGTTTTTGCCAAGAAGAACCATATATAGATCTAATAATTAGAATCTGAAACTAGAAACAGGTGCAAGTTTTTTAAACAATCACTGCAATGAGCTATTGCAGCTGCCTATGCAGGAACACTGTATGCTCCCAATGTGTCCACAAGCTGCCTAAATATCATTCAGAGAAGACCACAAATTATAATGCTTGACACCCAAATCGCCAACTGGAACTTAATGTGCTTTAATTATGCACACACTAGAGAGTCTTCTGAACAGCTACCAAGCCTCACTTGTCAAGACAATGACTTTTAACAAAAGTCTTTCCTATCTGCTGTGATACAACAGGCTCTTTAGAAAGCAAACCACAAAAAAAACCCTGTAAAAATTTGTTCAAGTTTCTCTGTGAGATTCAGGATTAAAAAAACAGAAATAAAAATTAGAACAGTCAAGAAAAGCAAACAGGACACCAGCAAGTGTTCTTGCCACTAAAAAGTAGGCCACTGGCTAACTGTACCAAAAGGACACAGTTTATTATCATTTGGAATATCAGCAGATGGATAGACAACTGTTAGAGGACATAAATATTTGTGTAAGCCTATCATTCAGAAATAACCTTCAGTGTGGAAATCATGAACTTCTACCCTTTGGTCAAGCTTGATCTTCAATCAGAGGCTACTTTCAGAGACAGTGAAACAAAAAAAAACAGGCACTAAAAAAATTTTTTTAAAAAAAGTAAAAAGTGTGAGAGGTAGCTCCTGAAAAACACACATTAACTGCAAGACTTTTCTCCAGTCTTTCAGCATACACAGTTTTATATCCCCACATATCATGAACATAACACCATAATGTTCTCTCAGTATATGGTGAATGTGCATACAAGAGGCATGGAGATACATAAACTGCCTCTCACATGACTGGAGTACGAAGGAGAAAGAACTGCAAGTACAGAGCAGTTGTGTTGGGTTTTTGCTGGATTACCCTTCCTGTACAGATGGCTGCATTACGCTCTACTGTCAAGCATGAACAGAAAAAGAGGCTTGACTATTTTTCTCTCATGTTTGGTTTTCATCATTATCATCCTGCAAAAGTTACCACTTTCTCCCAGTTTGCTGGGCTGCTCTAAGACATCAGAATTACGCTCATGAAGGAGTAACAGAGCAGTATGTCTATGACAGCTGAAGAGGGAAGCTCCACCATTAACAGGGAGGCTGTTACTTAGCAAGCGTTTTCTCTTTCAAAGCAAGGTTGTATTTATTTCATTTAATTTTTTTTCTTCAGGTAATGAACTTAGTCAGAGATCACTGGTTAGAAAGGAGTATTTTTACCGGAAAATAAATGAATCCTACAGGCATGAAGGTAACTTTAGAATATCAAAAACACTGTCAAAGTATTAGTTATAAAGATTTTCCAAACAGATTTAAGAAGAATTTTATGCATGTTTTCAACAGAATGTTTTGTACCCAAATCATCCATCTGACAGTGTCTGTCCAAAGCACACTGTTTCTAAATAAATTTTCACCTTTGTTCAAAATAACTTTGCAGACGGACATGGCCTAAAACGCTAGCACAGGCAGAGCAGGTAGAGGATAACTTAGCAGGAAAGAGTTTTTGTTATTTAAAAAAATGGCAAAGTAAAACTGTCCTTTCTCAATGTTCTAAACTACTTTAAAAACATAATGCTTTTAGTTATCTGCAAGCATCCTGCCTGCTCACTGTTTTAGTTAAAACAGTAATACCTACATGTGGTATATACGGACACTACACAGTTACTTGTGCGTGTACATGGTGGCCTGGGAAATAAATGCTGAAATGCAGAATATTCCCCATTTCAAACTTTCTTACCCAAGGGAGCTAATAACAGTTCATTATGACATCAGAAGAGGGTATATCCAATACACTTTGAAAAATCATTGTTAAACAACAGAAAACCTGTGGAAAGGAATCTGGGAGCCCTGGTCAGTGGCAAGTTGAATCTGAGACAGCAGTGCCCTGGCAGCCAGGAGGGCCAACATTGTCCTGGAAGGCACGAGGCACAGAATGGCCAGCAGGGCAAGGGAAGGGATTGCCCTGCTCTGCTCTGCACTGGGGCAGCCTCACCTCAAGTGCTGGGGGCAGTTTTCAGTGCCACAATATAAGAAAGACATTGAGCTATTAGAGTGTCCAAAGGAGAGCCATCCTCAGATGGAGAAGGGTCTGGAGAGGAAGCTGTATGAGGAGTGGCCAAGGCCACTTGGTCTGTTCAGCCTGGAGAAGAGGAGACTGAGGGGAGACCTCATTGCAGTCTGCAACTTCCTTGAGAGGGGAATAGGAAGGGCAGGCACTGATCTCTTCTTTGTGGTGACCAGGGACAGGATCCAAAGGAATGGCCTGAAACTGTGTCAGGGGAGGTTTAGATTGGATATTGAAAAAGGTTCTTCATGCAGAGGGTGGTTGGGCACTGGGACAGGCTCCCCAGAGAAGCAGTCACAGCACCAACCTGAGAGAGTTCAAGAGGCGTTTGAACAATGCTCTTGGGCACATAGCAACTCTTGGGGTTGTCCTCTCAGTATCAGGAGTGGACTCGATGATCCTTGTGGGTCCTTTCCAACTCAAGATACTCTATGATTCTGTGATTTGTTGCCCAGAAAATTACCCCAAAAAACAGATCCCTTGAGTGGTTTCTTTTAGACAAAGATGACAGTAGAAGTTATTTCTAGCGAGCGGTTAGATTTGCATATGACATGAGCACTGTTCCTCAAACAGAAGGAACATGAGACAGAATCTTAACTCAACTCCTATCCCTCTCCAACTAGTTCTAGCTTTTTTTCCTCTTGCTGTGACACTTCCCCTTGACCTCCATTTTCCTTCTTCCTACCTTCCTTTACTATTATTTTTACCAACTTAAGCTTCATTAGCTTGGTCTTCAACAAGGGCATGGCCACCAGTCCTCCTCACTGTAATCATTCAACTTATTTGGACAATGTTAGGGAGAAGAGCAAATTCACTGACACAGGCACTCTCCTTGAATCCTAAATACTCCCTCAAAGTCTACAGAGACCTTCTCCAAATAAAATTTCCTTCCACTCCTCTGCAAGAAATGATGCCCCTAATTGATCTTGTTTGCAGCCAAATCTCAGACCAAGAATCTGGGCTTTCAGCCACCTTCATCAATGCCTGAAGACTTCTCATCCCCATGACAGAAACTCACAGATTCTATTTCAGATCTGGTCTCTTGTTTAAACCAAAACCTTAGCCCCTGACACTTCTTTGTAGATAGCTGGGTGTCACCTTCAAGGCAAATAAATTGTAACTTAACTTTTAATCTTTATTCCATCTCTTTTGTTTAGCAGTGGAAACTTCTCCATTGTCCAGATTGCCAGTGTCTGGGCATTCTTCCCATTTTCTAGAACCTGACTACACCTAATTTATCAGCTTAGTTTCCAAGTATTTTGAACTCAGTCTTTCTTTACCCATACAATTTGAAGCCCTCAGAACTTGATCAGGCTCCTTTCGTTCAGAAATTCCACCAGGAAAACAAGCCACTTAACTACTGACATCCTTAGAATTGCTTTTCTGCATTTGTTCCCCTGCAACTCTAATTCACTACATGCATTTTTTTCAGAAACACCAAAAAAACATTTCTACTTCCAGAAGTCCAGTATGTTAAATGCACGGATTTCTATGCTGGTCATTAGAGGCCACTGCTGCTTGTTACTCCTTTACTGGCTCTACATAATTGTTTTTCCTTTGTCTCGTAATTTAGGTATGGGCCTTGGAAACAGCTCTAGAATGAGGACAAGCAAAATCCTGAGGGAAATATATTTAGAGAGAATTTCCAAAACACAGACTGAAAGGGCACACAGAACTTGCAGAAGGGAGTGCGGAATTGAAGCAGATCCCTTACGCATGAAGTCCTCTACAAAATAAAAAGACACTGAGTATTCCTTGGTATCTTGTATAGTATTTTGGAACATAGCCAGGACCTTCATGAATCTTCCTATGCTAATAATTTATTCATAAAGAATGTTAAAATAAAAGATAACTCATAGGGTTTCTTTAAAACCATAATAAAAATAACAAAACATACCTTCCAGTTAAGAATAAAACAGTACAGGTAACACTATAAAATGTAAAACATTTGAAAGAAGAAGGAGAAAAAAAAGAAAGGTATGCAGGTAAGGGATCATCCTTTGGGAATTACTTGCTTCTTATGTTATGAATATTTACATAAATAGAATTGGTAAAACTTATTTTGAGAATCTGTCAAGTGGTGTGACCATTAGCAAACACATTTGTTCCTCACCTCTGTACACAGCAGCCATGTAATCCAAAAAATAGCTTAAAAAAGGAGGCGGGTGCCAAGCTCAGGAAGCACTGCTGCAGCTGGTACAGTCAGCTCAAGTTTTACTAGGGAAGAAAAGTATTTGTTTTCTACAAACACTCCTACACTTGCACTTACATGAGCAGCCAGGCATTCCTCAATGCTAAGAAGGGTCACTAGAGACTGTGTAAACATTTTAAGCTTAAATGAAACTTTTTTGTTTTGTAGTTACAGTATCAGCTGAAACAGATTTTTCAGCAGAATCAGATTAACTATTTCAGGAAGAAAAAAAATACTCTTTAAGACTACAACATCAATGAATGAAACTTTCACTAGTGGTGGGCAAACAAAATTACATGTTTTCAGCTAGATATAAGCAAACTCAATCATTTTTTAGTCTCTTAATGTCATCTAGGTACAAAATCACTTCATAAGAAAAAGCAATAGTTGCACGAAGTTCAACAATGTAGAGTTTCCATTCCCTACAGCTCTAACACATCTCTTTTGTATCTCTTCTGCTCCTCCAGTGTAAAAGAGAATACATTTGACTAAATGCACTAACACAATCAAAAATAGTCATTATTTCAGATTTTTTGATGATTAAAGGAACTTGAGTTAACATTTGCAACTAATTACTTCTGCGCAGAAGAATATTAAGCCTCTGCAGAACAAGGTCCTAAATCTGTCAAAGCACTTCCAATATTAATACCAACGGAAAAAACATATCTTTTAGGAATCAATCTTCTGCCTAAAAAAGGACTCAGAGAAGTCTACTAAAAAGTTCAGGAAATTCATGATCTCTTCCTGTTTCCTCAAGAAAATTGAATGAGAAGAATGGTGGTTGCCCGTTGTAGAACTATTTTAAATAGTTTCCTGTACCCTAGCACCATACTGACTGGAGCATCAGATCTTCCTTTCCAACTAGTACCCAAACGAGACAGACTTCATTTTTAAAAAATAATAAAGATGAAAGAACTTCACAAGAAATGGGAGCAAAAAATACATACCGACTATGGGAGTAAGAAACAGAAACAGAAATCAATACTGAACAAGAGAATTGTGTGGGATAAAAAGCTAACAATTCTCCATTTGGAAATGTAAGATGTATTTTGATGTGGGTTTCAATCCACCAAAACCCAGCAGGATTATTTTAATTCAGGATTAATTTCAGAAGCCCATTACAATTAACAATGCCACACCACAGTCTTTTCTACTACAAATCACTCTAAGTCACTGGAAACACTGCTGCTACACAAATTTAAACATGCATATAGCAATGTACTTACACTCTACTCACTACAGTCAAGTCTAAGACAGCATGGACCAACATCTTGCATACTGTATTATTTATTGACACAAAGAACAGTTTGATGAAGGTAGAATATTACGTAGCTGGTCCTGTGACAATGAGGAAGTAATGAACTGAGTTCTCCTGCCTGACCAATGCAATGTCATCTCTGCTTCGTATTAAAGGTGGAATTTTTATAAGTAAGCACAATTACATACAGGACAAGGCAGTCCCACTGATGTTGATGGCACAGATCAGATAGTGAAGCATATGCTCAAGCAGAACTAAAAGAAACCAGAATACTCCCACATACAGCATTAAGCCCTTAAATACTAAATAAAATCTAGTCTACTACTATTGCCCAAAACTAAGTTTCCAATAGAGAAAAAACCTGAATATTTAAACCATCAACACAAGCCATAAAGGAAAATAAGAGTGGGACATTCTATGAATTGCTATACATCACAAAAGTTGCTGTAGAACCCAAAGCATTACCGCATTTTCCCTATCACTCATAGCTTCTCTTTCACTACCATGCTACAATCTTCACAAGTATTACTTATTTTTCTTTATTCCATACAAAACTGAGTATTTGTAAACTCAGGATTTTTCACTATGATAAACAAAGCTGCTTTGATAGAAGTGTTTCTGGGAAAGTTGCTAACTTGGCTACCCAGCATTAAACAGAATCCTAATTTTAGATTAAAAAAAAATTGATTCAAACACCTAAAACCCAAGAATATCACTGTTTTCTGCAACACCTTAATTTTCACCCTTTCAAGCACATACAGACCCATTATTAAGTTGCATGTGCAACTGCTATTCTCTATATCTTAATATTCTTTGGAGTGAGAAGACTTTGATTTTTCAGAAACCTAATTCTTAAATATTTTTTTACCTAAAGAAAATGAATCATGGGTTCCATTCTGTATGCCACCAGCAACCGTTACGGTGTATGCTCTACAGAAGCTTGAATTACATGTTCAGCACTACAGTACTGACAAGCTAGTCCTTTACCCTCTGTACCACCCACACTGCCTAAGAGCTGTGCCAAAGCAAGATGCTGGGTTCAAAACCTCAGATTTGTACTGGAATTTTAGGAGGATATGGGGACAAATACAAGAACATAGTACCAACAAAGGAACTGCAATCGTACATGTGCGTTATACACAGTATCTTGCTCTCCCTCCTTTTCTGATCTTCCTTCTTGACCCCAGAATTGTAAGTCTCTCCTTTTACATGTGATACTACCAGAGGAAAAGAAAAAGTTTCTGGAGGCATGGCAAAAAATCTTTAGCAGTAATGGAAAGGACACAAATAATAGCCTCCTGAAACTGAAGTTGTGAGTTGAAGTTTTAGCCAGTTGAAAAAATTTATTTTGCTTCTGCACATGCACACGCTAAAGCAAAGGAATTTTTAGCACATCTACTGATGTGCATATGCCCTTGTTCAGGTTGCTCAGCCCAATAAAAGAATGATATTTATTTGCCTAATAAGCCATGAAGAGTTTTCAAACATTTTACCAGACATACAGAAAGAGCAACATATGAGAATCTTCAAGCAAAAGAGAAACAGGATTTTGCCTGTTGCCCTCGTAAGAGTATAGCTTGAAAACTTTCATTCAGCAGGTGTCAAAAGTTTGCTGCAATCACTGTGTAAGAATGCAGTGAAAGCTGTACTAATTCCTTGCAATGAGAAGTGCTTAACACTAACGCTTTAAATACTGAATAGAACAGGCCAGCCTCATTCTCCACATGTGGTAGGGCAGATGCTTCTGTGACATTCTACACAGACATTTTAAGTTCTAAAATGTTCTAAAATCTTGTTCTAAAATGAAAGAACAAAAGGGGACATAATTGTAAAGAATTTGTCCAAAAAAACCCACACTAAATGTGTGGTTCCGGGATGAACAACAGCAGAAAGAAGAAAACTCCTGGTCTACTCATGTTTTGGATAAAAGACCAAGCTAACTATAACAGACCAAGAAAACTTTTCAAGCAATACAGTTAATAAGCAGACACCTCTATCAACCCCCTTTTTTGATTTTATTTTGTTAAGAACGGGGTTTGAAAACTTTATTTAGTTTCAAATAACAACCAGAAAAGGTTAGACACCAACTGTGAGCAGCATTATCTTACTGGCTTCTAGAAGTATCAAATAAGCAACCTTAAGAACAAAACCTGAGACAACAGAATATAGGCTGACAAAAGACATTTGTCATATAGAATTGTGGTGGGGGATAAGGGTGTGTTTTTTAAGAAAATTAAGAAGCAGCAATCACTAAAAATTACGACAACCACTTTAATATTCTTGTGTTTCAAAACAGAAATCCTGGAGCTTTTCATCATTAGGAGAATCCACCACCATTTGAGCTAGTAGCAGGAGGCTGTCATCCTCTATATATGTAAACAACAGAGGAAGAGAAAATACCTTGGCAGGGACTCACACATATCAGCTTGCAGCAAAAAATAAGAGACTCCAGTTACAGTTGCTCATTATATTTAAGACGGTTAATACCTACCTACTGACAAGTGAAAGGTCCCAACAGCAATAAGGCAAGGATCTGCTGGAAACTGAGGACGACTGGATAAAAACAGTGAGATAAATGATAATTGGACAATCAAAACACCTAGAGCACAGATCACCATTGCGTGCACAAGCCTTGGCAGGTTAAGCTTTGGAAAGCTCTCTGACAAACTCAGAGGGGACCCATATGCAGACCCAACTTCCAGCTGGAGAACTGACAACACTGCCTTCAGTGCACACCTGAGATTGAGAAGTTAACCTGTGTGGCAAGAAGATATCCCTGGTTAAGTAACAGTTGCACACCATCAGCATGGGTCCCCTCTGCTGATCACCAGCCAGAAAAAGCCCAGAACACAGCTTCCCTGGCATTGTCACAGCCAGTCACCTACAGCTACAAAACTAGCACTTCTCTAGAAACAAGTCAACTGGCACATAAGGATGCTTGGATGTCCATATATGCTGCTGATTCAGTAGGTTAAAGACTGATTGTGTATGACTGCAGCATTGCTAGAATGATCAATTGTAACAGTTGAAATATTGGTTTAGAGATAAAGGATGTTATATCCCTATATTCCTTATACTGTCACCACCTCTGTGCAAATCATTCTTTTCTCAGGGCTCTAGTGGCCCTGTAAAAGCAAGCTCACTTACTCCTTATGCTGGTACTCAGGAGACTGGGCAACGAGCCATTCAGCCAGTGGTGAGCTGAGCCAGCTGAAAAATTATGGATCATTTCAGGCCAAATCAGGTCTCCTAATTGGCTGACTGCCCAAATACTGATGCTGGGGCTAGAATATAGTCAAGATCAAATGTCTGGGGACACAGCAGAACAGGAAATGAGCTTCAAAGTGGTTTAGACACGCGTATTCAGGGGTGTTAAACTAAAGCTCAAGGTACAAGTAGCATGTTTTCTGCACACAAATTCACATGGCCATTAACCACTACTATCCATGGCCATTCCCTACTACCACTTCCATCTATCCCATCATTCAGTCATACAGTTTCCTCTTCTCTAGTTTGCCCCACTGATACCACTTCTTCCATCAGCAAGAGCCACTACCTACCATCCTAAATTTTATTTATGCTTTCCTGATTATCAACTTCTGCCAAATGTCTCCTCTCTCCAAGGTCTCTGATTAGTTTCTGGTATCTCACTTAGCCAATGCCTGCCTCTTCTTACACCTGAGACAACAATAATCTTTTCCTATTTAGGGAAAAAGGGGAAGAGACCAAAAAGCACTATTTCAGAGTTATCCTACCCTCAACTATTTTGTTCCAAGTGCAGTTTCCATCTCCAGCTTTCAAAGAAATAAACTTCTGCTCCTCACCACCACCAATGTCCTCTGCTAGCCCTGGCTCAATCTCACCCCTCCCATCCAGGTTTCCATTTTAATTAGGTACTTCCTTCCCTTTTCCCACCCCCCATACTGGGAAAATGAGAACTATATTAACTGAAGGAATATCCTCTTCCTGATGTCTGTGTTCAAAAGGGGTATCATAGTAAATAACATAGCTTCCTCCTTTTACACTCTGAGTCTCCTGATCTCCAGCAGTAAGCACCAAAACTCTCAACAACAGAAGAAAGTTGGAGAAAGTTAGCAATTTAAAGCAATAGCCATGATATTAGTATGGTCTTAGTCTGAAAGTTCTTAATTGTTCAAATACCAATTAAGTTGACAGCAAAAATCATATAAAGTGAGAATGGCTGTTACAAAGTTAAAGTAGCAAGTGGCATATAATGCAGACTCAGTGATGGCAAACTTTCAGGTAAGCAGATGGCACCAGGCTTCTCTGCATGGGAAACCCTCTGGCAGGTCCTACAGAGCTTTAAGGAAGTGAGTACCCTCACACAGATGTTGTCGACGCAAGCTACCACATTTCCATAATGCTATTTTAATCACCCAGCCAAGGCTGCCTTGCACATCCCAGAAGCAACACTGCTTTAAATATCTGATTGGAAGTTCACACAAACTGATCAGATTTATCTTCCTCCTCTACCAAAAATTGTTACTGTATGTCTATACGGTAAACTGACACCTGTCTATCAATGTGCTTAAAATCAGAATAGTACTCAACATGCATGGTGCCATAAGCCCTGCACTGAAATGATGTATGGCAAAGCTTGATGAGAAAGAGGAGGGGGACTCTGCTGGGATTTCCTATAAGAGAGTGAGACAAGCTCTTCATTATGGGGAATCAACACTACTACTGATGTGCAGCTCTACCCAAACACAGGCCTGGAACAATTTCTCCTGACTTGTTCCTCTTGCCACCTAGACACCACTATGCACAACCCTCCTGGCATCAGTGCTACTTGATTCCCCTTGCTGTGGCACAGCAGCAGCACTGGATTTGTCCAAAAGACACAGATCCTTGCAGTGCAAGATTGGCAGGATCACTTCCTTCGTCCTATGTGGCAGAAGTTTAAAATGCAGTCCTGCTCTGCAGAAACTGGATGAATTACAGGGCAACATCAGTAATTAAAATTTTTTTTTAAATAATTTTAAAAAATTAGTTCAAACTCAGTCTCCGAATATCAATATTTTCCAGAAGGTATTACGTGACATGTCGTGAGAAAAGCTCTGACAGGACAGGAGCTGTAGGCAATGTTTTGCTGTTAAACACAATTATCCTTGTTTCAGGGAGAAAATATACAGACACACACATATGTACATATAGCACATATGCTATGATTCAAAAGGTTTTCATATAAAATGACACAGACTGCAGCATGGATATACTTGACAGTAATGCTGCATTAATTAAAACAGAAATGTAAGTTCTTCCATTCAGCACTGCTGGGACTAGTCAGAAGGAAAGAACACCAAAGCTTTATAGCTCTCCAATTAGCAAATCAGCCAAAACAGTAACTAAAGATAGAGCAACAAAATACCTGGAAATCATGACATACAGTCTAATCTGTGCTGTTTCCACAGAGCAAAACTCTATCTCATTACTCCCGAAGTTCTTTAATCTTGTCATAAAGCAGAGGATAAGAGACAACTATATGACAAATTATTTAGCCTTCCAGGTGCTTTTAATAAGTTATCACATGACAATAATCCCCACTGCTAATAAAATACACAGTTTGGATTCAGGAGACAGATACTGGATGTTGGTTTTTTTCCTTTTCAAAAAGGCCAGAAAAGCAACACTAGATTAGCAATCAGTAATCAAAAAAACCCTAACAATGCAAGGCTTACACTACTCAGTACATCTATGAATATGGAAAGCAGAGATTTGTATGTCAGATGAGAATACAGTCCTCATAACAGAATGACAAAGGTTGAGGGGGAGAGGGGTCTCTGGAGGTCATCTGATCCAACCTGCTCAAGCAGGCTCACTGAGAGGTGGGTGCCCAGGATCATGTCCAGAAGCTTCTGAATATCTTCAAGAATATAGATATCATTGCAAAAAATTAGACAGGAGTTTGCTCATTTGCTCCATTCCATGAGCAAACTGCACAAAGTATGAATGATAAGCTTCACTCTGCAAAAGATACCTTCCCAATTGAGTAAATAACACTCTGATAGCCATCTCTGTTAGCAAAATCCAGGATGTAGGCTAAGGAATCATTGACCCACAAACACGGTAAGGATATCAGCACCATGACAGTAAACATTACAGAATGCAAAAAGAAAAAGCGCAAAAGAAGAAACTATGACGCATAAACTACTCTTAACATATTACAAATAATTCAGCCAAAGATGACTTGGCGTTCTTTGGGAATTGCTGAGCAAATCTTTGTTCATGTATATCTGCAATCAAAATATTGTCAGGACACAAGAAGTGAAACAACATACAGCAAACGAGCAATGTTTCAACAGTATGTACATTTAGAACTACCATGTGTGCTTTTCACAAGCCTATCATAATATTAACAGATTAAGCTAATGCAATGAAATGCTGATTTAAAGCTATCCGTGCTATTTCAGTATCAGTGAAATACTTTAATGCCAACATGTTTTACAAGCTACATATAAAGGCTTTAGATGTATGCAGCAGCAGATGAGCTGGACACAAACTACTCTTGACATTACCAAAACAGAAAATGCAGAGAAGTACTACAGCCCAAAACATGAATCGAAAACAACGGGAGAGCTGGGCGTATAAAACGTCTCAGCACTTTGATTGTTGAATAGTCTTTATCAATAGAATCTCATTTTTTTCAGAGCGCTTCAGAAACATAGTACACAGCTTTGTCCTCCTCTGTTCATTTGCAGAATAAAATAACATATGCATGTAAAATCTAATTTCTTCCATCTCTACCACCACCATATACAACTTCCTGAATCCCCAACAACAAAATGCAGCTCATGGATAGTCATAGTCACATGTTTGATTCCTCAAAGATTAAATTAAAATCTTTCATAATTTAAAATTATTATGGTAAAGCTCCTACCTCTTTCATGAAAAACAGTTCATTTCACTACCAAATACAGCCACACTATAACAGCACATAATTAAGAAAGAGATGACTCAAGCAGGATAATACTGTCAATTTGACTAATCAAAGTTTTGGAAATGGAAAAAGACCCACAACCCTTTCCTTCGTTTCACTGGCTGTAGGAACAAAGACATGTTTATTTTGAGTTCATATCTAATAGTTTCAAATACACTGGTGCAGAGTAAAGAAGCCTGCAGTCCCAAGATCACCAAACCAAGAATTCTACTCTCTTACAACCCAAAAATACAGTGAGCTTGGGCTGAGCTTCTCCAAAAACAAACTGGGACCTTTTAAGAGGATTCAATCACCAGTGTAAGCCACAAAAGGTAAGAAAAAGAATGTAATTGATGAGACACTAACTTAATTCAAGAGAAAAATATTGACTCAAAGAGGAATAAAAGCTGAGAAAAAAGTGGAGCTGGAATATGTTGACTCAGCAAAATCAAGAATCAACCCACTCCAAGATCAAAGGAGGCTGATATTTTCCTACATGATACCTTCTAGGCCAGCAGGGACTCCTTGAGCTGGTAAGCACATTAATCCAGTAAATTGCCTAACTGGCTAGGCTCTCTGCATGAGCCAGTAAATAATTGCTGTGTATCTCCTGCTTGAAGAACCTCTGTGCATGGTAGAAGATGCCGAACAATCACCCATGGCAATTTTAAAGACAGACTCTATTTCTCAAGACTAATGGTCTGGCAGAAGGTCATATCCTTGCCGCCAATGTCCTGCATGGAAGATAATATTAGCTGGAAGTTCTTTCCAACCCTAAAGTAAAGATACTGCAAAATTAAGCACTCAGACTAGGAAACAGAAGTATTATTTCCTCCCCCATAAATATTATGTCACCATCAGTCATTACCATTTCGAATTACAAAAATAAGGTACTGGGCAAAATAAATAACTCAAAACATGGTATTCAAGATGGCTGTCAAAGCCTAATCTAATTTCCTTTCTTGAGGATTTCTTTGGTTTCATGGAGGCTTTTACTCATTCCTTCTCAGAGGTTAAAGTTGAACCATTACAAACAGGCTAAAAGAAGAGGCAGTATCATTCATCCATCACCATAACAAGGTCCAGGACCACACCTAGCCTTTGCAGGAAAAAGGCTGGGGCAAAGGCTGTGATGTGAAAAAGAGCACTGTTGTCCTGGTTTAGGGCAAATTTAGGGAGGAAATCTCCAAAGGAAGTCCCTCTAGAAAGCAAATTCAAGCAACCCTTCCCCCACCTGGTTTGGGAGACAAAAATCTCCTTCAAGAAAAGTGGAAAACCTGTTCACTTAACAAGCAAAGTACTCACAAACATGGAAAAATGAGTAATATTAAACAATGGAACCTCTCATTGTTCTGATGAGATGGCAAATTCATAGAGAATCCTCTTTGTGGGCTGTAGCCCAGCTCATTCAGTCTGTTATCAGCCCCTCCTGTGCTGGAAAAATACCACGTCCCAGCTCGGTGGGAGTTCCCAGTGTTCTTCTGGGAACAGTACAAAGCAAGGCTGATCGGTTCCAAGAAAAAGAAAAGCCACAGTCTGGGTAACTCACCTGCCTCAGCTAGCAAGAAAACTAACTAAAAGCAAAGGAGAGCTCTCTCCCACTGTCTGTGCTGCAGACAATACCATCCATGAGAGAGAAAGCTGAAACTCTTATCTCTATATTTTGGAATACAACCACCTCAGACATACCACCACTTCTCCTTCTCCCCTCTTCACTCTCAGATCTAGTTTTAAGTGCAAAACTTATTTTTGGGCTAAACAGAAAAATGGGGATACGATTCAGCATCATTAAGTCATCCCAGGATATTGGCAAAAAGGACTACAAGTAAAATTTCTGGCTTACACCTCAATCCAACTCTTCCTATCCTTTCCTCCCTTCCCAGCTTTTCCAACTCTAGAGAGCATAGAAGATAACGCTGCTGTTTTAGAAGTTCTGGACTAGAGAGCCATTGCATAGCCCTTGCCACTTCACTGCCCTGTTTTATTTCAACTGTTGAGCACTGAACTGAAAACGGTAAGTCAAATTGCTAAAAATAATTGAACAATTCTATAAAAAGGAAAGGTAGAGCAGAAACTGAAAATAAAATACAAAACCAAAAACCATCTGCCACAAATGTGTTTGAGCAGTTTGATGTAAATATAAGGGTTTCTAAATCTCAGAAGGCATTCTATTTTAAGCATTACACTGAATACACTTTAGAGCTGGAAAGAGCAAGGTTATGGCTGATGGGAGTTTAAGGCAATTTTTTCAAGACAGCTTGGAAGAATTCTACTTACAGTCTGTACAGGCTCCAGGATTTTTTCTTCTTAAAGGAATTCAGATATGAAAAAATGAAGTATCATATTTAAGGAGTACTTAAATTTTTTTATGTTCTCACATATTTTCTACTTACTAAAACACTAGACAATATTACTCAGCTTGCTTTTTTTCTAAAAATTCCACACTGTGAATCCATGAAGGTTCAAAACAAATTTGCTAGAGAACCAAAGAACAGCAAGTAATTACAACTGACTCAAAAGTTACACACACTGCTTTGGAGCTTGGGCTAGTTGCTAGCTTGTTTATTTGTTACTGTACGAAAGGAAGCTCCATAGATGTTTCTTTGGATTTTATTTTTTTCTTTTTAAACTCAAAAGGTACTTAGAATTTTCTCAGGATCACCACCAAATTCTAGAGATTGAAAGACTTTTAACAAAATTAAATATCTTAACGGACTAAACCACAATCTTGTTATTGGTATTGACCAGGTAGCTTGTGTCAGTATCTGAACCTCCTGGACGATGTAAGGGGAGCATTCTCTTTGCACTGTCTCAGGTTTCTCCTGCAAGTGTTCCTGCAGGTTACATTACCACTTGAAATGTCACATATTTCATTGAGCATAATGATTCAGGCATCTTGCCAAATTGACACGAATATGTCAAGCCTCATTTTTCTTTGTAATAGCAGTAGATTGGATGATCTAGTCCCACTGTAGTGTGATGGCCAGATGCTATTCCGAGAAAATTATGTCTGAAGAGGGGAGACAGGGTGTCAAGCAAACGACGACATATAACTGCAATAGCAAATCCATCTGAATAAAATTAGTGCTCAAGTGATTTATGGAAATCAAAACAAACACATCAAAAGACCACAGATGTATAAAACCCGGACCAAACCAAGGACCTGGGGTTCACACGAAGCGTTTATAACACAATCACAAGAATTCCATTGTTTTACCAACACACACACAACAATGTCACCAGTAGGCATTTGGCTTAGTGAGTCAATAAACTGTTCCCACTGCCTACTCTGGCCAGCAAGCAGCTGTCAAAACACTGCAATGCCAGCATGGGGCTGCATAAAAGACGGTCAGAAAGAACAACAAAAAAACACTGGTGGAAGAGAACCTGGAATCTTTTTCACATTAAGGACTACCAAGAATGATGGAGTAATGGCAGGGTTTATTGTTTGGTTTTGGGTAGGGATTTGAGTGGATTTTTGTCTTGTTTTCACAAAAAGGCTTCCTTCGGTTACCAATACAACTCTGAATTATTTCTGATCATCATGTTCATCGATATCACTTCAAGAAAATACTGAGCTAAGTTCACACAAAAATTATTCATAAAAACTTCCAGTACAGTATCAGTCATCTCCTAGGCCACTGGCTGTGAAGTTTCACATTCAAATACTTAAATGATGGCAGTGACAACTGATTTTCCACCTTACTGAGAGTTTATAGATATCACATAAACAGATACCTTGGTATCCTTCCATAGGTATCAGACCCTCAAAATGATGAATCTCCCAGATATGATACAAAACTAAAAAAATTCTTAGTTATCAGTGTGACAGCTACTGAAGAGCAGTTAAGTTCCCTTCCAGCATCTGGGATTTGAAAAAGTAACACATTTCACATAAAAACAGGGGTAACAGTGAAACTCTGAACTTTTCAATGCATGGATCTGGAGCACTTCAACAAGTGTAAAAATCTGCAGACCCAGCTTGACCATTTTAAGTATCTAAATCAGAATAGTTCCTAGTAATAACCAGTTAAAATAATGTGCAAGACAGTGATAAAACTGAAGTTTAAAGTTTTTTTTAATTGCTTGTATTATTTCACATTTGTTCTGATTTTTTCTATTTATTCAAAAATGGCTGTATTACAGACTCATTAATATTTTAATTCTCATGGATTCCACTGTCTGTAGAAGGTGGAATTATTCACAAATTAGAAATCTAAATTTTCATTATACTCCCTATAACATCAGAACTCCACAATGCAAAATGCCTCTTACACCTCTGCAGTATTTTCTTCTCCAGAACTGTGCATTGCAACTCAGAATTCGCTACATGTGCTACTTAATCACTTGGAGAACATTTTCCACTCAAATAGAAGCCAGTAACAACAGAGCAGATGCCTTTAGGAAACTAAGGATGTGTGATTACAGTACTGGAAAAACAGATACATGCTTGCATCATCTGCAATTATTAAGTTCAGAATTAAATAGTCATCAGTGTTTCCAAGATAAAACTGATTAAGAGATTTAAAAGGTCACTAGAAACACAGTTCTGAGTCAAGCTAGTTCATGCTATCATTTTTTCTAGACAAAATTCTTCCTGTGAGGGGGGAAGCAAAAAAAAAAAAAAAAAGGGAAGGTGGAGAAATATTGTATCTTAACCAGGAAAATAATTTCCTTCTTCTCTAAGCATCTTTCCCACTACTGCCATCTCAAACAAGCCAAGAGAGTGGCAGGTCTTTTTTCAAGTTTTGTTTTTAAAGCATACAGCAAATTTTATTTCATGGAAGTAATGAAAACAAACAGGAAGTTTGTGGTCCACAAAGTCAGCTCTGGATTATAATTCTCTAAATATACCGCAGAAAAGAATTCAAGTATTCTGGAGCAAAAGCAGGTCCTCTAACTTGTATTGGGAAAATGGCAAATAGCCCTCAAAATGCAATACACTGATAAAGATAGCAACATACCCAGAAAAATCTGCTGAGGAAACAGCACATGGCTGTAAGCTATTCTTACTAGCCAACAAACCTAAACCAGGAATAGAACCCAGTATATTTACCACAGGTTTGTTTTGTCAAAGCAAGAAGATGTGATCTTGTCATTCCCATTGAAGGATTTAAGGGATATACTGCTCCCACAAACGATATGTTTTTCTCACCCTTTGTAAGTACATTCAGGTTGATCCAATAAAAAATAAATTGGATTAGTTTGATTTACCACTGATGGTCACCTGCTCTTAAGTGGCCTGAAGTACACTTCAGCCTTAAAGCATGTCAGCAGGTCACAGAGAGATATGATAACAAATTACTGAGAAAATACTTATGCAGCTTGTCTGTGCAAGCTTCAAAGGCCTTGCTGGACTGCAAACAGTGCTAAGATGAATGCAGCTGAGATGAATGTCATCATGCAAAAGACTTCCACCAGGTACTAGCATACAGGAAAAGCTGGAGCACCTCTTTATGAAGACAGGTTGAGAGAGTTAGGTTTGGAGAGAGCTTCTACCAGCCTTCCAGTACCAAAAGGGGTCCCACAAAAAAGCTGGAGAGGGACTTTTTACAAGGGGGTGTAGTGATAGAATAAGGGAGAATGGTCTTAAACTGAAAAAGGTTTAGATTCGATGTTAGGAAGAAATTCTTTACCGTGAGGGTGATGAGGCACTGGAATGAGTTATCCAGAAAACCTGTGGATACCCCATCCCTGGAAGTGTTCAGGGCCAGGACATATGGGGCTTTGAGCAACCTGGTCTAATGGAAGGTGTCCCTGCTTTTGGGAGGGGAGTTAATAATTTATGTTCTTTCAGATACCTTCCAACCCAAACCTTTCTAGGATTCTGTGAAAACTGACAGTTCTGCATGCTGGTGTTAACAGACACGAAGTAATCTCATTGAGGAGCTCTTAGAGCTTTATATAGCAAGAAAATACTTTCGTCACATGCACTCCCTTAAAACTGTAATTTTGCTCATGCCATACTGATCAGATTACATAATGTTAAGCCTAGTGAAAACCTCAAACTTGCTCTCTCAAATAGAACCACAGAAAATAGCTAGCTGGCCACTGGAAACTGCAATGGCAGCACTACTGCAAAGAGCTGGGGAAGCACTTCCAAAGTCCTCTGGTGGGTTAAGAGTTAACTAACAAGTAACAGCACATCAAACATTAACAAAACTGATGCTGAATACAATATGCAAGGTAATCCAGTTCATAGGTGTGCATCATGAGAATATTTAAAAGAACAAAGGCAGCAAGACAGAATGACAAATATGATTCAGTGTTTGGGCAAATAAATCCTCTGAGAAGCAGAACTAACACAGCCCTGTATTTCAAACATAAATGGCCTTTAGCCTTCTGTCACAATGTTTTCTACTACCTCACTAAACACATCCCATTGCTATTGCTATCCCACAAAACCCAGGTTTTCCTTACCACAGTGTTCATTTCCAACCATCCTTCTTTAACAATCAGTAAAGAACAGAAGACTCATGCTGTGGCTGACTCAAAATTACACTTGTGCAGACTGACTAGCAGCAGCAGAAGTATCACAAACTACTCCTGGGCTCTGCGATCCATCCTTCAGCACTGCTCCCATTTAAGGTCTTTCCCTCAACACCAGGACACACACAAGATACAGAAATTTACTTATTCTAACAGGTCACCCTTTGCTACTGATTGACATGGGGAAAGGGGGGAATAGAGAACAGCAGAGGATCAGTGAGAGCAATAATGTGTCCATACCATGTCCACATAAACCTTGCTGGCATCCAAGACAAGGCCAAAAAGCTCTCTCAAAAGCAGTCTCTAGATAACAAAAGAATATTACAGGTTACTTATTAACCTATCTTCTCGGCCTTTTTTTTTTTTTTAAGTTTAGAAACGCCAGTGTACCTGGTTAGGTACTCAAAAAAAACAAGAATTGAAGGAATGGGAGTTACCAGGGAAAGTTATCTCCCTTACTATTTATCATTTAGTATTTGTAGAGCTCAAAAATAATACAGAACCTCGACGTCCTTGAGTGAATGGATAAAATTACATAATTTGCTCTATACAGGGCACTAGATTAGACAACATAAAGACAAAAGGAATCAAAAGCCTACAGATTTTATGAGCAAGCATATGACAAGAACTTAGTCACCAAAACTTTTCCCATTCTTCCCCCCACCTCCCCCCCTGAATTCACGTATTCACTCTAAATGAAACAGTTACAGGCATATAGGACATTCGGAGCACTCAGATTTTTTATTTCAAAGCTTGAGGTGGCAGGAAAAAGGCATTTATTTTTTCACTTTCTTGCCCCTTACTGGCTTACTGGCCTGTTGAAAACCCCTCTCCCCACAGTTTACTTGCAACACAATTCTAAATTTCAGTAAAAAAGTGATAATCTAGTTACTGAATTAAGAGAGATGACAGCACTCACTTGAGCCTGCTTCTGAAAATGAAGGGAAAAGAACAAATCCCACAAGCTATACCCAAACATGTGTCCTGAAGTTCCTACTCTGCTAGCCTCAATAACTACTGTGAGAAACAGCTGCCTACTCACAAGACCCAACTTTCCCAACATCCAGAGCTGCAATAATTAAAAATGAAGGATGGGGGAATAAAAGCACTGACCGTGTTTAGAATTTTACAGGCTCCTTAGGGATGGACATAAGAAGAAAGGCATTACAAAATTTCTCCTCTTTGCCTCAGTTCAATTGTTACAAAAACACGTACAAATACCACACGGGTATGTAAAACTAATTACAAGTTTGGTAATGTTTGTTGTAAGGAAGAAAAAGCCCTTAATTCAGAACAAGCCCAGTAGGATGGAGATGTTTCTATTTACTACAGGAAACTGAAAGGATCAGTAGATGGGGGAACTCTCGTAGTGCAGTATGCCCACAACTAGCCATACTGCTTACTATTGCCTGCACTGCTACCATCATCAAGCAACCCACATTTATGCTAAAGTTCTTCTGAGATTTTAATCTACAAAACTCCAAATGAACCAAATTGCTACTGCCTCCCACCCACTAGCTGGCCTAAATCCAGCCAGCAAGCTTTCTGCAGTTTTCCCACGCCTGATTGTTTTCCAGCATGTAGACAAAGTGTAGATCATGCAAAAAACCAACAAGTTCAAGCTTTTTTTTTTTTTACTGGAAAGGGTAAGAACTGGAGAACAGCAGCACTCAACTCCTCTCTTTCATAATACAGGAAATACTTTGACTAACTGGAGTATACAGCAAGAGCACATGAAGAAAGCAGCACTCTACATATGATGTAGGGTGCTCAGCAGATGGGGGGGGAGGAGGGAGGACATCTAAACAGATGGTCTAGAATTTGCATTTTGTATTTCAAAGTTGAAAGCATTTCTCAGCCTACAACATAAAGCGCTAATTTCAGCAGAACCTTAGAAATAAACCAAGAGGGCATCTCTCCCACTGTCCAGAGCAACTTCAGGGAAAAAAATCCCAATTAAGTTTAAGGTCATAATGTGGACACTCCAGAAGACATCAAACTCCCATAACTCTTCAAGTACCAGCATCATCTCTCAAGTCTCTTCTCAACACAGGCTCCAGAGAAAAGAATAATGTGTGGCTACTAAAAACTCCAGCTGAGAAAAGTCTTCAAATAAAGAGGGTCAGTGCTCTTGCAGAAGCTTCAGCAGCTGAAGACTGACACCAGGCAGTTACACCTCAACTCTACCCTAGACATACAAGATGTTTCTGAAGCCTGACTAGGAATACGCTATCCTGCCCTCACTGGCCCTAGAGGTGTCACCATGAGGACTTGCATTTCCTGAATGTGGCTCTCCAGAAAATGCTTGCTTCTAAAGATCAAGCATCTCAGCTTAAAATCAGTGCCCACATTTCAGAGAGACTGTGGGAAGTCTGCTCCGAAGACAGGCTCACTCTCATGCACTGCAAAACTAAATGGAGTAGGAGTTGGGGTAGAGACACTAGAGTGGCTTCTGATTTTTCAGGGGGAAAAAAACAGGTTCCCTGAATCACAATAGCAAATACTCTTAATTTCATTAATGAATTGTGCCTCAAATAAAGTTGGAAAGGAAGAGCAGAGAATTTTATGCACTCTGAGTAATAGAAGCTAAATTATCTCCTCTGTCCAGTTTTACTGTAGCTAATTAAGTCATATAGATGAGAGAAGATAAAGGGATCCAAATGAAGCATATCAAGCTTTTCATGTTTCTTTTAAAAAAAAGCAGAAATTAGAAGAAGAAATTAAGTCCGAAAGCACCTCAGAATAATTCCTGTTACTTTCACCTCCTAAGAGTAGAGACAGCCACTGCTACTAACCAAGAGACGGCCACATACTGAGCAACAGAAGAAAGACCACTTTTAGACTATTGCTATACAGCTGCTGGCCCACAACTCATATCAGACTGCAGAGCTTCCCTCTTTGCATAACACAGCAGACAGCAATCCAGAAACAGAGTCAAAAGCATGATTTGAAGTGATCTATACCCACTGCCACACAGAGGCCAAGGCCATTGAGGTGGCACTTGTATTAGCAGCAGCTCCTGTCAACCTGATGACTTGAGGGTTGGTGAGGGTTTTTTTAAACACAGACAGAAATTTTGACTTGAAGTAATGCACAGGAATTCAGCAGCTGAAGATACATCTTCACAACTTCGGAAGGATTGAACTGTTTGTCCAACAGCAGTCCAAGTGCTGCTACAAAGTAGCTATGAGCTCATAAAATTACAGTATTCATTGACTCTAAGAGTATCCTACTTTCACCACAGAAATGGCCTTAGCTTTTGTCAAGTAATACAGAGAGCAGCTGCTTTGACACATCATTAAAGAAACAAGTCTTCTCAATTTTCATATTGCAGATAATCTTACTTTTAAAAAAATCTAAGAAATCAAGGAGATTACAGGGCATTTGCATTCTCATTCATTTGCATCAGATGCAAAGAAGCTGTAAGAATGTTTTGGTTTACTTCCAGAGCTATCTTTTCAATCTGGTACTGAAGAATGAAATATCACAGATACTTGAAAAGTAAGTGGGTAGTAAGAAACACCTTAAGTATCTTTGTGTCGCAAGAGATGCAGAAGTTTGGTAAAATTTACAGTTATCTAAAAGCATGAAACAAATTTTGGGCGCTACACAAATTTGTTTGGCAAGATGTGTCTTGAAAACCATGCAGCTCTTGTTCCAAAATCTCTGCAATATCCTATTTGAAATGGAAAGAAATTCATCTTCAGGAAATTAAACTGACTTTTTAAAAACTGAACGTATGCACGTATCTTCCTAAGTCCTGGACTAATCCCTTCCACTCTCCCTCCTCTCAAAGGCAAAAATCTGGTACACCTTCCCAACATTACTCATTCTTAGCTCCCAATGCATTACCCTGGAGGAAGAGCTTACAGATGAAATGAACAGCTGAAAGAGAGTATTACCTTGCAATACAGCCCATCCATTTCCCAAACACAAATTGCAGTTTTACTCCAGATTTTAACCATCTTCTTAGAAGAAATGTGTTTTTCTCTGGAGACAGGCAAGAACACTGTAATACTTGAATGAACATTTAAGACCATCAGGAAAGGAGTAGGGCTTCCCACCCCCCATTTTTCTGCCTGGAAGGGGAAAACAGAAGAGGGACAGGAGCAGTAAAGAAAACAATTTAATGGACGACGTAAAGTTAATGTCAGCAAGAGGTAACCACTGAAACAATAAAAAATAAAAGCACTCAAGAATGTCAAGGGTGCCCAGGGGAAGAGGTGGGAAAGCAATGCAAGGAATACGGAGGAAGTCCAAACCATTGTTTGCACGCCCAACACCAAAGCATGGTTGTTACAATAATTTTCTGCCTACATTACTGCTGCATTTTTCTAGAAGATAGAAATACAAATATTTTCCATTAGCCTACAAAAATAAAGATTTGAGTAAGGCAAAATGAGCATTAAAATATTATAGCCTATATACCAAGGGAGCAGTATAATAAGATACGTGTTTTATCATTTGATAGACATCAATACCAGCATTCACAGAAGAAACACTTTCCTTTTTAGTAACTAAATCAAAACATCTGTCATTTCATAATCAAGTGCATACTTCATATGAATGACCTTTGATCCAATTAGTTCTGAAGCCCCACAATTTCTGGAAATAACAGCCTGTCAATCCATCCTCACACTTCACATCTTAGACTGCATCCTCCTTCATATTAGGATTAGGTTGATTTCTCTTGACCTTCTGTAACCTAACTCCTCTGCCTCATCCAAAAAACAACACTTAAAAAGTAGCTGATGATTGACT
Organism: Certhia americana; assembly: GCA_018697195.1. Taxonomy (NCBI): domain Eukaryota; kingdom Metazoa; phylum Chordata; class Aves; order Passeriformes; family Certhiidae; genus Certhia; species Certhia americana. The sequence continues at coordinate 26,840,360 of CM031857.1, forward strand.
TTGTCCCTTGATAGTAAGCAGAACAAGTTTTTCCATCCCAAACAAGTCAATAGAGACAACAAGTAATCCAGAGCTCACCAGTGAAGACGCTACACTTTCTCAAAATACCATCTTTCACTGTCCCTGCAATCCAGGAGCAAGAACTCCACAACAAAAATGGCAGCATGTGTTTTCCATTATGGTTAACAACCACATCAGCCCCAAGCTGATGGCAACTGGCCCGTTGATAAAACTGTGGTAATCAGCCAAAGAAGTTGCTTCAAAAGTAAAGCACATAACCTTGCTTCACAATGCACACTGTGACATTCACACGAGGGTCTTACAAGCAGGTTAAGCAGGCAGCTTTTAAAGAAGTTAAGGTATGCTTGGTTTGCAAAGCTAAAACAACAGGAATAATAACGATTCTTGCTCGAAGAAACAACTCAGAAAATGAACACGACAGGGAAATTTTCGATTGCAAAGCTGAAAGCACTGCTCAGCCTCCAACATAAAGCACAGGTGGAGGTACACACAGTCGTAGCAACACAGGAACCACAGGACAGTTAACTGATGTCAGGATAACCACTTGGTTTAAGAACAGATCCCAAACAACCAAAATGCACTTAGCTCTGACGGCTGCAAGCTACTGCTTACCTACAAGTGACACACAAAAATGTATGTACTTCATTCCTAAAGCTGGGGCATCAGTAACTGAAAGAGGAAACCTGGAAAGGTTCATATGAACTATTACTATCAACAGACTCCTTTTTTCTACAGCCCATCTACTGGGCAACACAAGGTACAACAGCCGCAGCTGGAGTTTTGAACATTTCTAAACTCTTCCTTCTGTTTCATCTGTACTATATTTTAGAAACTGATTTTGACTGCATGTGCCACAGGGACTGGGGAAGCTAAGAAATAAGATCACACACACACACAAAAAAAAATAAACCCACATAGCAAAAGACAAGAACTTCAAAGGCATATTAGAGACTGTCTAAACCTATGTTTAATGCAGCGTTCAACCACACCAGCAATTAACATCATAGACAAAATAAGTCCTTGTTAAATATTAAGTACCCATGCCCTTTCAGATAGGGAGAAAGGGCTCATGTTAGACATCCAACAGTGAAGATGCCTTAAGGAAAAATACCATAGTATTCACATATTCTTTATAACTCAGATTAATAAAAGAAGTAAATTAAACCCTCTCCTTTTAATCTCATACAAATAACCTTTAAATAATTCTTATGCCAGTAAGATAAATTTAAGCTGTTTCCAAAGGAGCACTATCAGCATAAGTAACCTTTCTTTAAAATTCCCTGTATTACTAATTTGAGTATGGAAAAGCAGGTGTTTTATTACCCATCATCATATTTTTAAACACCTTTGACAGTGAAGAGAGATCTGTCAGCCTCATTAAGATCCAGGCAGCAGGGTAGGATTTAGGCAACTGAAGTATGTTAGAAGCAAATATTCTGTATAATCATCATTTATAGTTTTTTACCTCCGTTTTGAATGCTTAACTTCACAGGATCCAGTCCTGAACATTTAGAGGCTTGCACCACACAAAGCTTTAGGTGGCCCCAAAAAGCTGTTGATACAGTATATCTACCCTTGATACTCTTATTTTATCTGTGATTTCTTTGCGCTGGCAAATACAATTAAGGAAACTCAGCCACCGGCACCTTCAATCGTCTGGATTAACATTAGTGCAAGTGATTTCAGGGGCCAGAAAAAGGCAATTGGGGCACCTGCACTAGTTCTGTGCCCTGCACGTCATAGGCTGACAGCCTCTGGATCACAGCATGAAGTCTTTTTCAGATCAAAGTTCTTGTGCACTATTCAGCAACAAGCAGCTGTTTTGAGTAAGCGCATAATAGCTATAGAAGAGATGCGGCAGTTTTTCAGTCACTTATACTGTCTCCACAAATACCATTAACTTAACCCCCTTCTTTCCATGGCCGATGCACGGAATTGGCTAAGGGGAGAAAATAAATCAGTCGCTGGAGGACACCCCGTATTTACACTCCCAGCTCTGGCTCGCCAGAAGGCTAAATTCACACTGCGGAAGGCAACATGGAGCCACAGCTACATATGGCAGCTGGAAGGCACAAGAAGAGCGCTCCGAAGTTCATACACGTTGGGGAGACACGAGGATGTCGGCGAGAGGAGGGACAGCAGTACGGGAAGGACCTATTTTAAGGGATCTTCCTATCACCCAGTCCCGCTCCCTTCCCGGCGAGCGAGGCACCCACCTGTGCCGGTGCTCGTCGTGCCCTTGCCCGTGGATTAGGAAGCCGCCGAGGTTCTTGCCCCCTTTGCTGGTGTCCACGTGGGGAATGAGCACATCCTCCAAGCCCAGGTCAAAGCGCTTGTGCTTCGAGGAGTCGGGGAGGAAGAAGAACGCCCCGAAGCACAGGGTGATGAAGGCACTAAGAATAAGGAGCAGGATAAATTTTTCGGAGAGTCTCAAGGTAGCCCTGTGGTGCGGGAAGGCGGAGGCGCCCAGGTTCAGCGGGGGCAGCCTCCGCCCGGAGAGCGGCAGCAGGGCGGGAGTGGTCATCCTTCCGCTAGCGACCCCCCGGCGGGGCACGGCTCATCCCCTCAGCCCCTGCGGAGGGCGGCCCCGGCCCGGCTCGGGGGCTGCGGGCGGCTGCACCATCACCATCCTCCCCGCGGGTACCGGGGGAAGGGAGGGCAGGGGGGGGAGGCCGGGCCGCCCCGACGGCCCCCGCCCCCACGGGGGCTCGGGCCGGGGTGCGGTCGCCCCGCTACCTGCGCGCCCCCTTCCCTCCCTGCCTCCCTCGCCGCGGGGCCAGCCGGGCCCGAGCGAGCGACTCCGGTCAGCGGCGCTCCCCGAGCTCGGCGGCCGCGGGGCTGCGGGACGAGCGGCAGCGGGGAGCCGGGAGCCCGGCCTGGTGAGCGGCGTCGCTCCACCCGCTTCCCCTTGTCCGGGCCGGGCGGAGGCGCATCCCCCTGGCCGCGCCGGGGCCCCGCTGCCAACGACGCCGGGAGCGGGCCGCCGCGCCGGTCCCGCTCCGGACAGCTCTTGCCCGCCCCCACGGCGCCTGCGCGGCGGCGGGGCGCGCATGCGGCGCGGGCGGGGGGGCGGGGCCGGGAGCGGAGCCCGCCCGTGTGGAGGGGGAGAGCAGCTCGGGCGGCAGCTGTGGTAGGGGACCCGGGGGACGTACTGAGGGGCATCTCTCGTACGAGGAACTGGGCCTGTTTTGTCTAAGAGATGGCTGAGAGGAGTTCTCATAATGCACATGAATATCTCAAGGGTGGCGCCAAGAGGACGGTTGCCGGACTCTTTCCTTTCCTCTGGTGCCCGGCGACAGGGCGAGGAGCAGTGGCCATAAACTAAACACAAGAAGTTTCTTCTCCAACATAGGAGGAAAACCTCTTT